>CM055128.1:26739385-27099385 GCA_029206835.1 Rana muscosa
GGGATGGTGTGTTCAGGGTGATGCGCGTTGTTCGTTTTCCGCCACACACAGCGTTTTGCTTTTATGCCAAAAAGTTCAATTTTGGTCTCATCTGACCAGAGCACCTTCTTCCACGTGTGTGTTTCCCACATGGCTTCTCAATGGCTTTCTTATTGCCACTCTTCCATAAAGGTCAGATTTGTGGAGAAGCACGACTAATAGTTCTCCTGTGGACAGATTCCCCCACCTGAGCTGTGGATCTCTGCAGCTCCTCCAGAGTTACCATGGGCCTCTTGGCTGCTTCTCTGATGAATGTTCTCCTTGCCCGGCCTGTCAGTTTAGGTGGACGGCCATGTCTTAGTAGGTTTGCAGTTGTGCCATACTCTTTCCATTTTCCGATGATGGATTGAACAGAACTCAGTGAGATGTTCAAAGCTTGGGATATTTTTTTATAACCTAACCCTGCTTTAAACTTCTCCACAACTTTATCCCTGACCTGTCTGGTGTGTTCCTTGGCCTTGATGCTGCTGTTTGTTCACTAAGGTTCTCTAACAAACCTCTGAGGGCTTCACAGAACAGCTGTATTTATACTGAGATTAAATTACACACAGGTGGACTCTATTTACTAATTAGGTGACTTCTGAAGGCAGTTGGTTCCACTAAATTTTAGTTTGGGATATCAGAGTAAAGGGGGCTGAAATCAGAGTAAAGGGGGCTGAAAACAAATGCAAGACACACTTTTCACATATTTATTTAAAAAAAAAAATTTGAAAACCATTTATCATTTTCCTTCCACTTCACAATTATGAGCCACTTTGTGTTGGTCTATCACATAACATCCCAATAAAATACAATTACGTTTTTGGGTGTAACATGACAAAATGTGGAAAATTTCAAGGGGTATGAATACTTTTTCAAGGCACTGTAACACATTTCTGTTGGTAGCACCAAGGAAAGCGCACCTTGTTTTGCTCCTTCTGCGTCCCATATAGCAGCCTTACCCTCGCCGCGTTCACGATACTTCCCCAGACCATTCCCCGCATCCTGCAGATTCCACCGTTACCTTATAAAGATATTTTGTTTGGGGGTGAATGCAGATAACATGTTTCGCCATCAGCGGCGCATTCTTAAGTGTGATATATGGCAGCCCTGCCGTGTTCCTGCGCTCCGAGCCGCCCGGCAGTTGTTGTGTTTGGAAGGGAGATCTGCACAAAGCTCGACTCTAAAAATATGAAAAATAGATTCGCGATGGAAGGCGATAAATCTTCCCGCACGTCTCCGTTCGCCAATTCCAGATTTCTCCAATGTTAAAGAGCCCCGCCAAAGTATTTTTACTTCTACTTACTGAGCTCTATACCATTAACCCGGCCCCAATCCCGAAATGCATAGAGAGAACGCCGGGGATTACCTTTAGGCCTTTTTCACACTGAGGCATATTTCAGGCGTTTTAGCGCTAAAAATAGCGCATAAATAACGCCTGAAATACTCCTGCCGCAGCATTCTCAATGTGAAAGCCCGAGGGCTTTCACACTGAAGCGATGCGCTGGCGGGAGGAAAAAAAATCTCCTGCAAGCCGCATCTTTGGAGCGGTGAAGGAGCGGTGTGTATACCGCTCCTTTACCGCTCCTTCCCATTGAAATCAATGGGACACCGCGGTATTAACCCTTTTTCGGCCGCTAGCGGAGGGGGTAAAAACCGCACCGCTAGCGGCCGAATATCGCGATAAATACGACGGTATAGCGGCGCTGAAAATCGCGCCGCTATACCGCCACCGCACATGCCCGCCCCAGTGTGAAAGGGGCCTTAACGACCGTGAGCCTCCAGTCTGTGGATCAATTTCCTGATATCCCATCAGAGCGGAGTTCTTCTTTAAATGAGGCTATAAAGGGAAACTCTGGTGTATTTTCAGTGGGCTCTGCCTTGTATTTATAGCCTTTTATTATAATTTTTCATACCTGTAGCACCCTGTGATTAGGGCTGTCTTTAACCACTTTTAGCCCTGGAAGATTTGGCTGCTCAAAGACCAGGCCATTTTTTGCGATACGGCACTGCGTCGCTTTACCTGACAATTGTCACGCTGGACATAAACAAAAGTGACGTTCCTTTTTTTCCCACAAATGGAGCTTTCTTTTGGTGGTATTTGATCACCTCTGCGGTTTTTATTTTTTGCGCTATAAACAAAAGAACAGCGACAATTTTGAAAGAAAACAATTTCTTTTAGTTTTTGCTATAATAAATTTCCCCCGTTTTAAAAAAAAAAAAAACATTTTCCTCAGTTTAGGCCGATACGTATTCTTCTACATATTCTTGGTAAAAAAAAAAAAATCGCAATAGGAGTATATTGATTGGTTTGCGCAAAAGTTATAGCGTCTACAAAATAGGAGATATATTTATAGCATTTTCATTATTATTTTTTTTACTAGTAATAGCTGCGATTTTTATCAAGACTGCGATATTGCGGCGGACACATCAGACACTTTTGGCACATTTTTGGGACCATTGACATTTACACAGCGATCAGTGCTATAAAAATGCACTGATTACTGTATTAATTTCACTGGCAGGAAAGGGGTTAACACTAGGGGGCGATCAAGGGGTTAACTGTGTTCCCTCACTGTGTTCTAACTGTAGGGGGAGGGGACTGACTAGGGGAAGAGAGAGATCGGTGTTCATACTTTGTATGAACACACGATCAGTCTCCTCTCCCCTGAAAGAATCGGGATCTGTGTGTTTACACACACAGATCCTGGTTCTCACTCTGTCACGAGCAATCGCGGGTGCCTGGCGGTCATCGCACCTGCCGGGCACTCGCATGGGCTCCGGAGGCGAGCCGCGGGCACGCGCCCCTAGTGGTCAAAAGGAGAAGTGACGGAAGGTAACGTCGCTTCGTCCCAGCCGTGCTATTCTGCCGCAGCGGATGGTCGGCAAGTGGTTACTATTGATGGACCTTGGCCAAATATTTTCTTGGGCCCTCCTGAATTCACTTATCAACTATTTGAAGGCAGTGGAGGCTTAAGAGGCAGCTGCTTTGGGCCCCACAACAATGACTGGGCCAGGGGCAGCTGCCCCTTTTGCCCTGTGGTAAAGACGGCCCTGCCTGTGATCGAAGCTATACAGGGTGATAAGTGAACCCTCTAGAAGTCTAGAGGTTGTCCATGAGACAGAGCAGTCAGCATCCTGGCTGAACAGCTGCTGGCAGAGCATCAATAATGGGTTAATTCACCCAAAGATTGTATTTTATCGTAAATTATGGACTGTGGGGTGATTTCTAGGAATGGCAGCAATGATGAGGCTGCCGTCTGGAGCTAACTGATGATTCTTTTTTTTTTTAAAGGAATCTGATCTCTGATGCCTCGTACACACGAAAGGTTTTCCAAAACCGACGTTTTTCCCGACGTGATTCCTCTCCAGCCTGCCTTGCATACAGACGTTCATGCCAAATCCCGCCCGACCAAAGCGCGGTGACGTACAACACGTACGACGGCACTATAAAGGGGAAGTTCCAATCAAATGGCGCCACCCTTTGGGCTGCTTTTGCTGATCCTCGTGTTAGTAAAAGTTTGGTGAGAGACGATTCGCGCTTTTCAACCTCGTACTTTTCAGTCCGTTACAGCGTGATGAATGTGCTATCTCCATTATGAACGCTAGTTTTACCAGAACGAGCGCTCCCGTCTCATAACTTGATTCTGAGCATGCGGGTTTTTTTCCCCCTCGGAAAAGCATACACACCAGCGGTTTTCGCGTCCGGAAAAAGACCGCCGGGAATCACGACGGGAAAAAAGAGAGCTGGTTCTAATTTTTTTGCGGGCAGTTTTCTCGTCGGGAAAACTGCTATGGAGCATACACACGGCCGGTTTTCCAGACAAAAAGCAAACATGGCAGTTTTCCCGTCAGGAAAACCGGTCGTGTGTACGAGGCATAAGACTTAATTCATACTGAAAGCGGTTCATAAAACAAGTGGTTGATCTGTTTCTTCAGCCCCTCTACCATCCACCTCCACACTAGGGTGAGTTCACTTTTCTGTGGCCACGCTTCTTTGCTTCTTGGGGCGGTGATTTTAGCTCGACATTTTGAGTTTGATGAGCTGAACCGCAAACTTGCACATGGATGTCAATGGGACCATGTTGAAACCATATGCCAAGCATGGCTATATCTAGCCCTTTCCTCCCCAGCATGACTGTCCCTGGCCCCGCCCCTTTCAATCATTGGATTTTAGTTCTTTCAGTCATGAAGGCTACAGAGTCACATGTGGGCAATACTTAGGGTGGTGCACATACAGCCTACCTACTAGGACGCCCACTCCTCCAGACTGACATCCACTCATCAAGGTATTTTGATATTTGCATAACCCCCTCCAAGCATCAGCCCACCTCTTGCAGGAGTACTGAGGAAGCTATGTACAGCACCCTGCTGGCCCCTCCCACCAGCCACAAACTGCCTGCATTGCATAGAGAAGAAAAGAGAACCAATGATGAAGTACTTGGGGTCTAAAATAAGGTATGTCCGGTGTAAAAAATTTAATTTGCATGTTCATTGGGGGGGGGGGTGATTCCCTACATAGATCTTAAATTATCACTAGAGGGGTCACCAGCAGAAGGAAGGAGGTCCTGATCCCTCTATATAGATCTTTATATCACTAGAGGGGTCACCAGCAGGAGGAAGGAGGTCCTGATTCCTCTATATAGATCTTTATATCACTAGAGGGATCACCAGCAGGAGGAAGGAGGTCCTGATTCCTCTATAGAGATCTTTAGTTATCACTAGAGGGATCACTAGCAGGAGGAAAGTGGTCCTGATTCCTCTATAAATCACTAGAAGGGTCACCAGCAGGAGAAAGAAGGTCCTGATTTCTCTATACAGTGGAACCTCGGATTGCGAGTAACGCGGTTAACGAGCGCTTTGCAATACGAGCAATTATTTTTTTTTAAATCCTGACTAAGTTTGCGAGTGTTGTCTCACAAAACGAGCAGGATTCAAGCCACTATGGTGTGCAGTACCGCATTTGGCCAGAAGTGCGGGGGCGCCGGAGCCGATGGGAGCCGATCGTAGCCGTTCGGAGCCATTTGGAAATACTCGCAAACACTCGGAAATAGTACGTTCCTGAGTGTTTCCGAGTCTTTCCGAGGGTTTCCAAATGCAGCCGAACGGTCTCCGAGTATTTCCGAGTCTTTCCGGCGCCCCCCCACCTCTGACCACATGCCGTATTGCATACCATGGAAGTCAATGTGGAACAAATTATTTTAGTTTCCATTGACTTCTATGAGGAAACTCGCTTTGATATGCGAGTGCTTTGGTTTACAAGCATTCTCCTGGAACTGATTATGCTCATAATCCAAGGTTCCACTGTATAGATCTTTATATCACTAGAGGGGTCACCAGTAGGAGGAAGGAGGTCCTGATTCCCCTATATAGATCTTTATATCACTAGAGGGGTCACCAGTAGGAGGAAGGAGGTCCTGATTCCCCTATATAGATCTTTATATCACTAGAGGGGTCACCAGTAGGAGGAAGGAGGTCCTGATTCCCCTATATAGATCTTTATATCACTAGAGGGGTCACCAGTAGGAGGAAGGAGGTCCTGATTCCTCTATATAGATCTTTATATCACTAGAGGGGTCACCAGTAGGAGGAAGGAGGTCCTGATTCCTCTATATAGATCTTTATATCACTAGAGGGGTCACCAGTAGGAGGAAGGAGGTCCTAATCTCTCTATATAAACCTCATTTA
The DNA here is from genome assembly GCA_029206835.1 of Rana muscosa. NCBI lineage: Eukaryota > Metazoa > Chordata > Amphibia > Anura > Ranidae > Rana > Rana muscosa. The sequence continues at coordinate 26,745,092 of CM055128.1, forward strand.
AAATACCATACCCAGTTCAGGAGACCTCACTTACAAAAAGATATTAATAAGATAGAACAAGTCCAGATAAGGAGGAAAAATCTTCAGAATAAAACATATCGGGAGCAGGGCCGGTGCTACCACTAGGCAAACTAGACAGCCGCCTTGGGTGCACTGCTGCCTAGGGTGCATGCCTGGTCACTGGTTTTCCTACTCTCTTCTCTCTGCAGCAAGCAATTAAGTCTCAGCATCAGCAGACATCCACCGCTCCGTTCCGTGTCAGAGGCTCAGTGGAGGACTGTGTCTGTGTCCCGACTCCCGAATCAATGGAAGCTAGCAAACATTCATTGATGGGCACTGGTGAGGCTGCATTGATGGGCACTGGTGAGGCTGCATTGATGGGCACTGGTGAGACTGCATTTGATGGGCGCTGGTGAGACTGCATTTGATGGGTGCTGGTGAGGCTGCATTTGATGGGTGCTGGTGAGGCTGCATTTGATGGGTGCTGGTGAGGCTGCATTTGATGGGTGCTGGTGAGGCTGCATTTGATGGGTGCTGGTGAGGCTGCATTGATGGGCGCTGGTGAGGCTGCATTGATGGGCACTGTTGAGGCTGCATTGATGGGCGCTGGTGAGGCTGCATTGATGGGCGCTGGTGAGGCTGCATTGATGGGCGCTGGTGAGACTGCATTTGATGGGCGCTGGTGAGGCTGCATTGATGGGCGCTGGTGAGGCTGCATTGATGGGCACTGGTGAGACTGCATTTGATGGGCGCTGGTGAGACTGCATTTGATGGGCGCTGGTGAGGCTGCATTTACAACTTTGATGTATGAAATAAAAAGCATATCATCACAGAATGGACCTGTGGATATGAAAGCAAAGTAAAATAATGCCACGTCCCGATAGATTGATTTTTGTAAGAATAGGTTGGCAGATGATGGACTTTATAGGCATAACATTGGATAAAAAAGATACATTTATTGAGGAAAAGACATACAGAGTATTTCAAAACATATAAAAAACATATTGGCCGAAAAAGACCTAAGAACACAACAAGAGTATGGTGACACACCACCTACAACCAAAAAAGGGGGTACAATGTAGTTTTGGAAAGAGGGACACCAGGGTCACTTCCTACTAGTAGGTGTAGTGATGTATAGTTTGAGGCAAGCGATGTGTCATATACAACTCAGCTCAGCTCGACATGTTGCGCGTTTTGAGGGATGCTTCTTCAGGAGCTTATGACGTGTTCTAAAAATGGAAAGGTTTTGCAGATCAATTTACTCAGAAAAAACACAAATAAAATATATATATATCCTTGCCTTAATGTGTTCTTGATATTGCCGCACAGCCTCCCACATCCCCCCCCCCCCCCCCCACAGAAGGAAACCCGACCCTTCAGCACAATAGAAAACAACATAGATATTGTCTTGAATAACAATACCCCACTATCTTTATTGGCCAATATGTTTTTTATTTGTTTTGAAATACACTGTATGTCTTTTTCTCAAAAAATGTATATTTTTTAACCAATTTTATGCCTATAAAGTCCATCATCTGCCAACTTTGATGTACGGTCCGCCTATCCTACCCAAATCTCTGTGAAATTACCATAAGGCCTACCAGAAAGGTAGCAGCCCAAGCGCCTAAGAGGGTCCACCACCACCACCATCAAACGTTGGGCACGACCATCTGGAAGGTATTTCTTCCTCTTGGCCCACACAATCACCCAAACACGACCATCCACTGATCCAGCCAGTCTAGCGTGGTCTCTCCAGCACAAATCAGCAGAGGTAGGGAGTCAGTCAATAGTAAGTGAACATAAATGTACTAGGGACAATCCCAAATCTATACGCCAATAATAAAGACTTGATGGACAACTTGGACTTTCTGTGCTATCACTCTGCTTTGTTTCTATGAATTCTCTTCCCAGGAAATCCCATCCTCTCGGAAAGCGGTCGCACACTTTGGCGTTCAGCTATCTTTTTTCACGCACCCGCCCCATCTCATCCTAACAACAAGCGAAATTGGGATTACTGTGTTTATATGAGGGTCACACATGCAGTTTATGCTGGAGCCCCGGAGGTCAGAGACCAGAACAAACAGAGCGCCATCAAAGCTGCTGGAGGTTTTGTACAGATGTGACATGTTATCATAGAACAGACCGGGGGAACGTGGGAATTTCGAGGAGCGAAAAATCCAGATTAGCTTTACGGAGTCCCAATCACAGCCAGCCTGCGATCAGCACCAACCACTACATCTACAGATAGAAGTCCATTGTTCTTTGCTAGCTATCTTTGCTTTAAGGAGGCAGCATGCAATGTGCATTAATGGCTGGACTTGGCAGGAAGTCAGCTGTGTGTAATACAATATCTTCCCCCAGGATAAGAACTTTATCTTTTCTTTGTTGGGGGGGTGGCATTTTCAGAGTGCTCCGCTGTGAAATCGATCGGGTGGATGGAATAAGTCAGACGGAGATGGCATAATTCTGTTTACAAAAAATCAGATAAGAGTTGGCGGCACCAGGCGCTGAGCGTTCCGCCATCTCCGTATCGTAAACAACTGCCACTTCTGAGCGCTTCCTCATCACTCACTTCCTCTTCTGAGCTACTTAGACCACAAAGTGGTACTGGGACCGAGAATCAGTACTCACAAACCAATTACCCCGCTCATCTCGTCTCCAAGATTTGATGTGATTATTTTAATGACTTGGAAGAAGAGGGGTGGGGTTTCCTTTAACCACTTGCCAACCGCCGCACGCCGATCGTCAGAATGGCACGGGCAGGCAAATGGGCGTACCTGTATGTCCCTTTGAATTTGCCGCCCAGCGGGCACCACGTGCCTCGTGAGTGCGCCCGCGGGTCCCAGTAACTCGATGTTCCCGGGCGGCCCGCAATTGCGGTCGGCAAAGGCAGAACTGGGAGATGCCTTTGTAAACAAGGCATTTCCCTGTTCTGCCTAGTGCCATGTCAGGGATCTACTGTTCCCTGTGATCGGGAACAGTGATGTCTGACGTGTCACTGCTAGCTCCTCCCCCTAACAGTTAGAATCATTCCCTAGGACACACTTAACCCCTTCAGTGCCACCTAGTGGTTAACCCCTTCACTGCCAGTGTCATCTTTACAGTAATCGGTGCATTTTTTTAGCACTGATCGCTGTATAAATGACAATGGTCCCAAAAATGTGTCAAAAGTGTCCGATGTGTCCGCCATAAAGTCGCAGTCTCGATAAAAATCGCAGATCGCCGCCATAACTAGTAAGAAATAAATAAATAATAAAAATGCCATAAAACTACCCCCTATTTTGTAGACGCTATAACTTTTGCGCAAACCAATCAATATACGCTTATTGCGATTTTTTTTTACCAAAAATATGTAGAAGAATACGTATTGGCCTAAACTGAGAAAAAACTTAGCTTTTTAAAAAAAAAATTGGGGATAATTATTATAGCACAAAGTACAAAATATTGCTTTTTTTTCAAAATTGTCGCTCTATTTTTGTTTATAGCGCCAAAAATTTAAACCGCAGAGGTGATCAAATACCACCAAAAGAAAGCTCTATTTGTGGGGAAAAAAAGGACGTCAATTTTGTTTGGGAGCCACGTCACGCGACCGCACAATTGTCAGTTAAAGCGACGCAGTGCCGAATCGCGAAAAGTGGCCCGGTCATTTGGCAGCCAAATCCTCCGGGGCTGAAGTGGTTAAAGGGACACTCCGTTCAAACATGTGTTGTGTCCTGGCCAAGTTGCGTGCGGAGCTACACGTCCTACAGGTGTACAGCTATGTGTTGGTGGAGCAACAGAATTCCAGGTATGGATAATGTTACGTAGATACAGTGGTTCAGCTTGGAACTCATTGTAGTAGTCAACCCAACTACAGTGATCTCCAGTAGCTTCCACTCGGCACGAGACACGAAGGTTAGTGGAGCCGCTTGTAGGCAGCTGCAGTCTACTTTTTCCACTTTTCTCCAATGTGTCCCCAATCTCCATCTCTGCAGCCTTAGCTGTACAGAATGAATGAACAGGAAGAGCTCTGCACGGTCTCCCTGTTCATTCCACAAACAGTCTATTATGCTTCAGTCATGAATGAACACAGGTACCGATCACTCACTGTGTTGTTTCTGAAAAAGAAGGGGCCAGTAAATTACATATTTACCGGCTTCTTCCCCCGTTCTCCAACCTGAAACGATCCCCTGCAGCAACCGGTGGGAGAGGAGAGGAGGGAAGTCGGGAGCGTTGCGAGGGAGGGGACCAGTGGAGTACACAGGAAGGGGAACCTTGATAGGAGGGGCGGCATTTACAGGAACGGATCCCCTGTATTTCCCTCCTGCAGCAGCTGAATGCCGGCGGGAGGGAGAGGAGGAGAAGCCTGATTACAGCTGCTGCCAGAGGAAAATACAGATCAGTTCCAGTAAATACTGCTGTTGTTGCTCTCCAGGTTCTGGGGTTAGCAATGAAGGGACAAAATCGCGATCAATGGGTTGCAGACCCCTGCTCTATAAAGTCTTTATACTGCGGCAGGTCGGCTCTCCTGCACAAATCGCCGTAGCTGTACGTCGGCCTTTTAAAAAGCTATAGCAGGCGCGCGCGCCCGCTGCACGGTGGGGGAACTGATGCGCGTGGTCGGCGGGCACGATGTCTGCTGGCCAAACGCGATCGCGGGCACGAGAGCCAGAACGGGGATGTGTGTAAACACACACACATCCCTGTTCTGGCAGAAGAGGAGAGACAGATGGTCTGTTCCTACTAGTTAGGAACAGCGATCTGGCTCCTCCTCTAGTCAGTCACATCCCCATACTGTTAGAAACACACACGAGGGAACACATGTAACCCCTTGATCGCCCCCTAGTGTTAACCCCTTCCCTACCAGTGACATTTATACAGCAATCAGTGCATTTTTAGAGCGCTGATCGCTGTATAAATGTCAATGGTCCCAAAAAAGGGTCAAAAGTGTCCGATCTGTCTGCCGCAATGTCGCAGTCCTGCTAAAGATCGCAGATAGCCGCCATTGCCATTAAAAATAATAATAATAATAATAAAAATGCCATAAATCTATCCCCTATTTTGTAGATGCTATAACTTTTGCGGAAACCAATCAATATACGTATTTTTTTTTTACCAAAAATATGTAGAAGAATATATATCGACCTAAACTGATATAGAATTTTGTTTTTATATTTTTTGGGGGATATTTATTATAGCAAAAAATATTGCTTTTTTTCAAAATTGCAGCTCTTTTTTTGTTTATAACGCAAAAAAATAAAAACTGCAGAGGTGATCAAATACCACCAAAAGAAAAAGCTCTATTTGTGGGAAAAAGTTAATTAATTTTTTTCTATTGTTTTGTAAACAAAAGAAAGCTTCATTGTCATTTTCTTTAAGGGTTCGAATCAATATTATTTTAAACTGTTTTCCCGGGGCCCTTAGGCTGGCCATACATTATACAATTTTCTTATTCAAATTCCTTTATATTTACCTTCAACTATGTAGTGCAAGGGCCTGCCTGATTCCATACAAATTGAAGGTGTTTAGGTTTAACCTCCTATTATATGGTTTTGGTAAATCTAAAGCAGAATTGAATAAGAAAATTGTATAATGTATGGCCAGCCTTAAGGTGATTTTAAAGGCATTGTTTTTCTTTAAATAAAACATGTCTCTGCAGTGGTTTTGCACAGATAAGCCCTCATCCTCCTCTTCTCGGGTCCCCTTGCTGGCACTCTTGGCCCCCTCCCCCCTGCCGAGTGCCCCCAGAGCACGCAGCTTGCAATGGGGGCACCCAAGCAGGCTCGTTCATGAGCTGCGCGCTCTCCTCATTGGCTCACTGGCTGTGATTGAAAGCAGCGGGAGCAAATTGCTCTTGCAGCTGTCTCAGGCAAGAAGGAGAGAGGGAGTCCCCGAGGCTCTCATAGACATTGGTGGAGGCAAATCGGGCGCAGGTAATTATTAGGGTTGGGGGAGGGGGGGGGGGCAAAAATGCATGAAGCTAAAAAACCTTGAGCCTTTAGCCCTCGTTCACTTTGGAAGGATTTGCAATGCAATTTGACAGGTCAAATCGCATGACAAGTCGCAGCCTATTGCCGGCAATGGCACCGCTCCAATCGGTGTGATGAAAACTTTGGGGCGCCGCAAAAGTAGTTGCTCCATTACTTTTGGCAATTTCGGGTGCAACATCAATAGACATCTGTGCATGAAAAAGGGGAAAAAAGGATAGTACCACGCTATGGACTAGTTATCAAAAATTACAAATTTGTGTGATAAGCTGCTGCCTTCCCCACTGAAACCAACTGCCAAAGCAGATGTCAGTAGTGAATAGAAATTTTTTTGGAAGAGTGGGTGTGGCGCTGCTAATGAGATAAAATACATTTTGTGCAAAGAGGTGTCAAAAGCAAAGGTAAATATTACCACATAACATAAAATGTTATGGCCACTTCTTATGACGTCTTGATGACGAAACGCGTAAGTCGGAGCTTAAAGCGTCAATAAATCACATCCGGTTTGGGTCCGTGGAGCGCAGAGAGCTCCGGACTTCCTTTTTTCACTGCTTGATGTCTTTTACCTGCTGTAAGTGCAGTATTTATATTTACATCCAATAAACGGTTTATGGAATTACGGTATTTTATAGCTTTTTATTTTTCCTACATGGTACCGCTGTGATAAAGCATGCTAAGGAGATCGAGGCAACCGCTGGAAGATCTATATATAACTGTGAATGCGCGCTACCTCTTGAGTTTTTATAGATACATTGCGTTTTTTTGCACATTTTATGTTATATGGTAATATTTACCTTTGCTTTGACACCTTTTTGCACAAATTTGTTTTTTATCCATCTGTGCATGAAGCCGCACAGATGTTTTTCAAGTCGCACCCGAAGTCGCACTGAAATGCAGCTTTGATTTCAGATGAAGTTTCACGATTTCAAAGCCCCATTCAATGTGAATGCTTACAACCACTTGGCATTTGGCCCATAAGCCGGTGCCTACTCCACCTATTTAGTAATCTAGCACTACTAACCACTAGTCTGTATTTTGCAGCTATCCACACAGGTAGATAAATCATACTGATGAGACACTGATGACTCCGCTCTGGTATATGTGAGGCTTATTGCAAACCCTGGAATGGAGAACTATGTCTGGACTCTGAACAGATGTAAGACATTTTATTTGGTCCATATGTGATAAATATTTCTTAAATAGAAATCTGTGGACCCCATGCCGTGTGCAATTACTGGCAATCGTCTGTGTTAAATTCCTGTAACCTCTGCACACCGGGTGAAATCTGAAATCAGGCTGACAAAAGTACTAGTGGTACTTGTGCTGGGAGCAGGAATGGAGCACAGGAGACCAACAACAATTATATTGCATCATTTATATGCAGTGCCAGGACAAGGTCATCTAAAGCCCAGTGGGAACATGCCAAATTGCACCCCCCCTACCCCCCAAGATGTATGAGTATGTGTCACCAAATATCCACCACCCCATAAAAATCGAGCGCTAATCTGCATGCACAAATCCCCCCCCCCCAAAAAAAAAAATTCCCCCTCCTAGCACAGATCTTCTACCCCTCAAATGTCCTCTCTGAGCACAATCCCCCCCCCACTCCAAATCCCCCCCCCCAAAGTTCCCCTCCTAGCACAAATATCCCCCAACTTTCCATAAAAGCACAACCCCCCCCCCAACAAACCAAAAAATCCCCTCCTAGCACAAATCCCTTTCTAGCAGAGCCCCCCTTCTAGCAAAAATCCTGTTCCTCCCTCCCAACACAAATCTCCCCAAATCATCACTCCTACCACACCTCCCCAAGTTTCCAAAAATAAGAAAGTATTTACCACTCCAGGTGATAGTCCCACTACCCAAATTTCCTGTCCTAGAACTATCCGTACCTTCTGGCCAGGAGTAGCTGGTGTTTTTTTGTTGGGGGGGGCAGCAAACAACCCCCCCCCCCGCGGAACCTCAAACCCCCCCTCACTGTCTGCCGGTCCACCAGCACTGACCCCATCTAGGCGAAGGGCACATTGGTCATTGGCGGGGATCGGGCAGCGGCGGGCACATCGGGCAGCTGCAGGGATCGGGGCATCGGTGGGCACATCGGGCAGCGGCGGGGATTGGGGCATCATCGGGCAGCGGCGGGGATCAGGCAGCGGTGGGCACATCGGGCAGCGGCAGGGATCGGGGCACATTGGGCAGTGGCGGTGGGCATTGAGCATCGGCTCCTGTGTCTTCACCTCGCTTCCGCCGTGCATCTCCTCCTCTCCTCCTAAGCATCCAATAGGATCACCTGTCCTTCCCGATTGGCCCGGAGGAGGATCAGTGTCGCAGCAGCAAATATTCATTCACTGTTGTAACACCTGGGTGGACTCATGGCTCAATGCTCTGCGCCACGAGCCCACCTTATTTTGAAGCCTATTAGAGCCTCTGGCACTAATCAGGTTCTTCAAAAAAAACACCCTCGTCGCTGTAATTCATGCACCCAGCGTCCTGAAAGGGGCCAGACGCATGAATAGGGGGTAGCAGCCGGGGATCATAGAGCATTAATTAGGATGTGGCGGCTGTGGATAGAGGTGGCAGCACCCCTAATGGACGGGCCGCCACTGCTTCTGCTGCCCTCCCAACACAAATCCCTTACCCCCAATCTCCTTGCCCACCTTACATGACACCACAGTGCCCTGGGCAGCCGCCCCTCCTGCCCACCCCCTTGTCCAGGCCCTGTTTGTATGATAGTGGTGCATTATATGCATTGGTGTTGAGCAGGGCAGGTGCATTGGCAGCAACCAAAGAGGTCAGGCAGAGTTCAGCCATGGTTCCGGAGGCAGAGTTTGGGTGCATTTTTAGAACAAGGCTCTTGTCTACAGTCGTACTTTACTTTATGTGCAGCACTTACACAACAATTGAACCCTCAATCAATACCAGTTACATTCCTGACATACGTCCCCGCCAGCTGTAAAGCGATCGCTCTGACATTGTGCTCTATAAATTTTTCGCCTGAAGTGACGCTATAATCCTCGCCATGAAACCGCTAAGGAGGTAATTCATCTTGTTATGAAGTGAAAGCAGCAACGGGCAGAGTGAGATGTAAATTCTCTAATCTCTGAGCTGCCTAATTATTTTTCAGATTGATTTAAAGATGGATTCTACACATGCCAGACTGGAAGATTGGACGGCATCCAGCAAAAACGTTTTCCTCTTACAGGGAATATCAAGGCTGAATAATGTAACACATAAATTTGCAGAGCAATGGTCATAAAAATATCCATCTAGATCTCTCTCTCTCTATTTATCTATCTACTGTATCTGATCATATTACATCTCAATCCATATGGAAACCCAATCAAACCACTTAAAGGGGTTGTAAAGGTTCATGTTTTTTCACCTTAATGCATTTTCATTAAGGTGAAAAAACCTCTGACGATCACCGAGCCCCCGGCCCCCGTTTTACTTACCTGAGCCCTGGAAAGTCCTGCGTTGCGAACGCGCTCTTCCTTTGCCCGGGCTTCTCGGCTCTTCATTGGATAGATTTATAGCAGCGCAGTCATTGGCTTGCGCTGCTGTCAATCAAATACAATGATGTGGGGGGCGGGGCCGAGTCCTGTAGGGGGATTGTGCCAGAATGGATGGACAGAAGGTAAGGGATGAAGAGTCATTGGATAGACAAAATGTGGAAATGAATCGACACTGGATGGATTGAGGGTAGAGGATGAAGAGTCATTGAATGAATTGAGGGTGGAGGATCAAGAGTCAATGGACAGATTGAGGGTGTGAGGGATGGGGAGTCTTTGGATGGATTAAGGTTGATGAATGAAGAGTAATTGAATAGACAAAAGGTAGAGATGGTGGCAATGAAGAGTATACAAAAGGTGGAGACTGAAGAGTCATTGGATGAACTGAGGGTATGGGATTAAGAGTCATAGGATGAATTGAGGGTGGAGGATTAAAAGTCATTAGACAGATTGAGGGTGTGAGAGATGGCGAGTCTTTGGATGGATTGAGGGTGATGGGGGAAGAGTAATTGGATAGAAAAAGGGTGGAGATGAAGAGTCATTGGATGGAAAGATGGTGGCAATGAAGAGTAAACAAAAGGTGGAGAATGAAGAGTCATAGGGGATTAAGAGTCATTGGATGAATTGAGGGTGGGGACAAAGGGTCATTGGACAGATTGAGGGTGTGAGGGATGGAGAGACTTTGGATGGACTGAGGGTGATGGTTGAAGAGTCGCTGGATGGACAGAGGGTGAGAGATGAAGAGTCATTGGATGAATTGAGGATGAGGGATTAGGAGTAATTGGATGATTTGAGGGTAGGAGATGAAGGGTCATTGGGTGTGAGGGATGGAGAGTCTTTGGATGGACTGAGGGTGATGGATGAAGAGTCATTGGATGAACAGAGGGTGAGAGATGAAGAGTCATTGGATGAATTGAGGATGAGGGATTAGGAGTCATTGGATGATTTGAGGGTAGGAGATGAAGGGTCATTGAATAGATTGAGGGTGTGGGGGATGGAGAGTCTTTGGACGAATTGAGGGTGATTTGTAAATAGTAATTGGATAGACAAAGGGTAGAGCTGAAGCTTCATTGGATGGAAAGATGGTGGGGAATGAAGAAGAGTAAACAGTGGGTGGAGAAAGAAGAGTCATTGAATGAATTGTATGGTGGGGATGAAGGGTCGTAGGATAGATTGAGGATGTGAGAGACGAAGAGTCATTGAATGAAGTGGGGGTGGAGGATTAAAGGGTCATTGGATAGATTGAGGGTGTGAGAGATGCAGAGTCATTGGATGAATTGAGAGTAAGGATTGAAGGGTCATTGGATAGATTGAGGGTGTGAGAGATGCAGAGTCATTGGATGGATTGAGGGTGAGGATTGAAGGGTCATTGGATAGATTGAGGGGGTGAGGATTGAAGGGTCATTGGATAGATTGAGGGGGTGAGGATTGAAAGGTCATTGGATAGATTGAGGGTGTGAGGGATGCAGAGTCATTGGATGGATTGAGGGTGATGGATGAAAAAGAGTAATTGGATAGACAAACATTGGAGATTAAGTATTATTGGACGTAAAGATGGTGGGCGATGAAGAGATATTGAATAGCTAGAATATGGGGAATGGAGAGTTGATGGATGGACAAAGGGTGGAGATGAAGTGTCATTGGATGGATAGAAGGTGAGAGCTAGAGTCATTGAATGGATAAAGAGTGGAAATGAAGAGTCATTGGATTGACAGAGGGTGGAGAATAAAGTATTGATTCAATGGGCGGGTACTGAAGGACCATAGAAGAAGATCTGTAGGAAGATATTATTCTGGGCACTACGGTTTGGGGGTGGTGGGACCTTAAGCTGCTGTTGTGGAAGAACTGTAGGGGGCAGAGATTAATAAAATAGAGGTGAAACTCTGGGACACAATGCAGTCTGACCAGCTTATGTTAACAGGGATGGAGGCCATAGTTAGATCGGAAAACTGGGAAGTTCATATTCACCCGTTTGAAATTTACTTGAGCACTTTGGCTCCGGTAGGCCGTAAACTAACTCAAGTTTTAGAACACCACATGCACACAGGGAATTGATATTTGGCATGAAATTATCCTTAGTAGTAACTAGGGATGAGCTTCGTGTTCGAGTCGAACATACGTTCGACTCGAACATCGGCTGTTCGATCGTTCGACGAAGATCGAACGATTTGGGCCGTTCGCGCCAAATTCGAGTGACGCGAACGGCCCACAATGCACTACGCCATCGCAGTGTCATCCAGGCGCTGTGATTGGCCAAGCATGCACTGTGACCCTGCATGCTTGGCCAATCACAGCGCCGGCAGCGAGGAGAGCAATGATTGGCCACAGGCAGGATGCCTGTGGCCAATTATTGCTGAGGGTGTTTAGTACACGCCCCACACTATAAAAGGCCGCCAGCACGGCGGCCTAGTGTAGTGTGTTCCGGAGCAGGGAAAGACAAGCATAGGCAGGGACAGTGACATTTATTTCTTTCTTGCTTAACCTGGATTCCTTTAGTTTAGGGAAAGAGAAGGATAGGTAGGGAGAGTGTCAGTGTGTTTTACTGTGCGAGTCCTTGTTTCTAGGGACAAAGAAGGAAAGTGAGGGGAATTCTCCTTGTGCTATAGTGTGCTTTAAAAAAACATTTTTTCTAGGGACAGAAAACTCTAGGTAGGGAGAGTGTCAGTTTCTTTCACTGTGCGAGTCCTTGTTTCTAGGAAAAAAGAAGGAAAGTGAGGGGAATTCTCCTTGTGCTATAGTGTGCTTTAAAAAAACATTTTTTCTAGGGACAGAAAACTCTAGGTAGGGAGAGTGTCAGCTTCTTTCACTGTGCGAGTCCTTGTTTCTAGGAAAAAAGAAGGAAAGTGAGGGGAATTCTCCTTGTGCTATAGTGTGCTTTAAAAAAACATTTTTTCTAGGGACAGAAAACTCTAGGTAGGGAGAGTGTCAGTTTCTTTCACTGTGCGAGTCCTTGTTTCTATGAAAAAAGAAGGAAAGTGAGGGGAATTCTCCTTGTGCTATAGTGTGCTTTAAAAAAACATTTTTTCTAGGGACAGAAAACTCTAGGTAGGGAGAGTGTCAGTTTCTTTCACTGTGCGAGTCCTTGTTTCTAGGAAAAAAGAAGGAAAGTGAGGGGAATTCTCCTTGTGCTATAGTGTGCTTTAAAAAAAAAAAAATTCTAGGGACAGAAAACTCTAGGTAGGGAGAGTGTCAGTTTCTTTCACTGTGCGAGTCCTTGTTTCTAGGAAAAAAGAAGGAAAGTGAGGGGAATTCTCCTTGTGCTATAGTGTGCTTTAAAAAAAAAAAATTTCTAGGGACAGAAAACTCTAGGTAGGGAGAGTGTCAGTTTCTTTCACTGTTCGAGTCCTTGTTTCTAGGAAAAAAGAAGGAAAGTGAGGGGAATTCTCCTTGTGCTCTAGTGTGCTTTAAAAAAACATTTTTTCTAGGGACAGAAAACTCTAAGTAGGGAGAGTGTCAGTTTCTTTCACTGTGCGAGTCCTTGTTTCTAGGAAAAAAGAAGGAAAGTGAGGGGAATTCTCCTTGTGCTATAGTGTGCTTTAAAAAAACATTTTTTCTAGGGACAGAAAACTCTAGGTAGGGAGAGTGTCAGTTTCTTTCACTGTGCGAGTCCTTGTTTCTAGGGACAAAGAAGGAAAGTGAGGGGAATTCTCCTTGTGCTATAGTGTGCTTTAAAAAAACATTTTTTCTAGGGACAGAAAACTCTAGGTAGGGAGAGTGTCAGTTTCTTTCACTGTGCGAGTCCTTGTTTCTAGGAAAAAAGAAGGAAAGTGAGGGGAATTCTCCTTGTGCTATAGTGTGCTTTAAAAAAAAAAAATTTTCTAGGGACAGAAAACTCTAGGTAGGGAGAGTGTCAGTTTCTTTCACTGTGCGAGTCCTTGTTTCTAGGGACAAAGAAGGAAAGTGAGGGGAATTCTCCTTGTGCTATAGTGTGCTTTAAAAAAACATTTTTTCTAGGGACAGAAAACTCTAGGTAGGGAGAGTGTCAGTTTCTTTCACTGTGCGAGTCCTTGTTTCTAGGAAAAAAGAAGGAAAGTGAGGGGAATTCTCCTTGTGCTATAGTGTGCTTTAAAAAAAAAATTTTCTAGGGACAGAAAACTCTAGGTAGGGAGAGTGTCAGTTTCTTTCACTGTGCGAGTCCTTGTTTCTAGGGACAAAGAAGGAAAGTGAGGGGAATTCTCCTTGTGCTATAGTGTGCTTTAAAAAAACATTTTTTCTAGGGACAGAAAACTCTAGGTAGGGAGAGTGTCAGTTTCTTTCACTGTGCGAGTCCTTGTTTCTAGGGACAAAGAAGGAAAGTGAGGGGAATTCTCCTTGTGCTATAGTGTGCTAAAGCATTCCTCATCAACCATCTTTGAAATCCTTGTTTTTTGGACAGTCAGGGAAATTGTCGTTGTGCTATTCTGTGCAAAAGCAATCATCCTCAACCATATTTAGAAATCCTTAAGTAAAGGGACAGAGAAGGACACCTGAAGGTAGCCCTTATTGCTTTTTTCCCATCTCCCTGCAGGCCATCTATTAGAATGTCTGGAAGGCAAACAAGGAGAGGCAGACAGTCAGGAGGCAATAAAAGAGGGCAAGCAGGCTCTGTGTCTGGGGGCAACAGTGCTGGTCGTGGACGCGGTGCATTGTCATCAGCACATGGCCATGGGACACGCTTGTCCTTCTTTTCGGCAGCTGGACATGTTGAGCCACATCATGCCGAAGACTTGGTAGAGTGGATGACCAAGCCCTCCTCCTCCTCCTCATCCTCTCTCACCCAGGCTCAGGGTACTGGCAAAGCAGCTGCCAAAGCGTCCTCTTCCCTGGTATCAATGTCAGACTCATCATCAGTCACTCCTTCCCTAGACCCACCATGTCCTCCTCCTGAGGAGTCCCCCGAACTGTTTGAGCACAGTGTTGGGTACATGCTCCAGGAGGATGCCCAGCGTTTCGAAGGGTCTGATGATGAAACCCAGCTACAGGAAGGCAGTAGCGTGAGAGCAGACAGAGGGGATGCTCAAGAAGGACACCAATCTGGCAGTCATGTTCCAGCAGCTGCAGCATACTGCCAGATTGGCTCCAGTGATGAGGAGGGAGGGGATGATGAGGTCACTGACTCCACGTGGGTGCCTAATAGGAGAGAGGAGGAGGAGGAGGATGAGGAGGAGGCACATCTCCAACGAGGCAGGATGCCCTTTGGTGGCCAGCGTAAGGGCAGTACACTGACGGAATCACACCGCAGAGCTCCGCCTGTGCAGGGCGCTGCCTCTGCCCGTCATTCAAAAAGTTCCTTGGTGTGGGCCTTTTTTGAGGCTAGTGCATCAGATCGCACAGCTGCTGTTTGCAACATATGTCTCAAGCGTATATCGCGTGGCCAAAACATCAGCCGCTTGGGTACCACATGCCTGACCAGACATATGTTGACCTGCCATGCAGCTCGTTGGCAAGCCTACCTCAAAGACCCACACCAAAGAACAAAGCGGACCTCTCCTTGCACCGCATCAGCTGGGATCTCCAACCCCACTATAACTTCAGTCCTCTCTGAAACATGCACTGAGAGGAATGAAGGTGTAGAATTAGGTGTGTCACAGCCAAGTACTTGCGGCCAGTCTGCTAGCAGTACACCGACGTCCGATTCTAGCAGGCAAATTTCCCTGCCCCAGCTGCTGGACCGTCGAAAGAAGTTCACTCCCAGCCATCCACATGCCCAGCGGTTGAATGCTAGCTTGGCTAAATTGCTAGCGCTTCAACTGCTGCCTTTTCAGTTGGTAGACTCGGCCCCCTTCCGTGAGTTTGTGCAATGTGCGGTTCCTCAGTGGCAGGTTCCCAAACGCCACTTTTTCTCACGGAAGGCTATTCCGGCTCTCTACCGGCATGTGGAAGGCAATGTCTTGGCCTCGCTGGACAGGGCGGTCAGCGGTAAGGTGCATATTACCGCTAGGGATGAGCTTCGTGTTCGAGTCGAACATACGTTCGACTCGAACATTGGCTGTTCGATCGTTCGACGAAGATCGAACGATTTGGGCCGTTCGCGCCAAATTCGAGTGACGCGAACGGCCCACAATGCACTACGCCATCGCAGTGTCATCCAGGCGCTGTGATTGGCCAAGCATGCACTGTGACCCCGCATGCTTGGCCAATCACAGCGCCGGCAGCGAGGAGAGCAATGATTGGCCACAGGCAGGATGCCTGTGGCCAATTATTGCTGAGGGTGTTTAGTACACGCCCCACACTATAAAAGGCCGCCAGCACGGCGGCCTAGTGTAGTGTGTTCCGGAGCAGGGATAGAGTAGCATAGGCAGGGACAGTGACTGTTATTTCTTTCTTGCTTAACCTGGATTCCTTTAGTTTAGGGAAAGAGAAGGATAGGTAGGGAGAGTGTCAGTGTGTTTTGTGCTTCTGCTATAGTGTGCTTAAAAAAAACATTTATTCTAGGGACAGAAAACTCTAGGTAGGGACAGTGTCAGTTTCTTTCACTCTGCAAGTCCTTGTTTCCAGGGACCTGTAAGGACAGTGAGTTAATTGTCCTTGTGCTATATTGTGCTTAAAAAAAACATTTATTCTAGGGACAGAAAACTCTAGGTAGGGACAGTGTCAGTTTCTTTCACTCTGCAAGTCCTTGTTTCCAGGGACCTGTAAGGACAGTGAGTTAATTGTCCTTGTGCTATATTGTGATTAAAAAAAACATTTATTCTAGGGACAGAAAACTCTAGGTAGGGACAGTGTCAGTTTCTTTCACTCTGCAAGTCCTTGTTTCCAGGGACCTGTAAGGACAGTGAGTTAATTGTCCTTGTGCTATATTGTGATTAAAAAAAACATTTATTCTAGGGACAGAAAACTCTAGGTAGGGACAGTGTCAGTTTCTTTCACTCTGCAAGTCCTTGTTTCCAGGGACCTGTAAGGACAGTGAGTTAATTTTCCTTGTGCTATATTGTGATTAAAAAAAACATTTTTTCTAGGGACAGAAAACTGTAGGTAGGGAGAGTGTTTTTTTTCTTTCACTCTGCAAGTCCTTGTTTCCAGGGACCTGTAAGGACAGTGAGTTAATTGTCCTTGTGCTATATTGTGCTTAAAAAAAACATTTATTCTAGGGACAGAAAACTCTAGGTAGGGACAGTGTCAGTTTCTTTCACTCTGCAAGTCCTTGTTTCCAGGGACCTGTAAGGACAGTGAGTTAATTTTCCTTGTGCTATATTGTGATTAAAAAAAACATTTATTCTAGGGACAGAAAACTCTAGGTAGGGACAGTGTCAGTTTCTTTCACTCTGCAAGTCCTTGTTTCCAGGGACCTGTAAGGACAGTGAGTTAATTTTCCTTGTGCTATATTGTGATTAAAAAAAACATTTATTCTAGGGACAGAAAACTCTAGGTAGGGACAGTGTCAGTTTCTTTCACTCTGCAAGTCCTTGTTTCCAGGGACCTGTAAGGACAGTGAGTTAATTTTCCTTGTGCTATATTGTGATTAAAAAAAACATTTATTCTAGGGACAGAAAACTCTAGGTAGGGACAGTGTCAGTTTCTTTCACTCTGCAAGTCCTTGTTTCCAGGGACCTGTAAGGACAGTGAGTTAATTTTCCTTGTGCTATATTGTGATTAAAAAAAACATTTTTTCTAGGGACAGAAAACTGTAGGTAGGGAGAGTGTTTTTTTTCTTTCACTCTGCAAGTCCTTGTTTCCAGGGACCTGTAAGGACAGTGAGTTAATTTTCCTTGTGCTATATTGTGATTAAAAAAAACATTTTTTCTAGGGACAGAAAACTCTAGGTAGGGAGAGTGTTTTTTTTCTTTCACTCTGCAAGTCCTTGTTTCCAGGGACCTGTAAGGACAGTGAGTTAATTGTCCTTGTGCTATATTGTGCTTAAAAAAAACATTTTTTCTAGGGACAGAAAACTCTAGGTAGGGAGAGTGTTTTTTTTTTTTCACTCTGCAAGTCCTTGTTTCCAGGGACCTGTAAGGACAGTGAGTTAATTGTCCTTGTGCTATATTGTGCTTAAAAAAAACATTTATTCTAGGGACAGAAAACTCTAGGTAGGGACAGTGTCAGTTTCTTTCACTCTGCAAGTCCTTGTTTCCAGGGACCTGTAAGGACAGTGAGTTAATTTTCCTTGTGCTATATTGTGATTAAAAAAAACATTTATTCTAGGGACAGAAAACTCTAGGTAGGGACAGTGTCAGTTTCTTTCACTCTGCAAGTCCTTGTTTCCAGGGACCTGTAAGGACAGTGAGTTAATTTTCCTTGTGCTATATTGTGATTAAAAAAAACATTTTTTCTAGGGACAGAAAACTGTAGGTAGGGAGAGTGTTTTTTTTCTTTCACTCTGCAAGTCCTTGTTTCCAGGGACCTGTAAGGACAGTGAGTTAATTTTACTTGTGCTATATTGTGCTTAAAAAAAACATTTTTTCTAGGGACAGAAAACTGTAGGTAGGGAGAGTGTTTTTTTTCTTTCACTCTGCAAGTCCTTGTTTCCAGGGACCTGTAAGGACAGTGAGTTAATTTTCCTTGTGCTATATTGTGATTAAAAAAAACATTTATTCTAGGGACAGAAAACTCTAGGTAGGGACAGTGTCAGTTTCTTTCACTCTGCAAGTCCTTGTTTCCAGGGACCTGTAAGGACAGTGAGTTAATTTTCCTTGTGCTATATTGTGATTAAAAAAAACATTTATTCTAGGGACAGAAAACTCTAGGTAGGGACAGTGTCAGTTTCTTTCACTCTGCAAGTCCTTGTTTTCAGGGACCTGTAAGGACAGTGAGTTAATTTTCCTTGTGCTATATTGTGATTAAAAAAAACATTTTTTCTAGGGACAGAAAACTGTAGGTAGGGAGAGTGTTTTTTTTCTTTCACTCTGCAAGTCCTTGTTTCCAGGGACCTGTAAGGACAGTGAGTTAATTTTCCTTGTGCTATATTGTGATTAAAAAAAACATTTTTTCTAGGGACAGAAAACTCTAGGTAGGGAGAGTGTTTTTTTTCTTTCACTCTGCAAGTCCTTGTTTCCAGGGACCTGTAAGGACAGTGAGTTAATTGTCCTTGTGCTATATTGTGATTAAAAAAAACATTTTTTCTAGGGACAGAAAACTCTAGGTAGGGAGAGTGTTTTTTTTTTTTCACTCTGCAAGTCCTTGTTTCCAGGGACCTGTAAGGACAGTGAGTTAATTGTCCTTGTGCTATATTGTGCTTAAAAAAAACATTTATTCTAGGGACAGAAAACTCTAGGTAGGGACAGTGTCAGTTTCTTTCACTCTGCAAGTCCTTGTTTCCAGGGACCTGTAAGGACAGTGAGTTAATTTTCCTTGTGCTATATTGTGATTAAAAAAAACATTTTTTCTAGGGACAGAAAACTGTAGGTAGGGAGAGTGTTTTTTTTCTTTCACTCTGCAAGTCCTTGTTTCCAGGGACCTGTAAGGACAGTGAGTTAATTGTCCTTGTGCTATATTGTGCTTAAAAAAAACATTTATTCTAGGGACAGAAAACTCTAGGTAGGGACAGTGTCAGTTTCTTTCACTCTGCAAGTCCTTGTTTCCAGGGACCTGTAAGGACAGTGAGTTAATTTTCCTTGTGCTATATTGTGATTAAAAAAAACATTTTTTCTAGGGACAGAAAACTGTAGGTAGGGAGAGTGTTTTTTTTCTTTCACTCTGCAAGTCCTTGTTTCCAGGGACCTGTAAGGACAGTGAGTTAATTTTCCTTGTGCTATATTGTGATTAAAAAAAACATTTTTTCTAGGGACAGAAAACTGTAGGTAGGGAGAGTGTTTTTTTTCTTTCACTCTGCAAGTCCTTGTTTCCAGGGACCTGTAAGGACAGTGAGTTAATTGTCCTTGTGCTATATTGTGCTTAAAAAAAACATTTTTTCTAGGGACAGAAAACTGTAGGTAGGGAGAGTGTTTTTTTTTTTTCACTCTGCAAGTCCTTGTTTCCAGGGACCTGTAAGGACAGTGAGTTAATTGTCCTTGTGCTATATTGTGCTTAAAAAAAACATTTATTCTAGGGACAGAAAACTCTAGGTAGGGACAGTGTCAGTTTCTTTCACTCTGCAAGTCCTTGTTTCCAGGGACCTGGAGAGACATTGAGTGAATTGTCCTTGTGCTATATTGTGATTAAAAAAAACATTTATTCTAGGGACAGAAAACTCTAGGTAGGGACAGTGTCAGTTTCTTTCACTGTGAAAGTCCTTGTTTCAAGGGACAGAGAAGGACACCTGAAGGTAGCCCTTATTGCTTTTTTCCCATCTCCCTGCAGGCCATCTATTAGAATGTCTGGAAGGCAAACAAGGAGAGGCAGACAGTCAGGAGGCAATAAAAGAGGGCAAGCAGGCTCTGTGTCTGGGGGCAACAGTGCTGGTCGTGGACGCGGTGCATTGTCATCAGCACATGGCCATGGGACACGCTTGTCCTTCTTTTCGGCAGCTGGACATGTTGAGCCACATCATGCCGAAGACTTGGTAGAGTGGATGACCAAGCCCTCCTCCTCCTCCTCATCCTCTCTCACCCAGGCTCAGGGTACTGGAAAAGCAGCTGCCAAAGCGTCGTCTTCCCTGGTATCAATGTCAGACAAATCATCAGTCACTCCTTCCCTAGACCCACCATGTCCTCCTCCTGAGGAGTCCCCCGAACTGTTTCAGCACAGTGTTGGGTACATGCTCCAGGAGGATGCCCAGCGTTTCGAAGGGTCTGATGATGAAACCCAGCTAGAGGAAGGCAGTAGCGTGAGAGCAGACAGAGGGGATGCTCAAGAAGGACACCAATCTGGCAGTCATGTTCCAGCAGCTGCAGCATACTGCCAGATTGGCTCCAGTGATGAGGAGGGAGGGGATGATGAGGTCAATGACTCCACGTGGGTGCCTAATAGGAGAGAGGAGGAGGAGGAGGATGAGGAGGAGGCACATCTCCAACGAGGCAGGATGCCCTTTGGTGGCCAGCGTAAGGGCAGTACACCGACGGAATCACACCGCAGAGCTCCGCCTGTGCAGGGCGCTGCCTCTGCCCGTCATTCAAAAAGTTCTTTGGTGTGGGCCTTTTTTGAGGCTAGTGCATCAGATCGCACAGCTGCTGTTTGCAACATATGTCTCAAGCGTATATCGCGTGGCCAAAACATCAGCCGCTTGGGTACCACATGCCTGACCAGACATATGTTGACCTGCCATGCAGCTCGTTGGCAAGCCTACCTCAAAGACCCACACCAAAGAACCAAGCGGACCTCTCCTTGCACCGCATCAGCTGGGATCTCCAACCCCACTATAACTTCAGTCCTCTCTGAAACATGCACTGAGAGGAATGAAGGTGTAGAATTAGGTGTGTCACAGCCAAGTACTTGCGCCCACTCTGCTAGCAGTACACCGACGTCCGATTCTAGCAGGCAAATTTCCCTGCCCCAGCTGCTGGACCGTCGAAAGAAGTTCACTCCCAGCCATCCACATGCCCAGCGGTTGAATGCTAGCTTGGCTAAATTGCTAGCGCTTCAACTGCTGCCTTTTCAGTTGGTAGACTCGGCCCCCTTCCGTGAGTTTGTGCAATGTGCGGTTCCTCAGTGGCAGGTTCCCAAACGCCACTTTTTCTCACGGAAGGCTATTCCGGCTCTCTACCGGCATGTGGAAGGCAATGTCTTGGCCTCGCTGGACAGGGCGGTCAGCGGTAAGGTGCATATTACCGCTGACTCATGGTCCAGCAGGCATGGACAGGGACGTTACCTTTCTTTCACGGCCCATTGGGTCACTCTTTTGGCAGCTGGGAAGGATTCAGGACAAGGTGCAGTAGTGTTGGAGGTTGTCCCACCGCCACGCCTCCAAAATGCTACTACTGGTTGTGACACACCTCTCTCCTCCACCCCCTCCTCTTCTTCTTCCTCCATGGCCTCTTCCTGTGGTTTGTCCTATGAACCAGCGGTGCTCCGTAGCCGTTCACGGGGCTACGCAAGTACGCAGGCAAAAAGATGCCATGCCGTGCTTGCGCTGGTGTGTTTGGGGGACAGAAGCCACACTGGGGCAGAGGTCCTGTCTGCTCTGCAGGGCCAGGCCGAGAGGTGGTTGACGCCACGCCAGCTTAAGCCAGGAATGGTGGTTTGCGACAATGGCACCAACCTCCTCTCCGCCCTCCGACAGGGACAACTGACCCATGTGCCCTGTGTGGCTCACGTCCTTAACCTGGTGGTGCAGCGCTTCTTGGGCAGGTACCCGGGCTTACAGGATGTCCTGAGGCAGGCCAGGAAAGTCTGTGTGCATTTCCGCAGATCTTATAATGCCAGTGCTCGCCTGGCTGAGCTGCAAAAGGAGTTGAACCTGCCCAAGAACCGCCTTATATGTGACATGCCCACCAGGTGGAACTCAACGTTGGCCATGCTGCAGCGGCTGCACACGCAGCAGAGGGCCATCAATGAGTACCTGTGCGACTACGGCACCAGGACAGGGTCAGGGGAGCTTGGTTTTTTTTCTCCACGCCAGTGGGGCATGATCAGGGATGCATGCACTGTCCTGGCACCATTTGAGGAGGCCACGAGGATGGTGAGCAGTGACAGTGCATGCATCAGTGACACTGTACCTCTTGTCCACCTGTTGGAGCACACGCTGCGTGGAATAATGGACAGGGCACTTGAGGCAGAACAGAGGCAGGAAGAGGAGGACTTCCTTGCCTCTCAAGGCCCCCTTTACCCAGACAGTGTTCCTTCTGTCCCACCCATCGCACAGGAAGAGGAGGAGGAGGAGGAGGAGGAGGAGGAGGAGGATTGTGTCAGCATGGAGGTGGAGGCTGGCACTCAGCATCATCAGCAGCAGTCTTTTAGGGATGATTTACAGTCCCAAGAAACCAGTGGACTTGTACGTGGCTGGGAGGAGGTGGCTGCGGATCATGTCGTCCTTAGTGACCCAGAGGACTCCGGAGCGAATGCCTCAGCAAACCTACGCTGCATGGCCTCCCTGATCCTGCAAAGTCTGCGGAAGGATCCTCGTATTCTTCGGATCAAGGAGAGGGACCATTACTGGCTGGCCACTCTCCTTGATCCACGGTACAAGGGTAAGGTTGCGGACCTTATGTTACCGTCGCAGAGGGAGCAGAGGATGAGACAACTCCGGGAGGCCTTGCAGAAAGGTCTGTGCAACGCGTTCCCAGAGACTGGGAGGTTGCAAACTCCTGGTCCTGGACAACGAGTTGCTGAGGCTTCGGCCAGTCAAAGAAGGAGCGGTGGGGAAGGTGGCCGTCTGACCGATGCGTTCAGACAATTCTTTAGTCCGCAGCCCCAAAGTATGATCGGTTCCAGCAACCATCGCCAGCGTCTGATAAACATGGTGCAGGAATATCTAGGGGCAAGGTCAGACTTGGACACCTTCCCCACCGAAAATCCTCTGGCTTACTGGGTCTTGAGGATGGATCACTGGCCAGAGCTTGCACAGTATGCAATTGAGCTACTGGCCTGTCCTGCATCCAGCGTTCTTTCGGAACGCACATTCAGTGCTGCTGGAGGATTTGTCACGGATCACAGGGTGCGCCTGTCCACCGACTCGGTTGATCGACTGACTTTCATCAAGATGAACCAGTCTTGGATCACCACCAGCTACCACACACCTGATGCTGATATAACAGACTAATTGATTTTAAAATGTCACATCCCTTCAAGACTGATGCTGATGCTGAGTGCCTGTGCTGTTATGTTGACTGGCTATCCTCCTCCTCCGAGTCCTCAATGATACGATTGATGATGATAGCTTGGAAGATCATTTTTGTTTATGGGTGCCGCCACCAGTGCCTAACGCCCAATTTTTCAGCCCCTGTTTAACAGGGGCGTGTAATTACAATTTTTGAAGCAATACTTTGCAACAGGGCTCATTGCTGTGCTCCAAGTACAGTATCTGTGAGGAGTTGCAGTGTTGTGCCACCAGTGCCTAAGGCCCAATTTTTCAGCCCCTGTTTAACAGGGGCGTGTCATTACAATTTTTGAAGCAATACTTTGCAACAGGGCTCATTGCTGTGCTCCAAGTACAGTATCTGTGAAGGGTTGCAGTGTTGTGCCACCAGTGCCTAAGGCCCAATTTTTCAGCCCCTGTTCAACAGGGGCATGTAATTACAATTCTTGATCTAATAATTCACAGCAGGGCCCATTGCTGCACCCACCAAGAGTAACTGTCAGGGCTTACAGTGTTGTGGCACCAGCACCACCATCAAAGGCCCAATTTTTACTACCACTGTTCAACAATTATATGTAATTAAAATTCCTGATATAATAGTTGACAGCAGGGCGTTCCAGCACCAACCAAGAGTAACTGTGAGTGCTTACAGTGTTGTGCCAACACCAACAACTAAGGGGCCTATTTCTGCAGAGTATATACGGCAGGTCCCTACTTTCAAACATCCAACTTACAAACGACTCCTACTTGCAAACGCAAGAAGACAACAGGAAGTGAGAGGAAATCTACCACTAGGAAGGAAAATTCTCTCCTGTAAGAATAAATATGGGAGAAAGGTGTCTCCTCTGTACTGATGCTTTATCAGCAATCCTTGTTTCAAGAAAAACACCACATTTCAAAAACAGTTGTCATTAGGACGGAAAGTGAGGTGAAATGTTCTGAACAGGGGCACAGACAGCAAAACAAATGTTACAGGGGTGATAACCCTTACCTATGTTTTCCAAAAAGTTTAAAAATAGATTTTTGGTCTGGAGCTACACTTCAACAATGTACCTGTTCAAAATTACAAACAGATTCTACATAAGAACAAACCTACAGTCCCTGTCTTGTATGCACCGCCTGTATACGGCTGTTCAGAGTATATAGGGCCTTTTTTATTTTATGTGCGGGGTTCCCCTTAATATCCATACAAGACCCAAAGGGGCTGGTAATGGGCTGGGGTAGGGGGGGGGTCATGGGGTAGCTATGCCATTTTTCTTAAAGATTTTCATCCATATTACCGGGACCAGACATTACATTAAAGCCGCAAGCAGTTTTAAATGGCTTTTTTTTCCTTTAGAAGTGTCATTTTGTGCAGGGACAGTTCTAAACACGGGAAACACGTGGCACTTCACAGGCATACTTTAGACACCCCCCAGGTACGATATTTAAAGGAATATTTGACTTTTTTTTTTTCACTTTATGCATCATTAAAATGACTGCTCCCGGAAAACGACCGTTTTTAAAACTTATTTTTGCATTGATACATGTCCCCTGGTGCAGAACCCGGGTTCCCAAACCCTTTTTAGGACAATAACATGCATAATAGTTTTTATAATTAGCACTTTAGAATTCGAACGTTCGCATCCATTGTATTTAATAGGGTTCTAATGTTCGTTCGAACTTTCGGTCCGTTCGCGGGTTCTGGTGCGAACCGAACCCGGGGGTGTTCGGCTCATCACTAATTACCGCTGACTCATGGTCCAGCAGGCATGGACAGGGACGTTACCTTTCTTTCACGGCCCATTGGGTCACTCTTTTGGCAGCTGGGAAGGATGCAGGACAAGGTGCAGTAGTGTTGGAGGTTGTTCCACCGCCACGCCTCCAAAATGCTACTACTGGTTGTGACACACCTCTCTCCTCCACCCCCTCCTCTTCTTCTTCCTCCATGGCCTCTTCCTGTGGTTTGTCCTATGAACCAGCGGTGCTCCGTAGCCGTTCACGGGGCTACGCAAGTACGCAGGCAAAAAGATGCCATGCCGTGCTTGCGCTGGTGTGTTTGGGGGACAGAAGCCACACTGGGGCAGAGGTCCTGTCTGCTCTGCAGGGCCAGGCCGAGAGGTGGTTGACGCCACGCCAGCTTAAGCCAGGAATGGTGGTTTGCGACAATGGCACCAACCTCCTCTCCGCCCTCCGACAGGGACAACTGACCCATGTGCCCTGTGTGGCTCACGTCCTTAACCTGGTGGTGCAGCGGTTCTTGGGCAGGTACCCGGGCTTACAGGATGTCCTGAGGCAGGCCAGGAAAGTCTGTGTGCATTTCCGCAGATCTTATAATGCCAGTGCTCGCCTGGCTGAGCTGCAAAAGGAGTTGAACCTGCCCAAGAACCGCCTTATATGTGACATGCCCACCAGGTGGAACTCAACGTTGGCCATGCTGCAGCGGCTGCACACGCAGCAGAGGGCCATCAATGAGTACCTGTGCGACTACGGCACCAGGACAGGGTCAGGGGAGCTTGGTTTTTTTTCTCCACGCCAGTGGGGCATGATCAGGGATGCATGCACTGTCCTGGCACCATTTGAGGAGGCCACGAGGATGGTGAGCAGTGACAGTGCATGCATCAGTGACACTGTACCTCTTGTCCACCTGTTGGAGCACACGCTGCGTGGAATAATGGACAGGGCACTTGAGGCAGAACAGAGGCAGGAAGAGGAGGACTTCCTTGCCTCTCAAGGCCCCCTTTACCCAGACAGTGTTCCTTCTGTCCCACCCATCGCACAGGAAGAGGAGGAGGAGGAGGAGGAGGAGGAGGAGGATTGTGTCAGCATGGAGGTGGAGGCTGGCACTCAGCATCATCAGCAGCAGTCTTTTAGGGATGATTTACAGTCCCAAGAAACCAGTGGACTTGTACGTGGCTGGGAGGAGGTGGCTGCGGATCATGTCGTCCTTAGTGACCCAGAGGACTCCGGAGCGAATGCCTCAGCAAACCTACGCTGCATGGCCTCCCTGATCCTGCAAAGTCTGCGGAAGGATCCTCGTATTCTTCGGATCAAGGAGAGGGACCATTACTGGCTGGCCACTCTCCTTGATCCACGGTACAAGGGTAAGGTTGCGGACCTTATGTTACCGTCGCAGAGGGAGCAGAGGATGAGACAACTCCGGGAGGCCTTGCAGAAAGGTCTGTGCAACGCGTTCCCAGAGACTGGGAGGTTACAAACTCCTGGTCCTGGACAACGAGTTGCTGAGGCTTCGGCCAGTCAAAGAAGGAGCGGTGGGGAAGGTGGCCGTCTGACTGATGCGTTCAGACAATTCTTTAGTCCGCAGCCCCAAAGTATGATCGGTTCCAGCAACCATCGCCAGCGTCTGATAAACATGGTGCAGGAATATCTAGGGGCAAGGTCAGACTTGGACACCTTCCCCACCGAAAATCCTCTGGCTTACTGGGTCTTGAGGATGGATCACTGGCCAGAGCTTGCACAGTATGCAATTGAGCTACTGGCCTGTCCTGCATCCAGCGTTCTTTCGGAACGCACATTCAGTGCTGCTGGAGGATTTGTCACGGATCACAGGGTGCGCCTGTCCACCGACTCGGTTGATCGACTGACTTTCATCAAGATGAACCAGTCTTGGATCACCACCAGCTACCACACACCTGATGCTGATATAACAGACTAATTGATTTTAACATGTCACATCCCTTCAAGACTGATGCTGATGCTGAGTGCCTGTGCTGTTATGTTGACTGGCTATCCTCCTCCTCCGAGTCCTCAATGATACGATTGATGATGATAGCTTGGAAGATCATTTTTGTTTATGGGTGCCGCCACCAGTGGCTAAGGCCCAATTTTTCAGCCCCTGTTTTACAGGGGCGTGTAATTACAATTTTTTTAGCAATAATTTGCCATAGGGCTCATTGCTGTGCTCCAAGTACAGTATCTGTGAGGGGTTGGAGTGTTGTGGCACCAGTGCCTAAGGCCCAATTTTTCAGCCCCTGTTTAAAAGGGGCGTGTCATTACAATTTTTGAAGCAATACTTTGCAACAGGGCTCATTGCTGTGCTCCAAGTACAGTATCTGTGAGGGGTTGTAGTGTTGTGCCACCAGTGCCTAAGGCCCAATTTTTCAGCCCCTGTTTAACAGGGGCGTGTCATTACAATTTTTGAAGCAATACTTTGCAACAGGGCTCATTGCTGTGCTCCAAGTACAGTATCTGTGAGGGGTTGTAGTGTTGTGCCACCAGTGCCTAAGGCCCAATTTTTCAGCCCCTGTTCAACAGGGGCATGCAATTACAATTCTTGATCTAATAATTCACAGCAGGGCCCATTGCTGCACCCACCAAGAGTAACTGTCAGGGCTTACAGTGTTGTGGCACCAGCACCACCATCAAAGGCCCAATTTTTACTACCACTGTTCAACAATTATATGTAATTAAAATTCCTGATATAATAGTTGACAGCAGGGCGTTCCAGCACCAACCAAGAGTAACTGTGAGTGCTTACAGTGTTGTGCCAACACCAACAACTAAGGGGCCTATTTCTGCAGAGTATATACGGCAGGTCCCTACTTTCAAACATCCAACTTACAAACGACTCCTACTTGCAAACGCAAGAAGACAACAGGAAGTGAGAGGAAATCTACCACTAGGAAGGAAAATTCTCTCCTGTAAGAATAAATATGGGAGAAAGGTGTCTCCTCTGTACTGATGCTTTATCAGCAATCCTTGTTTCAAGAAAAACACCACATTTCAAAAACAGTTGTCATTGGGACGGAAAGTGAGGTGAAATGTTCTGAACAGGGGCACAGACAGCAAAACAAATGTTACAGGGGTGATAACCCTTACCTATGTTTTCCAAAAAGTTTAAAAATAGATTTTTGGGCTGGAGCTACACTTCAACAATGTACCTGTTCAAAATTACAAACACATTCTACATAAGAACAAACCTACAGTCCCTGTCTTGTATGCACCGCCTGTATACGGCTGTTCAGAGTATATAGGGCCTTTTTTATTTTATGTGCGGGGTTCCCCTTAATATCCATACAAGACCCAAAGGGGCTGGTAATGGGCTGGGGTAGGGGGGGGGGGTCATGGGGTAGCTATGCCATTTTTCTTAAAGATTTTCATCCATATTACCGGGACCAGACATTACATTAAAGCCGCAAGCAGTTTTAAATGGCTTTTTTTTCCTTTAGAAGTGTCATTTTGTGCAGGGACAGTTCTAAACACGGGAAACACGTGGCACTTCACAGGCATACTTTAGACACCCCCCAGGTACGATATTTAAAGGAATATTTGACTTTTTTTTTTTCGCTTTATGCATCATTAAAATGACTGCTCCCGAAAAACGACCGTTTTTAAAACTTCTTTTTGCATTGATACATGTCCCCTGGTGCAGAACCCGGGTTCCCAAACCCTTTTTAGGACAATAACATGCATAATAGTTGTTATAATTAGCACTTTAGAATTCGAACGTTCGCATCCATTGTATTTAATAGGGTTCTAATGTTCGTACGAACTTTCGGTCCGTTCGCGGGTTCTGGTGCGAACCGAACCCGGGGGTGTTCGGCTCATCACTAGTAGTAACATTGGATGTCACCACCCAGGCATATTCTGCCAAGACGCTGTCCCATTGGCATAGTGTCACAACGTCTGACGTTCAGCTGGTGTCACTCACTAACAAAACATTATTGTGACAAGTTATCCTTTTTCCCTTTCAGCGAAAGAACATCCAATATTCCACTTTAGCCCTGGAAAGGATACACCGCAATGACTACAAACTAGACCCATAATTTATAGATGCAGATTCCAGGGAATGGCAGTTTAAACCCTTTCCCAGAATCCCGCAGGGTTTCTCCCTGTCATGGTACAGACGGTGGAGTAGGTGTTCATTGAAGGGTCATGGAAGAGGATTTGGATGAGGCGAGTGCTGGGGAAGTTCAAAGGGAGGAGTGGGGATGTCCAATGATAAATGGTTTTTCTGGCAGACGGATGACGATAATGTTTTGTGGGTTTCCAGCTGTGATCGGGGTGAAGACATCAATCTGTCTGTCTGCATTCGCCGACTTTATACGCCAGATAATGTATCACGTTATTTGCTTCATCCCACATTTACTTACTCATCTTCTGAGCAGAAATTTCCACTTAAAGGGAAACTATGGGCCTTACAAAACTGGTGGAATTTACTAACACTGGGGAGTGCAAAATCGAGTGCAGCTCTGCATAGAAACCAATCAGCTTCCAGGTTTTATTGTCAAAGCTTAACTGAACAAGCTGACGTTTGAAGCTGATTGGCTACCAAGCACAGCTGCACACAGAGGGCCTCAGTTTTAGTAAATCCCCCTGTGACAGACCTAGCCGGGACAGAGGCTTTTTGGAGGGGACTGAATGCTAGCCTCTTGCCTACTGATTATGGGCCCTGGCATTTGGGGGAACGGCTCTTCCCCTCCCCCTTACCTCCTCCTCTGGAAAGCAGCCACTGCTGTATGGTATGCGCGGGCTCTTTTCTTTCAAACTCGTCACAGTAAAGTGACGATCTGATAGCTCCACCCATCGGAATTGTCAGAGTAGCTGTGGAGGTGGCAGGCGGGGATGGAAGCTGCCTCTTAGATGGCCACAAGGAGCTGCAGTGCTGTGACCCAACCGATGGGTCAACATATCTGACGGAACACCAGACTCACATGGCTAGCACAGAGAAGCCGGTAGAGGAAGTAAGTTGTGCAGAAAACTTCCTCTACCGGCTATTGTGTTACATGACATCTCGGAGCAGAGAGGGCTGCCATAGGTGCCGGAACTGCTTTCTGCCGCGTTCCGGCAGAAAAAAGCCCTGCTGGGGACCCTTGAGGTGGTTGTACTTTGGATTCATGTACATATCCCCCCAAGACACACAGACTCTGGGAACCCTGTATATGCCATATTAGAAATAGTGACTGATTCATAATGTTGGGACACATACTGTTAGATGCTAATGTCATCAACTCCAGCCACCTGTCTGTCTGTTGTCTGTTATCTGTTATAATGTAAATGAGTCTAGTATAACTTCTAAGACTCTTTCACCCATTGTTGTCTGTGCTAATTAACCCTGCAATTGTATGAAGGAGTTCTGTGTTGATATGTATGATAATGTGTGTAGCGGCCTCCACTCTCTCCTCTCTATTCTTCTTGCTCTGGCTTTTGTCTAGGGGTGTGACGGACCTGGCCGGGACAGGGGCTTTTGGAGGGGACTGAATGCAAGCCTCTTGCCCTGCGACCATGGGCCCTGGCATTTGGGGGAACGGTGCTCTTTGTGAGCTGTATGCCTGGGGACCCTTGGGGGGGTGTTACTTTGGATTCAGGTCCATGTCCCCCTAAGACACACAGACTCTGGGGACCCTGTATATGCCATATTAGAGTGACTAATTCATACTGTTGGGATTTTCACACCTTCACTCTAAGGATATGCGAATGCAATCACCTCCAGCCATCTGTCTGTCCTCTGTGCTAATTTGATCCTGTTAAAATGTGTGATGTTTACACTTAGGAATGTGTATTAGCAGGTGAGACCGGAGACGGGATGTCTACCCTGAAAAGGTCATATCTAGGAGTCACCTGGGCTGTCTAAAGAACTTAGTTAATTAGCATGTTAATTTATGTTCTGGTTACCCCCTCTGTTTCTGTATATAAGGCCTCGTACACACGACCGATTTTCTCGGCAAGAACCAGCAAGAAACTTGCTGGCAGAGAGGTCTTGCCGAGTAAATCGGTCGTGTGTACGCTGCTATCGGGTTTCTCGTCGAGAAAACCGACAAGAAACCTCGACGAGAAAATAGAGAACCTGCTCTCTATTTTCTCGTCGAGATTCTCCTCGGCATGTTTCTCGACGAGAAAAGTGAGTGTGTGTACACTTACCTGTCCTCCCCGAAGCCCGCGCATGTTCGAAATGAATTCGACGCATGCGCGGTAGCTTCCTAGGCATACGTAGGGTATACCAAGATGGCGGCGACGGCATCGAATGTGACGAGCGCATGCTCGACGTAGTCGATGACGTCACCGCGTACGCTCCTTTCAAAGAACCGCGGGTTCTTTGAAACGAGCATGTGTACACTCGGCTGGGACAAGTTTCTTGTCCAAGAATCTCGTCGAAAAAAACAACATGTTTTTTTCAACGAGAATCTCGGCCGTGTGTACGAGGCCTAAGACTTGTTTTTGGTTCTAATAAAGTCTCTCTTGGTTGAACTTACATACAGCCTGCCTGGTGTTTGTTCTGACCGACCACAAATGGATTTGAATGGCACATAGCGGTAGTTGGAATCCTGG
This sequence comes from Rana muscosa, assembly GCA_029206835.1. NCBI lineage: Eukaryota > Metazoa > Chordata > Amphibia > Anura > Ranidae > Rana > Rana muscosa. The sequence goes on from CM055128.1 coordinate 26,776,417, forward strand.
AGCACCGGATGATCCAATAGAGCAGAGGAGTGTCGGGAGAGTGGAGCCGAGCGACCAAAGGGGCTCGTTACAAGGGGTACTCTGAAGGAGAGAGTGCGGGGTCACCACGCCAAGTCCCCCTGCAGAGTATGTGCAGTGAGAGACAGGGCTACCATACCGGACTTTCTCTTCGGCGGTGGACGCTGTGAGACAGTGGTGACCGAGTTAGCATCCTCGGATTTCTCCCATTGAGTACTCGCGACCTCCTCCGCGGTCGCTGCAGTGCGCACAGGGATGGCTGTCAAAGCAGTGATTCCTCCAACTTGAGTGGTGCTGCCTGTGGTACGGCCGGGGTAGATGGTTCTTGGCTACTCAATGACTGTATCTACCTCGAATAGGAACTCCCCACAGACTTCGCATCGCCCGAATGGCTTCAGATGACACACCAGTCCCGAGCAGCCGGGACAAATCACACCCAGGGCCCCAACGTCCATGCATGAATACAGGGCGAATCGTCCCCTTGGCTTTAGCCGAATCCCTGTATCGGTCACCGGAGCAGCAGCAGTCAAAGACGTGGGGGAAGGATAAAGTGGAACCCACGCTGTTTGTCCGAACATGGTGACTTGCTGCTGGTCCATCGCGCACTGCAAATTTTGGCGCCAACGTCCCACGTGTAGTCCTTCACACGTATTGGACTCCTCCCCTTTGCTCCAGTTCGCAGGCTTTTTCTTCCTGAGTCACGCCCACGAACTAAGCGGTGGGGGTGTGCCTGGTGGCGCAGTGCAAATAGAAGCCCCCTCGTGTAGTCCTTCTCACGGCTGAGCTCCCCACTTTCCTCGCTCTTCTGCACGGGCCTTTCCCTTCACTGGGTCATGTCCACGACTTCGAGCAGGGATGCACTTTGGCCAATAATATGGCCGACCTACTCGGAACTCCTCCGGGCAGACACGTTCAAACTCCGTAGCACGAACACCATCCCGGACTTCAAGCAAGTATCTCCCACCGGTCCATTACGCCCTCCGGATTCGGGTACCCACTCCCGGGGCCCCCTAGGATCTCCTTCCCTTGCGGAACTCAGTGTTGGGCACTGAGCTCCAGACCTCCATCCGAGTACCTCACCCCAGGCGAAAGGTGCCTGGGATGGAACACGACCTCTGAACGTCCTCTAGGCCTAGGCCACCTAGAGGACCGACACGAACCACCGCCCACAGGCTGAAGGTGCCCGGGACTCGACCCCGTGACAAAGATGGCCGGCCCTTTATACCCTCTCCCAGCAAGCACGGCGGGTTCCCCACCCCACCATACCGCTGCCGAGGGAGGACAAAAAGGGAGCACGGCACACAGCAATGGTTCAACCCCAGCCCAAGGCGTCAGCGCCACCCGCTGGGCTGCAGGGAACTGCACATCACTGGTGTCTCTGCCAGTTTTAAATACACAGAAAAGTGTATACCCGCTACATGTGTATTGTAGTTAGGGAGTCACATCGGGAGTCACTGCTTTAAGGGAATAGTTAATTAGCTCATGTTAATTTATGTTTCTGGTTACAGGAGTATTGTTAGAGTAATATCAGCAGGAGGGGGGGCTCCTCTTTAACTGTATATAAGACTTGTATTCTGGTTCTAATAGACAGTCCATGTTCAGCAATCAAACGAGTATCGTCTTGTTTGTAGTTGTCAGCGGTTGGAATATCTGATATCTATATTCAGACTGGGAGGAAGTGGTATATGACAAAAGCACTCAAGCAGAGTGTGGGACGTTTTCGTTACACCCCCCTCCCCCCCGTTTCAATTATGTGCATTGCAGCAGACAGCGTGATTCTCATGGCGCCACTTTGCGTTGCTTTGTGCAATCATTTATCCGACGTGTAGTGTTCACCTGGCTTTACTGCTCTCCAAATGCCTCCATTCATGCAAACGTGCTACAAAAGCCGCTATGGTGATTACAGTGCGTTTGAGATGCGTTTAGAAAGCATTACTAATGGAGACGCTAGTACAAAAATCCATACAACAGAAAAACAACACAGAGGAGACGTCGGAAAAGTGTGATGTAAACGCATCAGAAAAACGCACGCAAAATGCGTCAACACCTTATCTCAACTCAATAGGCGCAATAATGGGCATCCGGGGTATATAAAAAAACAGGACTCATTTACATTAGCAGTTGAGGGGCGGTAAAACTCCAAGGTTGAGCTGTGCTTTTGGGCCTGGTTTATACTTGCTTTGCTCCCAGAAGTGTGATCCACATTCGGATTGCTCTTCAGACTGCATTTATTGTTATTATACAGGATTTATATAGCGCCAACAATTTACACAGCGCTTTACAAAATAAAAGGGAGACAATACAGTTACAATACAACAGAATACAAGAGGGTTTAAAAGGGCCCTGCTCGGAAGAGCTTACAATCTAATAGGGTGGGGCAGGTGGTACAAACAGGGCCGCCATCAGGGGGGTACAGGCAGTACACATGTAAGGGGCCCGGAGGTCCCCAGTGGCCCAGATGGCAACCCCCCCTTTTTTTTCACTTTTTTTTCTCTTCGTCAGCACCCAAAGCCCCCCGTCCCCCGACCTTAATTCTCGGGGGGGGGGGCGACGACATACGCGGCAGCACCCCCCGCTTCCCAATTCGCGGCACCTCCCCGCTTCTCAACTTGCGGCACCCCCCCCACCTCCAGTTCTGTTCTCAATTTGCGGCAGCAGCACCCAGGGGGCCCATGCCTGAAGCTGTGTAAGGGGCCTCAAAATTCCTGTTGGCGGCCCTGGGTACAAAAGACAAAAGGTTGTAACTGTGGGGGGTGAGCTGATGGAAGTGATAGAAAATTAGTTGGAGGAGATGAGTTATCAGGGATCGCCTGAAGGCAGCTAGAGTAGGAGATAACTGGACAGATTGAGGTCAGTGGTGGCTGGTGTTTTTTTTGGGGGGGCAAACAACCAAACCCACCCCCGAGCGGCACACACCCCCTCGGCTGTTTGCCGGGCTCTTACCCCATCGTGGCGGGTGGCAGGCAGCGTGGTGTAACGGCTCGGCTTCGAGTCCTCTCCTCCATGGCGGCTTCCAACTCCTCCCCTCCTCCTTCTAGGCGTCCAATAGGGTCGCCTGTCCTTTCAGTCAATTGGGTGACCAGTGTCAAATCCCTCTTCCTGATTGGCCGGGAGGAGGATCAGTGTTACCACAGCGAATATTCATTCACTGTTGTAACACACCTGGGTGGGCTGAGAGCGCACTCTCTGTGACTCGAGCCCACCCTATATTGAAGCCTATCAGTGCCTCGGACTCTAATCGGTGTTTCAAAAAAACACCCCCCCCCATTGAAATTCATGCGCCGATGTCCTGAAAGGGACCTTCATGGATGGGACGCCCTTGATTGAGGTAGAGAGTTCCAGAGGATAGGAGAGCCTCTGGAGAAGTCCTTGAAACGAGCATGGGAGGAGGATACAAGGGAACTAGAGAGTAGGAGGTCTTGAGAGGAACAAAGAGGATGGTTTGGGTGATATCTGGAGACAAGATTGGCTTTGTATGTTGTTAGTATTTTGAATTTAATTTGCTGGGTGAAACGGAAGCCAATGCATATAGGGTTAAGGTTGCTGACTGCAATCACTTTTCCTTTCCCATATAAAATGATTAGCCATGTAATATGTCGCCTCCTACAGGAAAGTAGGTAGGGCTTTACAGGGATGGTTGTCAGTTCCAGTGATGTCCTCAAGCCTTTAGCTCAGGGGTGTCCAAACTTTTTTCAAAAAGGGCCAGATTTGATGAAGTGAACATGCGTGAGGCCCGACCATTTTGCCTGACCTTCTTTGAACCATTAAAATTTGTTCTAAGTGTGTTCGTTTGAGTACTAATACACTACCCGACAAGAATTCTCTTGCCTTTGTTGCTGTGTGAGTAAAGTGATGAGCTCTGAGTGTTATTTGGATATACCATATTTATCGGCGTATAACACGCACCTTCACTTTAAGAGGGAAGTTTCAGGAAAAAAACAAATTTTAAATAAAGATCTGTGAATCAAAATAAGGGTCAGTGCCCATCTGCAGCCTTACAAGTGCCCATCTGCAGCACCCACCATTGCCAGGAATGCAGCACACACCATTGCCATCAGTGCAGCCTGATTGATGCCCATCCATCTGCAGCCTTGGAGGGAACAGGGAGGGGGGGGGGGCAGGACGAGCGCCAAAGATTACCTACAGTAGAATCTCCTGTTTACATGGTGGCCTTTTTAATAGAAAGTCCCGCCTCCTTTGATGGACAGAACAGTCGTCCAATGGCAGCGCCAGAGACGGGACTTCCTATTACACAGGCCGCCCGTAAACAGGAAATTCTCCTCCTGTAGGTACGGCATTCGTCCAGCCTGCTCCCTGTCCCCTCCAAGGCAGCCAGCATTTATATCTTTTGTGGCCCCAGCGCTGGGAGAACGTCGGGGGCCACAAAAGATATATATGTCCAAATAACCAGGCGGGCTGTTCAAAACCAGCCCGCGGGCCGCGATTGGCCCTCGGGCCGGACTTTGGACATGCCTGCTTTAGCTGGTACTCCCGGCTTCTTCTTTACCTCATTGAGGATTCTGTGTTGTGCTTTGGGAGTCTTCTTGGCTGGGTGGCCACTTCTAGAAAGAGTAGCCTCAGTACTAAACTGTCTCCATTAATAGACAATTTGTCTAACTGTAGACTGATGGATGTCTAAACACTTTGAGATTGCTTCGTATCCCCTTCCAGCCTTATGCAGATCAATTACTCCTGATAGTATGTCAATTACTCCTGAGAGCTCCTTTTTGCGAGGCATGGTTCACATCAGCTGATGCTTCTTATGAACGGCAATCTTAAAATGTTTGAGAGTCTTTTAAAGGGACACTAAAGGTTTGTGTTTTTTCACCTTAATGCATCCTATGCATTAAGGTGAAAAAACATCTGACAATACCACCCCAGCCCCCCCCCCCCTGTTTTACTTACCTGAGCCCGTTCACCTGCTGCGCTCGCCCCCGACGTCGTCTTCGCCGCTCATCCTGGCTGTTGATTGGCTGAAGCGGATGGATTAAAAACAGCGCAGCCATTGGCTCGCGCTGCTGTCAATCACATCCAATGATGCGGCGTGCCGGGGGGCGGGGCCGAGTGATACAGTGAGCGGCTATGGCCTGCCGGCTGTATCACTGGAGCGCGCCCGCAAGAAATTACCACCATGGGAGAGAGCTTGCATGAAGATGGTTAGCTCTTGAGGGGAGGAGCCGAGACAGCCGCTGAGGGACCCCAGAAGACCAGGTTCGGGGCCACTCTGTGCAAAACGAGCTGCACAGTGGAGGTAAGTATAACATGTTTGTTATTTAAAAAAAAAAAAAAATTGCCTTTACAACCCCTTTAACCACTTAACGACCGCTCACTGTATATATACGTCGGCACAATGGCACCGACGGGCACAATCACGTAGAGCATACGTGATTGCCTTTGTACAGTTGGGGGGTCCAATCAGACCCCCCTTCTGTACAGTGAGCGGTCGGAATTCGTTGGGGAGCGATCCGACATGAGGGGACGGCCGTTCGATTCCGGCCACCCCCCCGCGATCGCTCCCGGCGAATGGAAATGCCCCCTCTGTCTGTGTAATGTACACACAGGCAGAGGAAGCAGGAGGAAGTGATGTCATCTCTTGTGCGGCGCACACATATACCGAACGCCGTACAAGAGAAGACATCAAGGTTAGTGCACAAACACTACACTAACACCAGCACACATAGGCACATAAATCGCCCCCCCAGGCCCCCCCAGATCACCCCCCAGCCCCCAGTCACAGTGTCACTGATTGCAGTGACCATTTATTTACTGATCACTGCAATCAGTGACATTTGTGACTGTAAAAGTGTCACTACAGTTTAGTTTTAGGTCCAGTGTAGCCCCCTAACCCCCCCTAATAAAGGTTTAACCCCTTGATCACCCCCCAGATAACCCTTTCACCCCCTAGCACCGCCGTCGCTAAGCGATCATTTTTCTGATCGCTGTCTTAGCGTCGGTGATGCAGATCGGTAGCCAGTAATTTTTTTTAGGTTCGCCGCAGGTTTTTATAGCGTCGGGTACCCCCATAAATTATCTAATAAAGGTTTAACCCCCTTGATCGCCCCCCAGGTAACCCTTTCACCCCCTATCACCACTGTCGCTAAGCGATCATTTTTCTGATCGCTGTCTTAGCGTCGGTGATGCAGATCAGTAGCCAGTATTTTTTTTTTAGGTTCGCCGCAGGTTTTTATAGCGTCAGGTACCCCCATAAATTATCTAATAAAGGTTTAACCCCCTTGATCACCCCCAGGTAACCCTTTCACCCCCTATCACCACTGTCGCTAAGCGATCATTTTTCTGATCGCTGTCTTAGCGTCGGTGATGCAGATCGGTAGCCAGTAATTTTTTTTAGGTTCGCCGCAGGTTTTTATAGCGTCAGGTACCCCCATAAATTATCTAATAAAGGTTTAACCCCCTTGATCGCCCCCCAGGTAACCCTTTCACCCCCTATCACCACTGTCGCTAAGCGATCATTTTTCTGATCGCTGTCTTAGCGTCGGTAATGCAGATCGGTAGCCAGTATTTTTTTTTAGGTTCGCGCAGGTTTTTATAGCGTCAGGTACCCCCATATATTATCTAATAAAGGTTTTAACCCCCTAATTGCCCCTAGTTAACCCTTTCACCAGTGATCATCATATAAGTGTTACGGGTGACGCTGGTTAGTTAGTTTGCTTTTTATAGTGTCAGGGCACCCGCCGTATATAACCCAATAAAGGTTTAACCCCCTGATCGCCCGGCGGGTGATATCAATTAGGTTTTAGCGTCAGAGAGGGTCTGCGTCACACCCCAGGCAGCGTCAGGTTAGTGCCAGTAACGCCAACACCCACGCGTGAAGCATACACCTCCCTTAGTGGTATAGTATCTGATCAGATCATTATCTGATCTGATCAGATCTATACTAGCGTCCCCAGCAGTTTAGGGTTCCCAAAAACGCAGTGTTAGTGGGATCAGCCCAGATACCTGCTAGCACCTGCGTTTTGCCCCTCCGTCCAGCCCAGGCCACCCAAGTGCAGTATCGATCGATCACTGTCACTTACAAAACAAAAACACACATAACTGCAGCGTTCGCAGAGACAGGCCTGATCCCTGCGACTCCAGTGCTGTAGGAGGTGATTTCACCACCACAGTTAAAAAAAAAAAGCAAATATGCCGAAGCATTGGGGCAGCAGGGGCGGAGGAGTGATTTTGCTCCTAATGCCGCGTACATACGGTCGAAATTCCGACGGAGGCTTGCCCGTGGAAAAGTCCGACCATGTGTGTGCGGCATAACTTTTTTGCGGGAAGATGCCCCTATGCTTCGGCATATATAAATGGTGCATGTATGCCCATCATTAGAAGTGGGTGGATGAAGGGCGGTATTCTAATGGTGGGCATACCCACCGATCAATCTCTTTTTTCATTCAGCCAACTGGCTGCATGAAAAAAAAAGATTACAATACATGTCCAACAAGGACCAGCAACGTACTGGTATGTTGCTGGACTTTGAATGTTTATACCAGAATGATGCCTGTGGGTTTAGGTATCATCTTGGTATCATTCTTTTCAGCCAGCGGCCGGCTTTCATGTAAAAGCAATCCTAGTGGCTAATTAGCCTCTGGACTGCTTTTACAAGCAGTGGGAGGGAATATCCCCCCCCCCCGGATATAAAAAGCGCCATTGGGAAATTGGGAAAGCATTTTATTACATCGATCTTGGTGTGGTCAGATGCTTTGAGGGCAGAGGAAAGATCTAGGGTCTAGACCCCAGTTTTTTCAAAAAAAGAGTACCTGTCACTACCTATTGCTATCATAGGGGATATTTACATTCCCTGAGATAACAATAAAAATGATAAAAAATAAATAAATATGGAAGGAACAATTTAAAAATAAAATAAAAAAGCAAAATTAATAATAATAAAAAAAAAAAAAAAAAAAAAGCACCCCTGTCCTGCCCTGCTCTTGCACAATGGCGAACACAAGCGTTGGTCTGGCGTCATATGTAAACAGCAATTGCACCATGCATGTAAGGTATCACCGCGAAGGTCAGATCGAGGGCAGTAATTTTAGCAGTAGACCTCCTCTGTAAATCTAACGGGGTAACCTGTAAAGGCTTTTAAAAATGTATGTAGTTTGTCGCCAATGCGCGTTTGTGCGAAATTTTAAAGCATGTCGTGTTTGGTATCTATGTACTCGGCCTAAGATCATCTTTTTTATTTCATCAAACATTTGGGCAATATAGTGTGTTTTAGTGCATTAAAATTAAAAAAAGTGTATTTTTCCCCAAAAAATGCGTTAGAAAAATCGCTGCACAAATACTGTGTAGAAAAAAAAAATGCAACACCCACCATTTTATTCTGTAGGGCCTTTGCTTTAAAAATATATATAATGTTTGGGGGTTCAACATAATTTTCTTGCAAAAAAAAAAATGTTTTCATGTAAACAAAAAGTGTCAAAAAGGGCTTTGTCTTCAAGTGGTTAGAAGAGTGGATGTAAGCTTCCTAATGTTGTGTATAAAATGCCAGAACAGTTCAAAACCCCCCCAAATGACCCCATTTTGGAAAGTAGACACCCCAAGCTATATACTGAGAGGCATGTCGAGTCCATGGAATATTTTATATGTTGACACAAGTTGCGGAAAAAATACAATTTTTTATTTATTTTTTATTTTTTTGCACAAAGTTGTCACTAAATGATATATTGCTCAAACATGCCATGGGCATATGTGGAATTACACCCCAAAATACATTCTGTTGCTTCTCCTGAGTACGGGGATACCACATGTGTGAGACTTTTTGGGAGCCTAGCCACGTACGGGACCCCAAAAACCAATCACCGCCTTCAGGCTTTCTAAGGGTGTAAATTTTTGATTTCACTTCTCACTGCCTATCACAGTTTCGGAGGCCATGGAATGCCCAGATGGCACAAACCCCCCCAAATGAACCCATTTTGGAAAGTAGACACCCCAAGCTATTTGCTGAGAGGTATTGTGAGTATTTTGCATATCTCGCTTTTTGTCACAAAGTTTTGAAAATTGAAAAAAAAAAGAAAAAAAAAATATTTTTCTTTCTTCATTTTCAAAAGCAAATGAGAGCTGTAAAATACTCACTATGCCTCTCAGCAAACAGCTTGGGGTGTCTACTTTCCAAAATGGGGTCATTTGGGGGGGTTTTGTGCTATTTTGGCATTTTATGGCCTTCGAAACTGTGATAGGTAGTGAGGAGTCAAATCAAAAATTTGTGCCTAGAAATCCTGAAGGCGGTGCTTGGTTTTCGGGGTCCCGTACGCGGCTAGGCTCCTAAAAAGTCCCACACATGTGGTATCCCCGTACTCAGGAGAAGCAGCAAAATGTATTTTGGGGTGCAATTCCACATATAACCATGGCATGTGTGAGCAATATATCATTTAGTGACAACTTTTTGTAATTTTTTTTTTTTGTCATTATTCAATCACTTGGGACAAAAAAAAAATATTCAATGGGCTCAACAGGCCTCTCAGCAATTTCCTTGGGGTGTCTACTTTCTAAAATGGTGTCATTTGGGGGGGTTTTGTGCTATTTTGGCATTTTATGGCCATCAAAACTGTGATAGGTAGTGAGGAGTGAAATCAAAAATTTGCGCCCTTAGAAATCCTGAAGGCGGTGCTTGGTTTCCGGGGTCCCGTACGTGGCTAGGCTCCTAAAAAGTCCCACACATGTGGAATCCCCGTACTCAGGAGAAGCAGCAGAATGTATTTTGGGGTGCAATTCCACACATAACCATGGCATGTGTGAGCAATATATCATTTAGTGACAACTTTTTGTAATTTTTATTTATTTTTTGTCATTATTCAATCACTTGGGACAAAAAAAAAATATTCAATGGGCTCAACATGCCTCTCAGCAATTTCCTTGGGGTGTCTACTTTCCAAAATGGGGTCATTTGGGGGGGTTTTGTACTGCCCTGCCATTTTAGCACCTCAAGAAATGAGATAGGCAGTCATAAATTTAAAGCTGTGTAAATTCCAGAAAATGTACCCTAGTTTGTAAACGCTATAACTTTTGCGCAAACCAATAAATATACGCTTATTGACATTTTTTTTACTAAAGACATGTGGCTGAATACATTTTGGCCTAAATGTATGACTAAAATTGAGTTTATTCGATTTTTCTTATAACAAAAAGTAGAAAATATCATTTTTTTCCACAATTTTCGGTCTTTTTCCGTTTATATCGCAAAAAATAATAATCGCAGAGGCAATCAAATACCATTAAAAGAAAGCTCTATTTGTGGGAAGAAAAGGACGCAAATTTCGTTTGGGTACAACATTGCATGTCCGCACAATTTACAGTTAAAGCAGTGCAGTGCAAAATTCTGAAATCACCTTTGGTCCTTTAGCTACCAAATGGTCCGGGGCTTAAGTGGTTAAGCTCTAAACCACACCTCCAAACTAACTTCATTAATTGGACTCCAGGTGTGCAAACTACTGACTCCAATTAGCTCTTGTGGAAGTAATTAGTCTATGGGTTCTCTTACTTTTTCCTCCAGCACTGTGAATGTTTAACCACTTCCTTACCATGGAAGCTAAATGTTTTTCCACGTTTTCCTGGTGTCTCTGTTTATTCTTTTGCAGATGAGATGAAATTGGAGGTGCTGTTTTTGTGGCGTCGGATTGTCAAGCCGCCAACGAGATCACAGAAAACAGATGCAGAAAAAAAAAAATCTGCAAATGAAAACAGAAATAAACAGATAAACTAGCGGCCTGCGGCGCTCTGCGTGTCATGTGCTGCCGCAGCCCCGTCCATGCGCGGACCACACAGGGAGCAGCGTTCACCTATCCATGGCGCGCCCAGTCCCGGACCCGAGCGGGGCTCTCAAGAGCCACGATTGATTTTTGTATATGCGATAAATATAAAACGTTTCCTAAACACGCTCAGCAGCTGCGCGCTCTCTGCGAGGGCCAATGACGAATGAACACAGATATTCATCACTGCATGAGGACTGGATTGTGTATATGTGTCAGGATCATCCCCCGCTTCCCTCCCTCCTTCTTCATAACCCATTGTATCCCTCTATTACTATCTCTCCCCCTCCCCCCCACCTTGTACTTGCCCCCCCCCCTCTGTGCACCCCCCCCACCACCACTCTCCCCCTTTCCAGGTTTGAGCAAAATTGACTTGGCTGAAATTAAATGAAAAATCTGTTTCTTTAGAATATTTGGCAACATGTCTCATTGTATAATAGCAGTGGTCTCCAAACTGTGGCCCGGGGGCCGGATATGGCCCTCTGCTTGCTTTTATCCGGCCCTTGGGGCATTATTCCCCCCCACTGTCAGTAACAGTGAGGTATACCTCCTCCTACTGACACCAATGATGGGGCACTATTCCTCCCACTGACACCAATGATGGGGCACTATTCCTCCCACTGACACCAATGATGTGGCAGGAAATGGCTAGTTGGTGCTGGACGTCCTCCAGCCAGGAAATGAGGCTCTTATCTGACTTTCAAACAAAAATTTTCGACTCATGGCAAGATGGAATGTTCTGATCGACATTCCAATAAAAATCTAACCATTTAAGCCAAACTGCCACACCAAGACACCTCTGTGATGAGCGACCCCTGACTCTCCATCCAGGCGGCTGAGTCTCTTCTTTGCTGATAAACAAAGCCATGTGATCGCGTAGGATGGATATCAAGGACAGGAGCTGGTGATCACATGATCTTGTTTATAAACAAAGCACACATCAAGCATTTAAACACAAAACAATATTAGGACAAACAAAACAAATTAAACATCTTGTACTTTTTATTTTATTTATTTTTTTCAGTTTTTTGTTTGCATCTTAAAAAAAGTTAGGCAAAAATTGTAAAAAAAAAAAGAAAAAAAAAGAAAAAAGAAAGAAAAATATAAACAAGAATGTGCTTGTATTTCACCCCTTGGATTTTTTTGTATATTTTTTTGTTTTTTATCAGATATTCAAATACACAAAAAATAAGAAAGCAATTGAAATATTTATTTGCTTTTACTTATTAATACTGTTTGAATGGTCTCTTAAAATCTTATTCAGTTGTTTTTTGCATCGTTGGTGCCAACTTTGCAGTCATTTTCTCCCTCTCTGTTTTGCTCTTTGATCTCCCACACCTTTCTCTTTTGCCCCCCCCCCATCTTACCTCTTGTGCTCCCCTATAACTCTCTTCTGCCCCTCCCCCATATCCTTCCCCTTGCTCTCCTCTTTCTCTCTTTCCCCCCTCCTCTGTCTAGCTTCTTGTTCTCCCCCATCTCTCTTCTGCTACCCCCCATCCTGCCCCTAGCTCTTTTCTATCTCTCTCTTCTGCCCCCTCCTCTTCCTTCTTGCCCCTTGCTCCCTATCTCTCTTTTCTCCACATCTTTCCTCTAGCTCTCCTCCCTCTCTTCTGCCCACCTCTGTCTTGCTCCTTGTTCTTGCCCTAGTCTCTTCTGCCCCCCCCCCCTCGTCTTGCCCCTAGCCCTTTATATCTCTCTCTTATGCCCCTTCCATGCCTTCTTGCCCCTAGCTCTCCTCACTCTCTCCCATCCCCCCTCTGTCTTGCTCTCTCTTCTGCTCCCCCCCCCTTCTCCCTCCAGCCCTTCTCTATCTCTCTATTCCGCCCCCCTCTTCCCCTAGCTCTCCTCGCTCTCTTTTCTCCCCCTCCTCTGTCTAGCTTCTTGTTCTCCCCCATCTCTCTTCTGCTACCCCTCATCCTGCCCCTAGCTCTTTTCTTTCCCTCTCTTCTGCCCCCTCCCCTTCCTTCTTGCCCCTTGCTCCCTATCTCTCTTTTCTGCCCCCCCATCTTTCCTCTAGCTCTCCTCCCTCTCTCCTGCCCCCCTCTGTCTTGCTCCTTGTTCTTGCCCTAGTCTCTTCTGCTCCCCCCCTCGTCTTGCCCCTAGCCCTTTATATCTCTCTCTTATGCCCCTTCCATGCCTTCTTGCCCCTAGCTCTCCTCACTCACTCCCATCCCCCCTCTGTCTTGCTCTCTCTTCTGCTCCCCCCTTCTCCCTCCAGCCCTTCTCTATCTCTCTATTCTGCCCCCCTCTTCCCCTAGCTCTCCTCTCTCTCTCTTTTCTCCCCCTCCTCTGTCTAGCTTCTTGTTCTCCCCCATCTCTCCTCTGCTACCCCCAACCCCCTCCATCCTGCCCCTAGCTCTTTTCTATCTCCCTCTTCTGCCCCATCCTCTGCTTTCTTGCCCCTTGCTCCTTCTCTCCCCCCCCCCATCATCTTGCATTCCCTAATCTATCTTTTCCTTCTGCCCCTCCCCCTCTCTGTCTTGCCCCTTGCTCTCTTCATATCTTTTCTCATATAACCCCTTTCACCCCCCCCCACCTTTTGCTGTCCCCCATATCTATCTTCTGCCCCCTTCCAACCCTCTTCCCTGTCTCTTGCTCCTTGCCATCAATCTCTATCTTCTGCAACCCCCCCCCCCTCCATTTTGCCCCTTGCATTCCCCCATCTCTCTTTTCTTCCCCCTCCCCCTCTGTCCTGCCCCTAGCTCTTTACCACCTGTCTTTTCTGCCCACTCCCCCCCCCCTTGTCGTGCCCCTTGCTCTTCCCTTTCCTTCTCCTGCCCCCCCACCATTTTATCCCTTGCATTCCACAATCTTCCCCTTCTGCCCCTCCCCCTCTCTGTCTTGCCCCATGCTACCTCTACATCTTCTTTCTTCTGCCCACCCACCCCATCTTGCCCCTTTCTGTCCCCCATATATCTTTTCTGCCCCCTTCCACCCCCCTTCTCTGTCTTGCTCTTTGCTTTCTATCTCTATCTTCTGCACCCTGCCCATTTTCCCCATGCATTCCCCCATCTCTCTCTTCTGCCCCTTCCCCCTCCATCTTGCCCCTTGTTCTCTATTTTGGGTTCCTCTATTTCTGATTTTCAGTGTCTCCTTTTATTGATATAATCTCTTCAGTTACACTAAAAATAAATGTAGAATTTTTTATGTGAGTGAGACCCCCCCTCCCCTTGGTATTTGGAGAAGGTGGACGGAGCTGGGAACACTGGCAGAGTTGGCGGGAGATCTGGTTCACGGATGATTGGCGCTCTTCTATTATTATTGTGGTGTGGATGCAGGATTAGAGGAGTGTGAATATCTAATGCTTTCTTGTGATTTTCAGCTGGAGTTGTCAGGAACATTGTGTAGCAGAGGAAAAATCCCAACCTTTACGTGTCCGCCGAGTTTACATTCCATGGCAGAGCGTCACACTGTGAGTGTAAACTCAGGGAACTCTCTGACTGGCGGGTGTGACGGTCAGTAGATAAATTCTAAGGAAGAGATTTCACCACTGGAATCCCAGAGAGATAGAAGATGCCAGAATAGGACTCAGCTTGTCAGCAGCCACATAAAACGGAATATACATTCTGGGTGGATTTGACCTTTAAGCCTATTAGGTAGTGCTGATGGCGTGTTTGTGGTATTCATCACCACCAGGATCAGATGCGGGAAGTGTGATTGGAAGCATCACATGAGCTCCCAATAAAGAAACAGGTGACCCCATTGTCTATATAACGGAATACAGAGATCATCCCTGAGCGGGGTGGGGGGGGGAGGGTGGTGGCAGGCTTGGAGGTACTCCAAGTACTGGTGGTCCCAGCCGGTTTCCGGTAATGACCCTGCATGATTTATGGTGGTTATTGCTTCATTTCTCACTCAGTGCACCTACCAAAGCAATCTCTGTGTGTGACGCACTGCGACCCGGGACAGGACACCGAAAAATCTGAATGCTTCATATTGACTACAGATCAGATCGAGCGCAAATCAAATGGATCAAATAGTAAAAGAGAAAAGCTTTTTACAATTTTCAAATATGATTAAAATCACACTTTCTTACAATCTCCTCATATAGTACAACAAATAAATGTCACGGAGTGGGGTATGCTGGTGGAGGAGGGCGGTTGTGTATTTTGGTAGAGGTTGGGTATACAAATTGGTGGAGGCTGGGTATACCAATGGAAACTGAGTATAATGGCGGAGTCTATGTATACTAATGGAAACTGGGTATACTGGCGGAGGCTGAGCATATGGATGGAGGCTGGGCATACCAATTGAAACTGGGTATACTGGTTGGTGGAGGCTAAGTATACTGGTGGAAACTGGGCATACTAGTGAAAGTTGAGCATACTGGTGGAGGCCGGATACACAGGTGGAGGTTGGTTATACTGGTGAAAGCTAAATATACTAGTGTAAGCAGAATATGGGTGGAGGCTGGTATGCTTTTTGAGGCTAAGTAACTGATGGGGGCTGGGCATACTGGTAGAGGATATGTATGCTATTGGAGACTAAATATACTGGTGGATATTGGGTATACTGGTAGAAACGGGGTATATTTGTGAAGGCTGAGTATACTGGTGGATGATACATATTTACTGGTGGAGGCTGAGCATATAGGTGGAGGCTGGGAATACCAGTGGAAACTGGGTCTACTGGTGAAGGCTGATTATACTGGTGGAGGCTGGGCATACTGCTGAAAGTTGAGTGTACTGGTGGAGATTGCTTATACTAGTGAAGTCTGAGCTTACTGGTGGAGGCTATATATATATATATATATATATATATATATATATATATATTGGTGAGAGAAGGGTGCACTGGTGGAGGGTGAATATATGGATGGAGTCTGACTATATTGCTGAAGGCTGGTTATACTTTTGGAGGCTAAGTAAACTGGTGTGGGTTGGGTATACTGGTAAAGGGTATGTATGATAGTGGAGCCTGAATATACTGGTGGTATATACTAGGTATACTGGTAGAAACCTGGGAATATTGGCGAAAGGCTGAGTATACTGGTGAAGACTGGATACAGGGCCGTCTTTAAGGCAGGGCAAAAGGGGCAGCTGCCCTGGGCCCTGTCATTGTTGTGGGGCCCAAAGCAGCTGCCTCATACTTGCCAACTATCCCAGTTTAAATTCCCTTGTCCCTTGAAGTTTTAGTCTTGTGCTGTGTCCTGATATCTCAGTGTGAAGTGCTGCTACTAATGCTGCCCAGCTCTGCCCTATTGTAGTGTACAGATGACTCACCTGCAGACCCTGTGTTTACATGTAAATAACCGTCATGCATATGTAAATAACGGGAGCATTCATATGTAAATAAAGGTGGCATTCATATATATATCATTCATGCCCCTCTGCAGTGAAGAGATGATGTGGTGTAACCTCTAGCAACCAATCAGTGAGCAGTATTACTGTACAGTAATCTCTAGCAACCAATACACAAGAAGAAATCATGTGCGGTAACCGCTAGCAACTAATCAGTGAGCCGTTATGCATGCTGTAACCTCTAGCAACCAGTCAGTAAGTGGTAATGATATGATGTAACCTCTGGCAACCAATCGCAAGCATTGCCTGATCTGATACAGTAAACTGATTTTAAGTCTAGCTGATATTTATTGTATGTCTCAGAGCATGTGGAGAGCAAAATTTAATGGGGGGGGGGGGGGGTCCAAGAACATTTTTGCCCAGGGTCCAATCAACATTAACCACTTCCCTACCCAGCCATAGACAAATGACGTCCACAGATGGGATCTCCCATCCTGGGTGGACGTCATATGACGTCCTCGGCTTTGTAGGGGGATATCTGAATGATGCCTGCAGCTAGAGGCATCATTCAGATATCCTTTTGAAGTGCCAGCGATTCTGTGCACCATAAGAATGATCATAGCGGCGGTTCCGCCGCTTGATCGTTCTTATAGGCGGCGGGAGGGGACACCCCCCCCTCCCGCCGCCATCCGGTGCTTCTCCGGGCTCCCCCGTGCGATCGGGGACCCGGAGCGAATCTTCCGGCATCGTTGGTGGAGTCACGTGATGAGCATAGAGATGACTGGTGACCAGATGGTCACCAGTCATCTCTATGATCGTCGGAGGCCCGGGCGCGATGTGATGACGTCACGCCCGGGTCTCAAAAATGTAAACAAAGCCGCCGTTGCGGCTGTAAGTATGAAATCAGTGAAAAAATTTTCACTGATCTCATGCTTTCCAGCCTGGAGGAGAGATGTGGAGTCTTATTGACCCCGCATCTCTCAATAAAGAGAACCTGTCACACACATTCCTATTACAAGGGATGTTTACATTCCTTGTAATAGGAATAAAAGTGATCAAAAAAAAAAAAAAAGTAAAATCATTGTAAAAAAATAAATAAATAAGTAAGTTAAATAAATAAATAATAAAAAAAAAAATATTAAAACGCCCCTGTCCCCGGTAGCTTGCGATCAGAAGCGAATGCACACGTAAGTCGCCCACATATGTAAACGCCGTTCAAACCACGCATGTGAGGTATCGCCGCGTGCGTTAGAGCGCGTGCAACAATTCTAGCACTAGACCTCCTCTGTAATTCTAACCTGGTAACCTGTAAAAAAAATTTAAGCGTCGCCTATGGAGATTTTTAAGTACCGAAGTTTGGCGCCATTCCATGAGTGTGCGCAATTTTAAAGCGTGACATCTTAGGTATCTATTTACTCGGCGTAACATTATCTTTCATATGTTCCCAAAAAATTGGGCTAACTTTACTGTTTTGTTATTTTTTAATTCATGAAACCATTTTTTTTAAAAAAAAAAAGGCGTTTGAAAAATTATTGCGCAAATATTGTGCAAGAAAAAATGTTGCAATGACCGTCATTTTATTCCCTAGGGTGTCTGCTAAAAAAACATATATAATGTTTGGGGGTTCTGAGTAATTTTCTAGCAAAAGAATGATGATTTGTACATGTAGGAGAGAAGTGCCAAAATAGGCCCGGTATTGAATAGGTACAAAAAGCCCTGTATTGAAGTGGTTAAAGACGGCCCTGACTGGATATGCTTATGCATGCATGCCTAGCATGCTGGTGTTCATAGGTACACTGGTGGAACCTGGGGGTACTAGCGCAAGCAGGATATACTGGTGGAAACTGTGTAGGCTGCAGGAGGTTACATTAGCTCTTGGAAGCTTAGTATGCTGGTGTAGTTCAGGTATACTGGTGAAAGTTGGATAAATTGGGTTTGATAAAGTTCCTCCTATAGTACAGCATTCATATGAATGTCATGGAGCAGGGCATACTGGTGGAGACTAGATATCCTGGAAGTATTCTTGTGGAATACTTGTGGAAGTTGAGTATAGTGGTGGAGGCTAAGTATACTGGTAAAGATTGGATATACTAATGTAGGTAGGGTATACAGGTGGAAGTTGGGTGTACTAGTGGAATTTGGGTATACTTTTGGAAGCTGAGTATACTGGTAGAGGTTGGGTATACTGGTGAGGGCTAAGTATACTGGTAAAGATTGGATATACTAATGTAGGTAGGGTATACAGGTGGAAGTTGGGTGTACTAGTGGAATTTGGGTATACTTTTGGAAGCTGAGTATACTGGTAGAGGTTGGGTATACTGGTGAGGGCTAAGTATACTGGTAAAGATTGGATATACTAATGTAGGTAGGGTATACAGGAGGAAGTTGGGTGTACTAGTGGAATTTGGGTATACTTTTGGAAGCTGAGTATACTGGTGGAGGTTGGGTATACTGGTGAGGGCTAAGTATACTGGTAAAGGTCAGGTATACTAGTTGAGCTAGGGAATACTCGTGGAAGCTCAGTATAGTGGTGGAGGCTAAGTATACTGGTAAAGTTTGGGTATACTAGTGTAGGTAGGGTATACAGATGGAGGTTGGATATACTAGTGGAATTTGGGTATACTTGTGGAAGCTGAGTATACTGTATACTGGTGGAGGATGGGTATACTGGTGAAGGCTAAGTATACTGGTAAAGGTCGGGTATACTAGTTGAGCAAGGGAATACGTGTGGAAGCTGGGTATACTGGGGGGGGGGGGCTAAGTATACCGGTAAAGGTTGGGTATACTAGTGGAATTTGGGTATACTGGTGGACTCTTTATTCGAAGGTCGGTGTAATGTAGGGTGACCACGTGTCCCGGATTGCCCGGGACAGTTCCGCATTTTGCAGGTCTGTCCCGGGCACATTCATTCTAGGACAATACAGTGTCCCGGAATAAAACTGACACAGCCACCCACCCCCCCCCCCCCCGGCCAATCTGATGCCCAAAAAAAAAGGCCGCCACATCACCGCTTTAATCACTGACAGTACTTGTCCTGGCCGGGAATGCCTGGAAGGAGCACAATCCCCACCCCATGCTTGTGATTGGAGAAATCATAAATCCCGCCTCTTGTGTCCAATCAATGTGCTGTGATCGGTTACAGCACAAGCTGATTTTTAGGAAGGGAGGGTGTCCCTGAATGGTGGTTTGGAAATGTGGTCACCCTAGTGTAGTGGTGGAGCTAGAATATACTTGTGGATACTGAGTATACAGGTGCTGAGTATACTGGTAGAGGATGAGTATACTGATAGAGGTTTAGTATACTGGTTGAGGTTGAGTGTGCTGGTAAAGGTGAGGGCCCCATGCACACAGGGCGTTTTTACAGCCGCTTTTTTTAGAGATTAAAAACGCCTGTCCATGTTTTGTAAACATTTTTTGACATTTTTTGACCTTTAAAAAAAAAAAAAAAAAAATCCCGGACCTCAAAAACGCAAATCGCGGCGTTTTTGCGCGTTTTCGCTGCGTTTTTTGCGCGTTTATGCGCGTTTAATAGCGTCAGGCGTTTTTGCAGCTCGAACCTGGAGCTCCAGAACGCACTGGAATTGGGTTTTTTTTGCAGCTGGAAAACACCTATGCCACTTGGAGCTCATAAAAGCTCTAGTGTGCATGACACAATAGAATAACATGGATGGGCGTTTTGAAGCTGTAAAAAAAAACGTCTAAAGCTGCTGTTAGCAGCTGCAAAAACGCCCTGTGTGCATAGCTGTGAGTAAGCGTCAATTCGTGACGTGAAACGCGTTAGCCACCCTTCCCTGCATGCATTTGTTGTTTTGGATTTATGGATTTATTTTGAATTTGGATTTTTTACTTGAAATTTTGGAATAAATAACTGTCTATACAGAGTGCGGCAGTCCAGGGTTTCTTTTTCTCCAGTAGCATTTTGGAGGCGTGGCGGTGGAACAACCTCCAACACTACTGCACCTTGTCCTGCATCCTTCCCAGCTGCCAAAAGAGTGACCCAATGGGCCGTGAAAGAAAGGTAACGTCCCTGTCCATGCCTGCTGGACCATGAGTCAGCGGTAATATGCACCTTACCGCTGACCGCCCTGTCCAGCGAGGCCAAGACATTGCCTTCCACATGCCTGTAGAGAGCCGGAATCGCCTTCCGTGAGAAAAAGTGGCGTTTGGGAACCTGCCACTGAGGAACCGCACATTGCACAAACTCACGGAAGGGGGCCGAGTCTACCAACTGAAAAGGCAGCAGTTGAAGCGCTAGCAATTTAGCCAAGCTAGCATTCAACCGCTGGGCATGTGGATGGCTGGGAGTGAACTTCTTTCGACGGTCCAGCAGCTGGGGCAGGGAAATTTGCCTGCTAGAATCGGACGTCGGTGTACTGCTAGCAGAGTGGCCGCAAGTACTTGGCTGTGACACACCTAATTCTACACCTTCATTCCTCTCAGTGCAGGTTTCAGAGAGGACTGAAGTTATAGTGGGGTTGGAGATCCCAGCTGATGCGGTGCAAGGAGAGGTCCGCTTTGTTCTTTGGTGTGGGTCTTTGAGGTAGGCTTGCCAACGAGCTGCATGGCAGGTCAACATATGTCTGGTCAGGCATGTGGTACCCAAGCGGCTGATGTTTTGGCCACGCGATATACGCTTGAGACATATGTTGCAAACAGCAGCTGTGCGATCTGATGCACTCGCCTCAAAAAAGGCCCACACCAAAGAACTTTTTGAATGACGGGCAGAGGCAGCGCCCTGCACAGGCGGAGCTCTGCGGTGTGATTCTGTCGGTGTGCTGCCCATACGCTGGCCACCCAAGGGCATCCTGCCTCGTTGGAGATGTGCCTCCTCCTCATCCTCCTCCTCCTCCTCTCTCCTATTAGGCACCCACGTGGAGTCAGTGACCTCATCATCCCCTCCCTCCTCATCACTGGAGCCAATCTGGCAGTATGCTGCAGCTGCTGGAGCATGACTGCCAGATTGGTGTCCTTCTTGAGCATCCCCTCTCTCTGCTCTCATGCTACTGCCTTCCTCTAGCTGGGTATCATCATCAGATCCTTCGAAACGCTGGGCATCCTCCTGGAGCATGTACCCAACACTGTGCTCAAACAGTTCGGGGGACTCCTCAGGAGGAGGACATGGTGGGTCTAGGGAAGGAGTGACTAATGATGACATTGATACCAGAGAAGAGGACGCTTTGGCAGCTGCTTTGCCAGTACCCTGAGCCTGGGTGAGAGAGGATGAGGAGGATGAGGTGGGCTTGGTCATCCACTCTACCAAGTCTTCGGCATGATGTGGCTCAACATGTCCAGCTGCCGAAAAGAAGGACAAGCGTGTCCCATGGCCACGTGCTGATGACAATGCACCGCGTCCACGACCAGCACTGTTGCCCCCAGACACAGAGCCTGCTTGCCCTCTTTTTTTGCCTCCTGACTGTCTGCCTCTCCTTGTTTGCCTTGCAGACATTTTAATGGATGGCCTGCAGGGAGATGGGAAAAACAGCAATAAGGGCTACCTTCAGGTGTATACTGTGCAGGAGGCTTAGCAACAAAGACACTGACACTGTCCCCTGCCTATCCTTCTCTGTCCCTAAACACAAGGATTTGCAATATGCTTCAGCAAGATTGGTTTAGCACAGAATAGCACACTGATAGTTTCCCTCACTGTCCTTCTCTGTCCCTACAAACAAGATTTAGCACAGAATAGCACACTGATAGTTTCCCCGAGTGTCCTTCTCTGTCCCTAAACTCAAGGATTTCAAATATGGTTCAGCAAGATTGGTTTAGAACAGAATAGCACACTGACAGTTTCCCCGAGTGTCCTTTTCTGTCCCTAAACTCAAGGATTTCAAATATGGTTCAGCAAGATTGGTTTAGAACAGAATAGCACACTGACAGTTTCCCCGAGTGTCCTTCTCTGTCCCTAAACTCAAGGATTTCAAATATGGTTCAGCAAGATTGGTTTAGGACAGAATAGCACACTGACACTTTCCCTCACTGTCCTTCTCTGTCCCTACAAACAAGATTTAGCACAGAATAGCACACTGATAGTTTCCCCGAGTGTCCTTCTCTGTCCCTAAACTCAACGATTTCAAATATGGTTCAGCAAGATTGGTTTAGAACAGAATAGCACACTGACAGTTTCCCGAGTGTCCTTCTCTGTCCCTAAACTCAAGGATTTCAAATATGGTTCAGCAAGATTGGTTTAGGACAGAATAGCACACTGACAGTTTCCCCGAGTGTCCTTCTCTGTCCCTAAACTCAAGGATTTCAAATACGGTTCAGCAAGATTGGTTTAGAACAGAATAGCACACTGACAGTTTCCCTCACTGTCCTTCTCTGTCCCTACAAACAAGGATTAGCACAGAATAGCACACTGACACTTTCCCTCACTGTCCTTCTCTGTCCCTACAAACAAGGTTTAGCACAGAATGACACACTGACACTCTCCCTACCTATCCTTCTCTGTCCCTAAACACAAGAAATCCAGGATTAGTAAAGGAAAAAAATGACACTGTCCCTGCCTATGCTTCTCTTTCCCTGCTCCGGAACACACTACACAAGGCCGCCGCGCTGGCGGCCTTTTATAGTGTGGGGCGTGTACTAAACCCCCTCAGCAATAATTGGCCACAGGCATCCTGCCTGTGGCCAATCATTGCTCTCCTCGCTGCCGGCGCTGTGATTGACCAAGCATGCGGGGTCACAGTGCATGCTTGGCCAATCACAGCGCCTGGATGACACTGCGATGGCGTAGTGCATTGTGGGCCGTTCGCGTCACTCGAATTTGGCGCGAACGGCCCAAATCGTTCGATCTTCGTCGAACGATCGAACAGCCGATGTTCGAGTCGAACGTATGTTCGACTCGAACACGAAGCTCATCCCTAAAGCTCACACACACATTGCCTTCTCCAATATACTGTACTACCGATGTGTCCAAAAAGCAGACTGGGGTCTTGTTATGCCAAGGTGCTCGGCTTGACTTTTCAATAAGGAGCCATTTTCTGGTATCAGCCGGTGATGTCCACATGCACCATCCCTACACATACCCGCTGATCTTCCATTGCCAGCCCTCTACTTATCACCTTCCCACCGAGCCATAAACCGAAGTTTACTGAGCCAAGACTCTTCCAAAAGTCTTAATTCGCCATTGAACGTCCCCCTTATCGCTCGTTCCGACATTGCACAGTAACTTGTTTGGTCGAGTTGCATGTATATACAGTTTTTGTTTTCACAGATGTCTCGACTTTGACAAAAGGCAGGCGTCCGCACAGTTTATACATTTAGTGGGAGTGTTTACATTGCGATGGCAAGTGGACGGCATCCAAATAACTGGAACACGCTGTAAAAATAACAAGTATTAAGAAAAGAGGTGAAAGGATATTAACAAGCGGAGGTTAATCACAAGCCCGAGGGGAGACATCAAAAAGTTATGACAGCCGTCATCAATTATCCTTATGAGGATGTTATAGAGCGAAGAGCATTGTGGGAAAGTCATCACGGCCACTTAAGAAGGTCCTTGGCTCTCTATTGTACAGTAAACAAATTCGGTCTTTGGAAGAAGAGGGGACGGGCCAGGATAAAAGAAGGAAAAATGGTGGGGGGGGGGGAATGAGCAGCTACTTTGGGCCATCAGCCAGATGGGCCATCAAATGACTTCAGACTAAGGCCAAAGATGGTGGGACACTTTGAAGGGAACATGTTACCTGCTCCATCACATGCTTGTTTTGTTATATTTTCCATTTTCTATAGTTGTATTTCTTGCTCCTGGAAGGCTGGTACCTGGATTTATCCAGTTGGTGTCAATCTCTGACAAGGTCATTCATCTGGAGCATGGTTGGGTATTGGGTGGTTGGGTGGATTTGGTGCTCATCAGCTCTTCACCATGGTGCTTTCATAGTTACATAGTTAGTCAGGTTAAAAAAATAATAATAATAAAATCATACAATCCCATATACCCAATTCTATACCCACAGTTGATCCAGAGGAAGCCGAAAAACCCCAGCAGAACATGATCTAATTTGCTACAGCAGGGGAAAAAATTCCTTCCTGATCCCCCGAGAGGCAATCAGATATTCCCCGGATCAACTTTACCTATAAATGTTAGTACCCAGTTATATTATGTACATTTAGGAAAGTATCCAGGCCTTTCTTAAAGCAATCTACTGAGCTGGCCAGAACCACCTCTGGAGGGAGTCTGTTCCACATTTTCACAGCTCTTACTGTGAAGAAACCTTTCCGTATTTGGAGATTAAATCTCTTTTCCTCAAGATGTAAAGAGTGCCCCCTTGCCCTTTGTGTTGACCGTAAAGTGAATAACTCAACACCAAGTTCACTATATGGACCCCTTATATATTTGTACATGTTGATCATATCCCCCCTTAATCTCCTCTTCTCAAGAGAGAATAAATTCAGTTCCTCTAATCTTTCCTCATAGCTGAGCTCCTCCATGCCTCTTATCAGTTTGGTTGCCCTTCTCTGCACTTTCTCCAGTTCCCCGATATCCTTTTTGAGAACTGGGGCCCAAAACTCAACTGCATATTCCAGATGAGGTCTTACTAATGATTTGTACAGGGGGCAAAATGATATATCTCTCTGGAGACCATACCTCTCTTATACAAGAAAGGACTTTGCTCGCTTTGGAAACCGCAGCTTGGCATTGCATGTTATTATTGAGCTTATGATCTACCAGAACCCCCAGATCCTTCTCCACTATGGATCCCCCCAGTTGTACTCCCCCTAGTATATATGATGCATTCATATTCTTAGCCCCCAAGTGCATAACTTTACATTTATCAACAATAAACCTCATCTGCCACATAGTCGCCCAATTAGACAGAGCATTGAGGTTGGCTTGTAAATTGGAGACATCCTGTAAGGACGTTATTCCACTGCATAGCTTGGTGTCATCTGCAAAGACAGAAATGTTACTTTTGATCCCAGACCCAATATCATTTATAAGGATATTAAAAAGTAAGGGTCCCAACACTGAACCGTGGGGTACACCACTGATAACCTTAGACCATTCAGAGTAAGAATCATTCGCCCACCATTTCCCTGGGCGCCTCCAATCCTACTTTGTGTTCTGTTTCTGCTGCTTTCTTTCAACAGCCTTCTATTGTTCCCGTGTGCTGTGGAGTCTCTCCTTGTAACCCAATACCTTCACCAGAGCTCCATTTATGCCCTCAGAGATATCACACACATTGGAGATTGCACTAATGCCCCATACACACGATCGGAAATTCCGACAAGAAAAGTTCGATGTGAGCTTTTAGTTGGAAATTACGACTGTGTGGAGGTTCCATCGGACATTTGCTGTCGGAATTTCCGACAACAAAAATTTGAGAGCTGGTTCTCAAATTTTCCGACAAGAAAAGTTCTTGTCAGAAATTCCGATCGTCTGTATGCAATTCCGATGTACGAAAAAACACGCATGCTCAGAATCAAGCAGAAGAGCCGAACTGCCTATTGAACTTCATTGATCTCGGCTGGTCGTACGTCTTGTACGTCACCGTGTTCTTGACCTTCGGAATTTCCGACAAGATTTGTGTGACCGTGTGTATGCAACACAAGTTTGAGCCAACATTCTGTGGGAAAAAAATCCACGGTTTTGTTGAAGGAATTTCCGATCGTGTGTACGCGGCATAAAGATGGCCACCAGTCAACAGGCATCAATGGACATCTCGATTTGCTTAGGTTCCTAATTGCTGAAGTGCTTAAAGCACACACATTTTTTCACATTTATGTGAAAATTGAATGGGCTGGCATGTACCTCCGAGGCCCAGAAAAGAGTGAATAGGAGAACTATCAAACTTTATTAAAAAATGGGCAAAACTGAACCCAAACATTTGTGGAGCTCATTGTTTTAATTCACCTTATTAGCGTAGACCCCAACAGTCATTTTCTTTTACTTGCTCCTCCCTTTACTCTGTTAAATATACCATTGGAAGTGTTTTGTTATATCTGTTTGATAAGTGGAAAAATACAGTACATTTTGCCAGGAATGTTGGGAACTGATAACTTTCTGTGCTCTCTGCCTGTGCACATGGAGGGGTTATGGAGATGAAGAGGGGGAAGGAAATTAGGAGAGAGGGAGGAGATAAGGAAGGGTTACAGAGAAGAGGAAAGGGAGGAAATGAGGAGTGTGGGAGGAGATGAGTAAGGGTGATGGAGAAGAGGAGAAGTGGAGTAGATGAGTAGGGTTTATGGAGAAGAGGAGTGTGGGAGGAGATGAGTAGGGGCTATGGAAAAGAAGGTAAGGGGGAGGAGATGGGGGGTTATGGAGAAGAGGAAGAGATGAGGGGGTTATGGAGGAGGGGAGAGTGGGAGGGGATGAGTAGGGGGTTATAGAGAAGAGGGGAGAAGATGAGTAGGGGTTTTGTAGAAGAGGAGAGGGGGAGAAGACGAGTAGGGGTTATGAAGAAGAGGAGAGGGGGCGGAGATGAGTAGGAGTTATGGAGCGGAGAAGGGGGGATGAGTAAGGGTTATGGAGAAGAGAAAAGGGGGGTTATGGAGAAGAGGAGAGGGGGAGGAGATGAGGGGAGTTATGAAGAAGATGAGAGGGGGAGGAGGTGAGGGGTTTATGAAGAAGAGGAGAGGGGGTGGAGATGAGTGGGAGTTATGGAGAAGAGGAGAGGGGGAGGAGATGAGTAGGAGTTATGGAGCGGAGAAGGGGGGATGAGTAAGGGTTATGGAGAAGAGGAGAGGGGGAGGAGATGAGGGGGCTATAGAAAAGAGGAGGGAGGAGGTGAGGGGGCTATGGGGAAGGGGAAGAGATGAGGGGGTTATGGAGGAGGGGAGAGGGGGAGGAGGTGAGGGGGGTTATGGAGAAGAGGAGAGAGGGAGGAGATGAGGGGGGTTATGGAGAAGATGAAAGGGGGAGGAGGTGAGGGGGTTATGGAGAAGGGGAAGAGATGAGGGGGTTATGGAGGAGGGGAGAGGGGGAGGAGATGAGTGGGGGTTATGGAGAAGAGGAAAGGGGGGCGAAGATGAGGGGGCTATAGAAAAGAGGAGGGGGGAGATGAGGGGGTTATGGAGAAGAGAAGAGAGGGAGGAGATGAGGGGAGTTATGGAGAAGATGAGAGGGGGAGGAGGTGAGGGGGCTATGGAGAAGGGGAAGAGATGAGGGGGTTATGGAGGAGGGGAGAGGGGAAGGAGATGAGGGGGTTATGGAGAAGAGGAGAGGGGGAGGAGGTGAGGGGGGTTATGGAGAAGAGGAGAGAGGGAGGAGATGAGGGGGGTTATGGAGAAGATGAAAGGGGTAGGAGGTGAGGGGGCTATGGAGAAGGGAAAGAGATGAGGGGGTTATGGAGGAGGGGAGAGGGGAAGGAGATGACGGGGTTATGGAGAAGAGGAGAGGGGGAGGAGGTGAGGGGGGTTATGGAGAAGAGGAGAGAGGGAGGAGATGAGGGGGGTTATGGAGAAGATGAAAGGGGGAGGAGGTGAGGGGGTTATGGAGAAGGGGAAGAGATGAGGGGGTTATGGAGGAGGGGAGAGGGGAAGAGATGAGGGGGGTTATGGAGAAGAGGAGAGGGGAGGAGGTGAGGGGGGTTATGGAGAAGAGGAGAGAGGGAGGAGATGAGGGGAGTTATGGAGAAGATGAAAGGGGGAGGAGGTGAGGGGGTTATGGAGAAGGGGAAGAGATGAGGGGGTTATGGAGAAGAGGAGAGGGGGAGGAGGTGAGGGGGGTTATGGAGAAGAGGAGAGAGGGAGGAGATGAGGGGGGTTATGGAGAAGATGAAAGGGGGAGGAGGTGAGGGGGTTATGGAGAAGGGGAAGAGATGAGGGGGTTATGGAGGAGGGGAGAGGGGGAGGAGATGAGGGGGGTTATATAGAAGAGGAGAGTAGGGGTTATGTAGGAGAGGAGAGGTGGGGGAGATGAGGGGGGGTTATGGAAAAGAGAAGAGTAGGGGTTATGTAGGAGAGGAGAGGTGGAGGAGATGAGGGGGGGGGGGGGGGGGGTTATGGATATGAGGAGAGAGGGAGGAGATGAGTAGGGAGGAGGAAATGAGGAGGGGTTATGGAGATGAAGACAGGTAAGGTAATGAAGAGACAGGAAGCGGAAGGAGATAAAATGGGGTTATGGAGATGAGAAGGGGGGGGTAGTAAGTGAGTACAAGGTAGCAGATGTGGGGGGACAGGAAGGTGGGAGAAAATTAAGAGAGGTGGAGGAGATGAGGAGAGTACCTTAGAGATAAGGATGGGGAGGAGATGAGAAGAGGCGAGGCAATGAGAAGAGGTCTATGCTCATTGTAATGCATCAGAAATGAAGTAGGCAGGGCTGACACCACTTACACTGGGGCACACCAACAGTTATTTTTCTGTACTTGCAACTTGTTTAATTAAAGAGATAAAATGCAGAGAAATGTGCATCTATAACAGAGATGTACGGAATTTGTTTTTTTGTAACATTTTTCCTTGACATGCTCTTTAAATAGCTCAGACACAAAAATACATTTCAGTGGATAAATATTTCTTTTTTTAGCTTTAGGTCATCTATAAACACAGACAGTTTCTGTACTAACTGGTGAAGGTCAAATGGAAAGTGGAAAAAAGAAAAGCTCCGAAGTTTCTTTAAGAGAAGTCTATATGACAATGATGGGGGCAGCGAGGAGCACCTTGTGTTTGACCCCCAGAGAAGACATTCGCACGTTCCTGTAAAACATCTATTAGGATATAATAAATATTATCTCCATCCAGTAAATGTTTAACAGGTTGGGATGAAGAGGTGTGAGAGCGGCGGTGGTCGGATGAAGGCAGAGCGATCGGCGGCGGGGGATGTGTTGTACTTTACGGGGAAAGTTTTGACAGTTGATGAAATAAAAATGTATATACACATCACTGTATAGAAATCCTTTATTATCTTAGAGACGCCGAGACCTTCACACGTTCTCCTTCCTTGTGGCACGCAATACAATGTTATGTCAGATCTAATAAAACATGGTCAGGTTTTAAAGTCGTAGTAAAGGCGTATTTTTTATTTATACCTACAGCTTAGTCTATAATAAGACTTACCTCTAGGTGCAGTAAATATCTCCTTAATGTGCACCATTTATTTACTTTAGCAGCGCCGGTGATGTCACCGCCACATGCGCACTACACTCTAAATACACAGTGTGGCATCCATAGAGAGAACCATTGGCCCGGGAACCCGGAAGAACGGGGCGAAGATGGAAGCCCTGTCAGCGGTGATAGCGCGCCGCTGGAGGGCTTTGTTTTCAGGTAAGTCTTTTATAATGTGCTAGTATGCAATGCATACTAGCACGTTATGCCATTAATTTGTAGTAGTTATATTATACAAGAGTGACATCACCGCTCTCCAGATATAAGTTATATTATACCGGAGTGACATCACCGCTCTCCAGATATAAGTTATATTATACATGAGTGACATCACCGCTCTCCAGATATAAGTTATATTATACAGGAGTGACATCACCACTCTCCAGATATAAGTTATATTATACAGGAGTGACATCACCACTCTCCAGATATAAGTTATATTATACAGGAGTGACATCACCGCTCTCCAGATATATGTTATATTATACAGGAGTGACATCACCGCTCTCCAGATACAAGTTATATTATACAGGAGTGACATCACCGCTCTTCAGATATATGTTATATTATACAGGAGTGACATCACCACTGTCTAGATATAAGTTATATTATACAGGAGTGACATCACCGCTCTCCAGGTATAAGTTATATTATACAGGAGTGACATCACCGCTCTCCAGATATATGTTATATTATACAGGAGTGACATCACCACTCTCCAGATATATGTTATATTATACATGAGTGACATCACCGCTCTCTAGATATAAGTTATATTATACCGGAGTGACATCACCGATCTCCAGATATAAGTTATATTATACATGAGTGACATCACCGC
This sequence comes from Rana muscosa, assembly GCA_029206835.1. Lineage (NCBI taxonomy): Eukaryota > Metazoa > Chordata > Amphibia > Anura > Ranidae > Rana > Rana muscosa. The sequence goes on from CM055128.1 coordinate 26,806,308, forward strand.
TCTCCAGATATAAGTTATATTATACATGAGTGACATCACCGCTCTCCAGATATAAGTTATATTATACCGGAGTGACATCACCGCTCTCCAGATATAAGTTATATTATACATGAGTGACATCACCGCTCTCTAGATATAAGTTATATTATACAGGAGTGACATCACCACTCTCCAGATTTAAGTTATATTATACAGGAGTGACATCACCGCTCTCCAGATATATGTTATATTATACAGGAGTGACATCACCGCTCTCCAGATACAAGTTATATTATACAGGAGTGACATCACCGCTCTTCAGATATATGTTATATTATACAGGAGTGACATCACCACTGTCTAGATATAAGTTATATTATACAGGAGTGACATCACGCTCTCCAGGTATAAGTTATATTATACAGGAGTGACATCACCGCTCTCCAGATATATGTTATATTATACAGGAGTGACATCACCACTGTCTAGATATAAGTTATATTATACAGGAGTGACATCACCGCTCTCCAGGTATAAGTTATATTATACAGGAGTGACATCACCGCTCTCTAGATATATGTTATATTATACAGGAGTGACATCACCACTCTCTAGATATATGTTATATTATAGAGGAGTGACATCACCGTTCCCTAGATATATGTTATATTATAGAGGAGTGACATCACCGTTCCCTAGATATATGTTATATTATACAGGAGTGACATCACCGCTCTCCAGATATAAGTTATATTATACAGGAGTGACATCACCGCTCTCCAGATATAAGTTATATTATACAGGAGTGACATCACCGCTCTCCAGATATAAGTTATATTATACAGGAGTGACATCACCGCTCTCCAGATATAAGTTATATTATACAGGAGTGACATCACCGCTCTCCAGATATAAGTTATATTATACAGGAGTGACATCACCGCTCTCCAGATATAAGTTATAAAGGAGAGATGATTTTTTGATACTTAGAAGAATAATAACTTTTGAATGATATGAAATGAATGTGATTTCTCCGTATGGTGAACATGCAGATAAATGTTGTGGTGACGTGGGGCTCTCGGGACGTGCTCTGTGTCGTGTATTTAGGAGGAACGCTCTCATTAATCTCCTATAAACACTTGTGTCATCTGGCAGGTCCGGGGTGCTGTCCTGGAGGGCGTGCTGAAGAAGTGGACTCAGTACAGACAGGAGTGTATGGACAGGCTGGATAAGGAGAGGCCTCTGGCCAATGGTAAGTCTGGACTCATCCCCAGTCTATCTCCCCCCCCCCCCCATTACACTGAGCGCAGGGGGAGGGGTCACTTATACACGTCCTACCCATGAATAGAAGAGCCTCCTCTCTGCTCCCTCCGACTATCACTAAACCTAAAAGGGGAATGTTCTATCTAAGGGGTTATATTGGGTAAAAGAGCCGGCAAAAATATTCACACGCTGTGCAAACAATTCATTTTTCTTTGGAAACCATCACTCAGTTAAAGTTAAAATTTGGGCGCAAAAGTTTTCATTTAACCACTTCAGCCCCGGAAGCATTTACCCCCCTTCCTTACCAAGAGCACTTTTTGCCATTCGGCACTGCGTCGCTTTAACTGACAATTGCGCGGTCGCGTGACGTGGCTCCCAAACAAAATTGACGTCCTTTTTTATCCTCACAAATAGAGCTTTCTTTTGGTGGTATTTGATCACCTCTGCGGTTTTTATTTTTTGCGCTTTAAACAAAAATAGAGCGACAATTTAAAAAAAAAAATCAATATTTTTTAGTTTTTGCTATAATAAATATCCCCCTAAAAATCTATAAAAATACTAAATTTTTTCCACAGTTTAGTCCGATACGTATTCTTCTACATATTTTTGGTAAAAAAAAAATCGCAATAAGCGTTTAATGATTGGTTTTCGCAAAAGTTATAGCTTCTACAAAATAGGGGATAGAATTATGGCATTTTTATATTTTTTATTTTTTTTACTAGTAATGGCGGCGATCTGCGATTTTTATTGTGCCCGTGACATTGCGACGGACATATCGGACACTTTTGACACATTTTTGGGACCATTCACATTTATACAGCGATTAGTGCTATAAAACTGCACTGATTACTGTATAAATGTGACTGGCAGGGAAGGGGTTAACACTAGGGGGCGCTGAAAGGGTTAAATATGTTCCCTGGGGAGTGATTCTAACTGTAGTGGGAGGGGACTCACAAGGGGAGGAGACCGATCTGTGTTCCTCTGTACTGGGAACACACCATCAGTCTCCTCACCGCTGACAGGACGTGGATCTGTGTGCAGAGGTGGCTCTAGGCTTTGTGAGGCCTTAAGCAAAACTTAGACACGGGGGCCCCACCATGGCCATAATGGGAAACAAATTTCAAGCAGAGGCAAAATTAGGCGGCCGCGAGGCCCTTGTGAGTGCGAGGCCTTAGGCGACCGCCTAATTTGCCTAATTAAAGAGCCGCCTCTGTCTGTGTGTTTACACGGTCCTGGTCCATCGCAGGTGCTCGGCAGACATCGCGGGCACCGGGCACGCGCACCGAGTCCCGAGCGATGACGCAGGCGCGCCCCCTAGATGGCCGGGAAGCCAGGACGTCATATGACGTCCACCCAGGATGGGAGATCCCATCTCTGGACGTCATTTGACAATGGGCGGGATGTCAAGTGGTTAAATATACTACTCATTAGCCACAAGGGATGTAAATCCACTGTGCGTGCACCAAACACCTTTGCAAACCCAGGTATTACCTTGTAAAAGTAGCAGTGACATCATCACTGAACTGTACATAGCCTGTGCAGAGCTGTGGGAGGGGCCTGACAGGCTCCACCCACTATAGACAATTACAGAAAGGGGCGGAGACAAGACCAGTCACCCTGCACAAGGAGAGAGAGCAGCAGTGAGCAGTCTTTATTACAGGAAGTCTCACACTGGATTACTGCACAGATCTGGAAGAAATACACAAAGCACACCAAAATTCAAGGGGAATACACATGATGAATGGGTTTGGACAATGGGGGTAATTTAGGCTGGCCATACATTATACAATTTTCTTGTTCAATTTTCCTTAGATTTACCTTCAACTACATACAAGGGCCTGCCTGATTGCACACAAATTGAAAGTGTTTAGGTGTGACCTCATATTATATAATTTTGGTAAATCTAAAGGAAAATTGTACAAGAAAATTGTATAGTGTATGGCCAGTTTCTGTCAGTAAATTTTGTAAGTAATTTTTCTCCTTTACTGATGTGCGCTGATAAGGCGGCACAGATAGGCTGCACTTATGGGCACTGATAAGGTGGCACTGATGAGGAGGCACTAATATGCTGCACTGATGGGCACTGATAAGCACTGATAGGTGGCACTTGTGAGCACTGATAGTTGGCAATGGTGGGCACTGATAGGCGGCACTGGTGGGCACTGATAGGCGGCACTGGTGGGCACTGATAGGTGGCAGGCACTGATAGGTGGCACTAATGGGTGGCGCTGATGGGTGGTACTGATGAGCGCTGATGGGCAACACTGATGATCAGGCACTGATGGGCACTGAAAGGCTGCACTGACTGCCATCACTTATGGGCACTGATGAGCACTGATTGGTGGCACTGATGGGCACTGCTGGGGCTTTCCTGTAATCAAGGCACTGATAATCGGTGCCTTGATTACCGGCCCAGGTCTCTCCTGCGAGGAGATGCCACTGATCGGCACTCCTCACCACACACTCTGTCAGTGGCGACAGAGGCGAGGAGAGCCGATTCACTGCACTTTCTTGTTTACATGTGACTGGCTGTGATTGGACACAGCCGATCACATGGTTAAAAAGCCACAGCTGCACAGCTGCGTCATATGACGTCCACCCACAACGAGAGCTGCACCGCCTATGCGTCATTTGACGGTGGATGGGTGGGCGGGCGGCAACTGGTTAAAAACCAATGGTTCATCAGCTGTCAGCGGGATTCCTCACTGTCAGCTGAATGTAAAAACAAGAATTGCTGGCAATAAAAAATCAGCAAACAAAATTGCCTGGGTTGCCCCCAAAATCCATACCAGACACTTATCCGAGCATGAAGCCCGGCAGGTCAGGAAAGGGGGGGGGTGAGAGAACGCCCCCCCCAACCATACCAGGCCACATGCCCTCAACATAAGGGGGGTGCTTTGGGGTAGGAAGGTGGCTCTGTTGATTGGGACAAGGGCCTCTTCCCCACAACCCTGGATGGTATTTGTGGGGGTCTGAGAGCGGGGGCCTTATTCGGAATCTGGAAGCCCCCTTCCACGGGGGTGAATAGCCAGCTCTAGACGAATACCAGTGTCCGTCAGTACAGTCCCCGGCAATATGACACTGGTGGAGGTACCCACAGGAATCATCCTGGGCCCCATAGCAGACTGCGTTGATAGGGTTGAAGACATGGTGGGGTTCCGTCTCTATCTGAACACTGGACATACACGCCGCGTCTCACGCAGCAAGCAGGCGGGAACTCCTCCCACTTGATCTTTTTGGCACGTAGCTCGCGGGCTTTCTTACTTCTTGGCTCCGCCCACAGCCCATGCGGCCTAGAAGTGATCACAAAGTTCTCACCCTTCTCTTTGACGAAAAAAAATAACAAAGTCCAGAACCCTCTGTAGCATAAGTCCCAGATGAACAGTTCACTTTAGTTGCTATAGGTAACGGACGAGCCCCCACGTGTAGCACTACCCCCGTAGGAGCTGCTGGTTTAAAGTTTTGGGCCTACCGTTACCTTTTCTGTTCACCGCACTCGTGTCAGGGATCCTTCTTGAGGAGCCTTTATAAATGTTCACACCAACGCTTGGATACGTTTCCTTTAAGGCTTTATTATACCAGTTCCAACAGAGGGATAGAGGGATAGGGGATTTTCAGGTACTTTACTTTGCGTATCACGGGCACAATCTCAGATCCAGAGGACAAACAGTTCCACGCTGGATTCAGCAACCACCAGGTAGGCCTACTCTCACTGACCTAGCAACCGGTGCGAAGCTCGTTCAAAGTCTCTGCCACAGACTCGATGAGTGCCGTTGCGTCGTTCCACAACCTTCCGCCACAAGATCGTGTAACCACACTGACACTTTGCAAAAAGTTCCTTCAGAAGTACACAGCTCACGGTGCCAGAATCTTTCAGCCGTCCGGCAGCACCGTGAGGCAAACTGGCCAGGATGCGTCCTTCAATTGAGTCCCCAATTGTTCCGCTTCTTCCTGCAGGCAAGACCGCGTAGGACCATCCCTGGACTAGTAGGCCCCAGCAACTCCTGGCCCTCCAAATCAGTTGCAGAGCCTCGGGCCAGCAGGCCCCGAGGCCAAAAATGGCTCGCACATCCCTGAGGTCAGGAGGGCCCTCAGGTCAGGATCTGACAATGACCCCCGGAAACAAACCCCGAAAGGGCGGTCTCTGCCTCTTAAGTACCCCCTCTCAGAATGCACAGCGGGATGACCACGCCCTCTGAGCCACTTCTGGGGAAGGAATACCCAATACACCTAGCCTGCTGCATTTCCAACCCTGACCCATGATGACAGTGACACCTACTGTCAGGTAGGAAACGCGCAGCCCAGCTAGACTGAAACAGAGCCAGCAATTTACATAATTCTTCCTGAGCTAAACTACAGCTCAGATAACTAAATTTAACATATAGCATCTACCAAACAGGAGTAGGGCTCTACACATTTAAAATTGCATTAAAAACGCAACACTTGCATTTTTGGTGCGTGTCCATTGAAGTCTATTACATGCCAAACGATCTGTTGCGGGAAAAAAAGTCACTGACCCTCTCCAGAATGCAGCGGCTGAAAAACGCATAGATAGTGAACGTGTACCATAGGAAAACATGTTAAATGGACTGTAGTACGTTTCTGCAAACTGCAAAACACACAAAAAAATGCATAGGTGTGAACCTAGACTAATTCAACAAGCTGAAGTTAGAAGCTGATTGGCTACCATGCACAGCTGCACCAGATTTTGTGTGCTGCAGATTTAGTAAATCCCCCCCCCCCCCCCCATTATCTAACTTTAGCTTGTTCAATGAAGCCTTGGCAATAAAACTTGGAAGCTGATTGGTTTCTTTCCAGAGCTGCACCAGATTTTGGAGGTCGCGATGACCGCCAGCCACATGCGACCACGGGCACAAGAGCCAGAACAGGGACGTGTGTGTTTAAACACACAAATCCCTGTTCTGTGAGGAGAAGAGAGACAGATCGTCTGTCCCTACTAGCTAGGAACAACGATATGTCTCATCCTCTAGTAAATTCCCTCCCCCCCACAGTTAGAAACACAAATGAGGGAACACATTTAACCCCTTGATCGCCCCCATAGTGTTAACCCCTTCCCTTCCAGTGACATTTATACAGTAATCAGTGCATTTTTATAGCACTGATCGCTGTATACATGTCAGTGGTCCCAAAAAAAAAGTGTCAAAAGTGTACGATCTGTCTGCCGCAATGACGCAGTACCACAAAAAACCGCTGATCACCGTCATTACTAGTAAAAAATAATAATAATAAAAATGGCATAAATCTATCCCATAGTTTGTAGACGCTATAACTTTCAATCAATATACGATTATTGCGATTTTTTTTTAACCAAAAATATGTAGAAGAATATATAGTGGCCAAAACTGGTGAAGAAATTTGATTTTTAAAAACATTTTGGGGATATTTATTACAGCAAAAAGTAAAAAAAAATATTTTTTTTTCAAAATTGTCGCTCTTTTTTTGTTTATATCGCAAAAAATAAAAACCGCAGAGGTGATCAAATACCACCAAAAGAAATCTCTATTTGTGGGAAAATAAGGACGTCAATTTTGTTTGGGTACAGCGTCGCACGACCGTGCAATTGTCAGTTAAAGCGACGCAGTGCCGAAATGCAAAAATTGGCCTGGTCATTAAGCAGGCAAATCTTCCGGTCTGTAAGTGGTTAAATAGCAGTGATTGATTCACCACCAGAGAATGTTTGGTGAAAGTCACATTTACTGCTTTTCACATAGATCCAGTTGTGTTGAAGGGTTCCTGGCCCTTTAAGACTGACTCGTGTTTTGGCTATTAGTGAAACGGATGAATGTTAATTTCTATGTAAATCGTGCGGTGCAATCCGGGCCGGCACCTGCTCCTAGTGGGAGTTGTACAATAAAATAGGAAAAAACAAACTCATTGCGGCGAGATTGGATGTCTGGCAGGCCTCCCGGACAGTCAGACTTGTTTTTCTTCCCTCGACAGATCACCCGCCGCATAACAGAGAAGAAAAAAAATGGAAAGTTTAAAAAGGGCTGAAAAACACCTAAAAATAAAAATTCTTTCCTGCTGATGGTAAACCATTCAGTGCCTGACACCATTGCAAACCCTGTGCTGCCGCTATCATTCTGATGGTGCATCTCGTGCAGGTCCTGACGGACCATGGGAGTGGAGAACACGCTGGCCGCTAGCAATAATCGCATGCTGATAATACGACATGCTGGTTGTACCCAAGTGGATCAATGGATTGATATGGGCGCAATCGGCCTGCCCATATATGGTTTGAATCTTGTCCAGTCCCTGCTGAACTGGCTGAGAGTCAAACCTTCTATGGCCGGCTTTCCCCCCCTTCCCTTTTCTTATGTTAGTATGTCTTGCACTGTTTGCAAAGCACATGGCAATTTACTCACTCCCAATTAGTAGGGTGTAGGTCCTTGGGCTTGCCCTGAAAGTGATTGTAAATGTTCGCACAAGATTTTGCACAGAGCACCCCCGATCCTTCTCTTCTGGGGTGCCCCTCTGCGCTCCAGGCTCCTCCCCTTCATCGGGTGCCCCCCAAGGAAAGCCGCTCTCCATGCGGGCACCCTTTCGGGCGTGCTCCCGAGTCCTGCTGCTGCGTCCACTGACACAGACAGCGGGACTCGGCCCCGCCCCGACACTGGATTTGATTGACAGCAGCGGGAGCCAATGGCTCCCGCTGCTATCAGTCTGTCCTATGAGGAGAGAGACAGTGGCTGGAGAGGAGGGCTCGTACACAAAAAGGGGGCTTTGGGGGGGGGCAGCAAAGAAGGTTTTTCACCTCATAGAATGCATCAGGGTGAAAAACCTTGAGACTTTGCAATCACTTTAAAGTCTTGGTGAGGAGGACGCGTGGCCTTATGGTCAGGTTTTCCCTCTCCCATGGGGTCTCCCTTCGGGGCAGCCCCCTTAGCACTTGAGTGGACATTGCGAAGGCAGGTCCTACAGAGAACGGGGTCCACTTAGTTTCAGGCTAGGGTGGAAGAGGTGATGTACTGATGGCAGGCTCATGAAAGGAAGAGTTGATATACCTTCTACAGTGTCATGGATGCAAGAGGTGATATACTGTACCTCCAACAGATGTGTGGATAGGAGAGGTCATATACTGATGGCAGGGACATGGATGGGAGAGGTGGTATGCTCCTGGCATTGTCATGGATGTGAAAGGTGATGTAATGCAGGTAGAGTCATGGATGGTAGAGGTCATATACTGATGGCAGGGACATGGATGGGAGAGGTGGTATGCTCCTGGCATTGTCATGGATGTGAAAGGTGATATGAAGCAGGTAGAGTCATGGATGGAAGAGGTGAAGTACCTCCAGAAAAATCATGGATGACCGAGTTGTTATACCTCCAGCCCAGTTATGGATGGAAGAGGTGAAGTAGGTGGAGAGGAGAGGTGATGTATCTTCAGCAGAATGAAGAAGGAAGAGTTGATAAACCTCTGGCAGTGTCATGGATGCGAAATGTGATGTCCTATACCTCCAACAGAGTTGTGGATGGGACAGGTGATGCACTGATGGCAAGGATGAGAGATAGTGATGGACCTCCAGCCGAGTAATGAATGGGAGAGATGATGTACCTCCAGCCAAGTCATGGATGGGAGAGGTGATGTACCTCCAGCCGAGTCATGGATGGGAGAGGTGATGTACCTCCAGCCGAGTCATGGATGGGAGAGGTGATGTACCTCCAGCCGAGTCATGGATGGGAGAGGTGATGTACCTCCAGCCGAGTCATGGATGGGAGAGGTGATGTACCTTCAGCCAAGTTATTGATGGGAGAGGTGAAGTACCTCCAGAAAAATCATGGATGACCGAGTTGCTGTACCTCCAGCCGAGTAGCGTTATGGATGGAAGAGGTGAAGTAGGTGGAGGGGAGAGGTGATGTATCTTCAGCAGAATGAAGAAGGACAAGTTGATTAACCTCTGGCTGTGTCATGGATGCAAAAAAGTGATGTCCTATACCTCCAACAGAGTTGTGGATGGGACAGGTAATGCACTGATGGCAAGGATGAGAGATGGTGATGTACCTCAAGCAGAGTCATGGATGGGAGAGGTGATGTTCCTCTTGGATAGTCATGAATGGGAGAGGTGATGTTCCTCTAGCAGAGTCATGGATGGGAGCATAGGCGTGCGCAGCCTATTGCATAAGTGTGTGCACCCCAAAGCTCAAACCCACACTACTCACTACTACTCACATCACTCACCATGTTCATTCAGAAATGGAAAGGGCTGATAAATACATATTTACCGGCCCCTTCCCTCACTCATTCTAAAACATCTCAGCAGTAACATCCGGCAGGAGAGGAGGGAAGCCAGAAGTGCTGCAGAGGGAAGGAGTGGGGAGCCAGGGCAGTAGTCGAAATCTGTGCTGCACAGGGTGATTTGGGTGTGCCTGGGCACATCCGGCACACCCTGTGCGCACGCCTATGGATGGGAGAGGTGATGTACCTCCAACAGAGTCATGGATGGGAAGGATGATAAATCCCAGGTAGAGTTGATAGAAGCTTTTTACTATAAAATATAAATATATTTTTGGGATAATGGTCAGTTTAAATATAAATATGGAGCACTGTATGGGATTGCTGACTTGGCAGGATTTCATTTTTTTCTGTAATAGAAACTCAGACACTGTGAACGTCCATGTATTGCATATGAATATTTGATGAATAAACATGTACACGCCGCCCGTTGTAATCCCAATCCCACAAAGCAAGCAATCACAACATTCTTTATTTCTGTATTACAAATAACTGCTGAATCAAGTGCGTGCACAGCAATATGGAATGAATCATGTTTTTGCGGCTTGTCACATGCAAATTATGGCCCTTTGATAGATATTCTCATTTACTCAGAATTGCAGGAACTCAGAATAAATTCACAAATTGCTGGTCAGCACATCCTTTAATAACATGGCGCTTTCCATCCGGCTAATATGTGACAAATGGCTCTTCACCCAGGACCTCCGCCAAGCACCATGTGCATGGAAGGGGCCACACTTCATCGCACTGCTATTGTAGAAAAGCGAAAAACTCTTTCTTTGTCTCTCCCGATAGAAATGTGAAACTTCCCCAATGTGTGTCCTCTCCACCTGCTCCTTAGCACAGTGCTCATCAACTCCTGTCCTCAGGACCCACTAACAGGCCAGGTTTGCAAGATACCGTATACACTCGAGCATAAGCCGACCCCGAATATAAGCCGAGGCACCTAATTTTACCACAAAAAACTGTGAAAACTTATTGACTCGAGTATAAGCCTAGGGTGTCCATCTGCATGCCTCATCATGCCTCACTGTGTTCATGTGCATGCCTCACTGTGCCCATGCCTCACTGTGCCCATGCCTCACTGGGCCCATGCCTCACTGTGTCCATGACTAGACTGACGTTTAACATGGGAGTCTATGGAAGGGGTGCCCGGCTTTGAAAAATCAGTGCTCCCCGGCCGTCGGTCTCCCAGACAACAAACTTTGCACACTTATAGAGGAGAAATGGGGCTACATGGGTGCCAAGTTCTGGGTCCAGTGGACCTACGCCTGCCCGTACCGGGTCCCCAAAATCACTGATGAAATTACCGTTTAACATGGGAGTCTCTGGAAGGGGTGCCCGGATTTGAAAAATCGGTGCTCCCCGGCCGTAGGTCCCCCGGACAACAAACTTTGCACACTTGTAGAGGAGTGGGGCTACATGTGTGCCAAGTTTGGAGTCCAGGGGACCTACGGCTGGCCAGTACTGGGTCCGCAAAATCTGGAAGATCAGGCGCAAAAAGGTGACTCGAGTATAAGCCGAGGGGGGCATTTTCAGCACAAAAAAATGTGCTGAAAAACTCGGCTTATACTCTAGTATATACGGTAACTGAAATACATCACAGGTGATATAATTTGCTGCTCAGTGATTGCAGTATTATAGTCTGCATAATACTTAAAACCTGGCCTGTTAGTGGGCCCTAAAGACAGGGTTCTCATCTCCAGTCCTCCAGGCGCCTCAACAGGCCATGTGTTCAGGCTTTCCATTATTTTGCACAGGTGGTTTGATCAGTTTCACGGCCTTAGTAATTATTACCACAGCTGTTTCATCTGAAGGAAATCCTAAAAACATGACCTGTTGGGGCGCCTTGAGGACTGGAGTCGAGAAACACTGCTCTATGTCTCCTAGCCCCTACAGGTCATGTTTTCAAGATTTCCCTCAGATGACACAGCTGTGGTAATTACTTAGGCTGCAAAACTGATCAAATCCCCTGTGCAAAATAATGGAAAGCCCGAAAACATGACCTGTTGCAGGACTGGAGTTTCTCAGCCTTTTTAATATGGGGAAACCCTTGAACTAACTTTCAGGTCTCAGGGAAGCCCTGCTTATAATTACTAAATCTGCAGATCAGGGTATAATAATTTGAAAATCAAATTGAACTATAAAAAGAAATGAAAGAATAAGGAACGCAGTACATTTTGCTTCTTTGATTCCAACTATATGTGACAATTATTTTCAGTAAGACCACTTTCACACTGAGGCGCTTTACAGGCACTTTCACGCTAAAAACAGCGCCTAAAAAGCTCACGAAAACTTATTTTCATTAAAATCAATGAATGCTTTTCACACTGGGGCAGTGGGCTGGCAGGGCTGTGAAAAACTCCCCTCTCCATTGAAATGAATGGAAAGCTCTTTAAAAGCGCCTGAAAAGCGCTTCAAAAGCGCTCAGTGTTTTTACTGGCAGTTTAGAAGCGCCTCAGTTTGAAAGTGGCATTATAGTAACAAAATCGAAAAAAAAAATAGACAGTGAACATGTTGCTCCCTTTGGCAGGGATAGGGATGTAGCCCCTTAAAATAGCCATGAAGGGCCCCCTTAGACTGGTGGTCAGTGGGATGAATGCTCCATACATTGGTGGTCAGTGGGAGGAATGCCCCTTACATCAGAGACGTGCGGTGAGGTCAGTAGCTGGTGAGGCACTGGCTAGTATCAGAGCCAGATACACACAGGTTACATACGCTGCGAACCTTAGAGCGAGAGCAATAATTCTAGCACTAGAGCTCCTCTGTAGCTCTAAACACATAACCTGTAAAAAAAAATTAAGCGTCACCTTTGGAGATTTTTCAGTACTGAAGTTTGGCACCATTCCACAAGTGTTTTAGGTGTTTTTTATTTTTTTTTATTTATTCATGAAACAGTTTATTTCCAAAAAAATTGCTGCTCAAATACCGTGTAACATAAAAAGTTGCAACGACCACCATTTTATTCCCTAGGGTGTATGCTGAAACAATATATATAATGTTTGGGAGTTCTGAATTATTTTCTAGCAAAAAAAATTATAATTATTACATGTAGGAGAGAAGTGTCAGAATTGGCCTGGGTGGCAAGGGGTTAATTACCATAAGTAAGTAATATACAAATAATTATTATATATTATTTTTAAGGTAATTCACTATATTTTCAAAAAGACCCCTTTCACACTGGGGCGGTTTGCAGGCGCTATTGTGCTAAAAATAGCGCCTGCAAACCGACCCTAAACAGCGGCTGCTGTTTCTCCAGTGTGAAAGCCCCGCATCTTTGAAGCGGTGAGAGGAGCGGTGTGTTTACTGCTCCTCCGCCGCTTCTTCCTATTGAAAGCAATGGGAAACCGTGGCTATACCGCCGGCAATGCGCCTCTGCAGTGGCGCATTGCCGGCGGTATTAACCCTTTTTCGGCCTCTAGTGGGGGTTAAAACCGCACTGCTAGCGGACGAATACCGCTGCAATTTCGACGGTATAGCGCCGCTAAAAATAGCGGTGCTATACCGCCACCGCACCTCGCGCCCCAGTGTGAAAGGGGCCTTATTGTACTCAAGCAGGTGGCTTAACGGACAAATTACTGAAGTTTGAAGTTATAACTTCCAACCAATAATTTCACAGTAAATAGATAAATAATAAATTATTATCTTATAACATGTAGCATAAAAATATATGATTTAGCTTGTACCTTTTCAGCAGCAGCAGATTCTCATTCTCCCTCTTAACTGTGAAAAAAACATGGGATTGTGGGCAAATCTTATACACATAAATGTGTGGTTTTTCCTTGTAGTTAAGAGGGCTGGGCTGGAAGGGAGCATTTGTCTTTTAGACACGCCCCCTTTTATGACACAGCAGTGAGAGGCGTTCCTCCACTGCAGCATTTTTATTGGACAGCTTGGGCCAATGGTACTTTACCATTGGTCCAAGACTCCAAGCTGTCCATTGAGCTCAGTGCCTCTGACAAGAAGCGAGAGGCACTGTGAGCTCATCCTCTCAGTCTGCTGAACTGGCTGCTCTGTATGTAGCTTCTGACAGGCTGTGCAAGGAGCCCCGTATCGCCGAGCTACGACCCTTGAAGTCAATCATTTTTTTATTTTTTTTATGTTCATGTCAGGTGAGGCTCTGTCTCACCTGCCTCCCCTGACTGCACATTCCTGCCTTACATTGGTGATCAGTGGGAAGAATGCTTCTTACATTGGTGGTCAGTGGGAAGAATGCTCCTTACATTGGTGGTCAGTGGGAAGAATGCCCCTTACATTGGTGGTCAGTGGGAAGAATGCTCCTTACATTGGTGGTCAGTGGGAAGAAGGCCCCTTACTTTGGTGGTCAGTGGGAAGAATGCTCCTTACATTGGTGGTCAGTGGGAAGAATGCCCCTTACATTGGTGGTCAGTGGGAATAATGCTCCTTACAATGGTGATCAGTGGGAAGAATGCTTCTTACATTGGTGGTCAGTGGGAAGAATGCTCCTTACATTGGTGGTCAGTGGGAAGAATGCCCCTTACATTGGTGGTCAGTGGGAAGAATGCTCCTTACATTGGTGGTCAGTGGGAAGAAGGCCCCTTACTTTGGTGGTCAGTGGGAAGAATGCTCCTTACATTGGTGGTCAGTGGGAAGAATGCCCCTTACATTGGTGGTCAGTGGGAATAATGCTCCTTACAATGGTGATCAGTGGGAAGAATGTTCCTTACATTGGTGGTCAGTTGGAAGAATGCACTTATATTGGTGGTCAGTGGAAAGAATTCCCCTTACATTGGCGGTCAGTGGGAGGAATGCTCCTTATTATTATTATTATTATACAGGATTTATATAGCGCCAACAGTTTGCACAGCACTTTACAATGTAGGGAGACACTACACCAACAGTACATTTCAAAACAAGAGGGTTAGAGGAGCCCTGCTCCTGTGAGCTTACAATCTAAGAGGGCAGGGCTGGTGAAACAAAAGGCAGGGATTGTGATAGATAAACTGAGGGAAGTAGAATATTCGGTCGTTAGCTGGAGGCAGGATAGGCCACCCTGAAGAGAAGTTTTCATTGAACGCCTAAAAGTGGACAGAGTAGGAGATAACTGGACAGATTGGGTTAATGAGTTCATGAGGATGTGAGAAGCGCTGGAGAAGTCCTGGAGATGAGCATGGGAGGAGGAGACAAGGGAGCTGGAGAGCGGAGGAGTGGAGCGGAGGAGTGGAGAGGACAATTCTGGTGATATTTGCAGACCAGATTGGTGATGTAGCTTGGGGCAGAATTGTGAATGGCTTTGTATGGTATTGTTAGTGTGTTTTGAATTTTATTAGTTGGGCAATGGAAAGCCAGTGGAGAAATTGGCAGAGAGGAGTGGCAGACACTGAACAGTTGGTAAGGTGTGTAGCGGGGTCTCCGTTGAGACCCCATGGACTACGTTACCCAGAATCCCGTTTGGCACCCAGGGTGCATTGGGCTGCTGCAGAGACTCATGGGTGGGGTATAAAAGGGGAGGGCGAGGCTGAGCCCGGTCTCTTTGGACACCGCACGGCTGGCAAGAGGACTTCCTGTGCGGACCTGCTGCGAGTGTAGGGCCCGAGGCCTGGGCCTTGCGCACTTCCAGAGAGCCTTCTACCCCACTACGGAGCCTGTGCGGCTACAGACATCTACCTGCTTCTGGGACATCAGTGAACCGGAGATCAGGCGGTGGCAGATCCTGTGTGTGTGTGTAGACACAGCGGTGGGAATCCCGGACTGGGATCGAGTCCGGAGGGGTGAGAGAGCACCTGCTCACAACTATAATCGAGTACTTTATTAGGCCTATAGACTGCCTTGGCCCATCGGGTTATATTTCCCTTTTCCTGTCAGGAGACTAGTTGGAGGACTAAGTTACATAGTCTCCGGGGAGTTGTTTCCATTACCTTTAGACCTTGTTGGATTACAAATATTGTTCCTGTATGTGCACCACCGATCATCTGGCATGCGAAGATTCCTTCTCTAGAGACTGAGTTTTAACTGAGTCAGACCTGACTGGGAGTTGATAGTACTGTTGGGCGCCATATTGCTAACGGGGACTCAAGCTATATGCTAGTGTGTGTTAGAACTAATTGCGCACTATAGTTAACTAGTGCTAGTAGTACTGCAGGGCTCTGCATGCAAGTGTTATATGTGATATTGATTGTTAACCCTTTTTATCTACTAGTAAACCTTTTACATTTTATCAATCTGGTATTGGAGTCTATATGTATATCTGGTATAGAGTTATATAGAAATACCACCCCTAGACTAGCTGTGCCAAAGACGGGCTGAGTAGATTGCCGGGGGTTGGCTGTGCTGTGTACAGGGCCCAAAAGCAAACCAGCGGCTCCCTTAGTTTGGGGGTATCGCTACAGGTGGATGAGTCTGGCAGCGGCATTCATGATAGACTGAAGAGGGGAAAGCTTGCGGAGAGGTAAACTAATGAGAATGGAGTTACAGTAGTCAAGGCGAGAGATAACAAGGGGGTGAATAAGTTGCTTAGTGTTCTCAACGGTTAGGGCGTATTTTGGAGATGTTACGGAGGTAACAAGGAAGTGAATAAGTTGTTTCGTGGTTTTAATGGTTAAGAAGGGGCGTATTTAATTTGGAGATGCTATAGAGGCGAAGTTTAAAAATTTGGACAGTGATTGGATTTGGGGCTGAAAGGATAGGTCAGAGTCCAGGATTACACCTAGTACCCTGGCATGAGGGGAGGGATTGATGGTTGTATTATTGATCTTGATGGAGAAGTCAGGGGGAGAAGCACGAGCTGGAGGAAAAATGATGAGCTCAGTTCTAGAAAGATTGTGTTTGAGGAAGTGGTGTGACATCCATGCTGATATGTCAGTTAGTAAGTTAGTAATGGGAGAGGAGACTGAAGGAGTGATGTGAAGAGTAGAGAGATAGATTTGTGTGTCATCAGCATAGAGATGGTACTGGAAACCATGGGAGTTTATTAACAGACCAAGGGAGGAGGTGTAAATGGAGAATAGAAGGGGTCCGAGGATAGAACCTTGAGGAACCCCTACAGAAAGAGGAAGTGGAGAGGAGGAAACCGAGTTATAGATCACACTGAAGGGGCGCTGTGATAGGTAGGAGAAGAGCCAGCAGAGAGCAGAGTCTTGAAGGCCAAGAGAGTCCAGTGCAGATGAAAGTTAACTGTTGTAGATAGAGGTGGCCGGGTCAGGGCAAGACAAGGGGGAGATTTTGGTGGTGGTCAGTTACATTGGTGATCAGTGGGAAGAATGCTCCTTACATTGGCGCTCAGTGGGAAGAATGTTCCTTACATGGGTGATCACTGGGAAGAATGTTCCTTACATTGGTGGTCAATGGGAAGAATGCTCCTTACATTGGCGGTCAGTGAGAAGAATGCCCTTACATTGGTGTTCAGTGAGAAGAATGTTCCTTACATTGGTGGTCAGTGGGAAGAATGCTCCTTACATTGGTGGTCACTGGGAAGAATGCGCCTTAAATTGGTGTTCAGTGGGAAGAATGCCCTTACATTGGTGATCAGTGGGAAGAATGTTCCTTACATTGGTGATCAATGGGAGGAATGCTCCTTACATTGGTGGTCAGTGGGAAGAATGCTCCTTACATTGGCGATCAGTGGGAAGAATGCCCCTTACATTGGCGATCAGTGGGAAGAATGTTCCTTACATTGGTGATCAATGGGAGGAATGCTCCTTACATTGGTGATCAGTGGGAAGAATCCTCTATACATTGGTGATCAGTGTGAAGAATGCTCCTTACATTGGTGATCAGTGGGAAGAATGCTCCTTACTAGGCTTGTGCAATTCGTTTCGTAACGAATTGAAATTCGTCCGAATTTAGCAACTTTCGGACATTCGGAAGCATTCGAATTTCCGAACAAAGCAATTACGAATAAGACCGAATCCGAAATAAATTATACCGCAAATAGCGAATGCCCGAATGTCTTCGGCATAATTCGTTATGAAAAAGTTACGAATGTACGAATCCATACGAAGCACAATAACACTCACTCTGCTCTGCTCTCTGCTTCTCCCACACCGTGCTGAACTCCCTCTCAAAATGGTGTACAGGGGCGGAGGTTATAGCCGCATGTAAAAAACGAAAGTAAAATACGAGATTTCGAATCCAATCGAAGCACAATAACACTCTGCTCTGCTCTCTGCTTCTCCCTCACCGTGCTGAACCCTCTCAAAATGGTGTACAGGGGCAGAGGCTATAGCCGCATGTAAAAAACGAAAGTAAAATACGAGATTTCGAATCGTTACAAATAACCGCAATGTATTTAGAAAAGTACAAATCCATTCGAAGCACATTAGGCATAATAGGCAGCGTCGTTGTGAGAGAGACACGGAAAATTACGAATCAACGAACCCAAAAAAAGTTACGAAAGTAGGAGTTGTGTCCAGAATCAACGAAAAACAACGTACTCTACCGAAAGTACGAACCCAAAAAAAGTTACGAAAGTAGGAGTTGTGTCCAGAATCAACGAAAAACAACGTACTCTACCGAAAGTACGAATTATAAAGCAACAAAAAATTCAACGAAAAATGTCGCTTGCAAAAATACGAATGAGTCCGAACACGAAAAATCCCGTCTAGCAAAATTACGAATGATTACGAATCAACAGGACCGGAAAGAAACGAACCGAAACGGAACGAATTTTTCCGTTGTGCACAAGTCTACTCCTTACATTGGTGATCAGTGGGAAGAATGCTTCTTACATTGGTGATCAGTGGGAAGAATGCTCCTTACATTGGTGATCAGTGGGAAGAATGTTCCTTACATTGGTGGTCAGTGAGAAGAATGTCCCTTACATTGGTGATCAGTGGGAAGAAGGAGGAGGACACACCCAAAGAGCTCTCTCTGAGAACCAGCCTTTTTTCAAGCCTGGGCCTTGCCTGCTAGCTTGGCCCAGGAATAATGCCTGATCCTGGGGGAGGTCCTGGGAGGGATCCCCCTGATGATACAGGGCCTAGTGAGGAGGAGGAGGTGGATGATCTGACTGTGGGTCCAGGCCCTGGTCAGAATGTGGATGTCTACAGACAGAAGATCATCAATCGTTTCCGCGCGATCGGAAGAGCTGAGGAAAAACTGAAATGTTTAAAAGCTGAGCATAAAAACTTCAGGGCCAAGTATTTCCAGGCCTGGAGTAAGAATCGTCCGGCCATGAAGCCTGAGTTACAGCAGATGGAAGAAAAGGTAAAGAAGCAATCTTTATTGTTGGAGAAATTAAAAGATAAGAGTGGAGCTTTTGCAGAAAAATGTAAAAATGAGAGGAGATTTGCCAGTGAGTTCTGTGGATCAGCAGCCGCAGGTAACAGACAACCCGGCTTCATCTGCCTCTGCACCTCTCCCCCCATGTCAGGCTGGGGAATCACCAGCGGCAACCAGCCAGGGGGTTGAGAGTGAACATGGCACCCTAAAGTTCATCCAGCAGATGGAGTCACCCCTAAGGGCAGACAGGTCTGCTTGTGATCCATCAGAAGTCCCTGTGGAGGAGCAGAGGGGTTACAGACCGGCAGAGCCAGTACTGGTGGATAAATCCCAGTGCACTGTGCAGCCTCTTTCCACCATGTCTGCCCCTCCAGCTGTAGTGGATGGTGTCCCCGCTGTAGTGAATGGTGTCCCAGCTGTAGTGAATGGTGTCCCAACTGAGGAGCAGAGAGAGAGGGAGCTCTGCAAACAGCTGCCTGTTGGAGTTTCTGCTGTGGAGAAATCCTCTGCAGACATGGAGGGGAAAACCCCTGGCAGAGGTGTCATCAGCCCTCCAGAGCAATGTGGATGGATCTGCATCATGCCCCCCGCACATGGATTTTGCTGCTACTGCTGGGACTTGTAGTTCCACAAGCAAGATGGCTGCCAGCTCCAAAGAGCCTGTTTCACCTTCACCTGGGCTGGTTGATGCAGGTGGGGGAGGGGAGCAGCACAGTGCAGCATGTGAAGTGGAAGCAGCCATGGAAGTCTCCTGCAATGAATCACCTGTTGCTGTACAATCTTGCTTAGCTGACAATCCTGTCCTGATGGAGAAGAGTCTGCCTGGAGGTGAAG
Organism: Rana muscosa; assembly: GCA_029206835.1. Taxonomy (NCBI): domain Eukaryota; kingdom Metazoa; phylum Chordata; class Amphibia; order Anura; family Ranidae; genus Rana; species Rana muscosa. Next base: position 26,825,818 of record CM055128.1, read on the forward strand.
TATCTATGGGTACAGCAGTGAGTATGGACACAGCAGGAACTATGAATGTGCCAGACAATAATGACAGCAATAACATTAATAAAGCAATGGATGTGGTGGTGGGTGGTGGTGAAGGGGTTAATGTTGCTGCTATTGGTAAAAATGACATTTCTCCTCCTGCTCAGCAAAGGAAAGACTCCTCAGGTGTAGGGATGGGCCCGGTGCTCGATTCGAACCCATGTTCGAATCGAGCATCGGGCGTTCGCTCGCTCGTCGAGCCCAGAACTATTTGGGCCGTTCGCATCACATTCGTGTGATGCGAGCGGCCCCGCAATGCATTGCGGCCGGCGCGGCCGGCGCAGTGCATTGCTGGCTGATGATTGGCCAAGCATGCACTGTGACCCCGCATGCTTGGCCAATCACAGCGCCCGAAACTCGGAGAGCAATAATTGGCTACAGGCAGGACGCCTGTAGCCAATTACAGCTCAGGGGCTTTAGTACACGCCCCACCATTTAAAAGGCCGCCACGCCATCGGCCCCGGTCACATGAGTTCCGGCTTTAGGAGAGATTAGTCTGCTGATTCTGTCTTTGCTTGATACTGAAAGATTTGCTCTTCTTTGCTAAACCATTGGCTATTTCTTTGCTAAACCATTGCTACCTAAGTCATTGATCGTTCATTGCTGCTGATTGCACAGTTAGTGTGTTATTAGCTGCTGCTGGGGATTAGTCTGGTGCGTGCTTACTGTTAGTACAGTATTGCAGTAGTACCAACCGCAGTGCTGTTAGCACAGCATTGCACCCCAACAGCACCCATAGGACTTCTAGTGTGTTAGTGGCAGCAAACAGAGCTCCTATATTTTCTTCTCAGCAGCACCCATAGGACTTCTAGTGTGTTAGTGGCATCACACAGAGCTCCTATATTTTCTTCTCAGCAGCACCCATAGGACTTCTAGTGTGTTAGTGGCAGCAAACAGAGCTCCTATATTTTCTTCTCAGCAGCACCCATAGGACTTCTAGTGTGTTAGTGGCATCACACAGAGCTCCTATATTTTCTTCTCAGCAGCACCCATAGGACTTCTAGTGTGTTAGTGGCAGCAAACAGAGCTCCTATATTTTCTTCTCAGCAGCACCCATAGGACTTCTAGTGTGTTAGTGGCAGCAAACAGAGCTCCTATATTTTCTTCTCAGCAGCACCCATAGGACTTCTAGTGTGTTAGTGGCATCACACAGAGCTCCTATATTTTCTTCTCAGCAGCACCCATAGGACTTCTAGTGTGTTAGTGGCAGCAAACAGAGCTCCTATATTTTCTTCTCAGCAGCACCCATAGGACTTCTAGTGTGTTAGTGGCATCACACAGAGCTCCTATATTTTCTTCTCAGCAGCACCCATAGGACTTCTAGTGTGTTAGTGGCAGCAAACAGAGCTCCTATATTTTCTTCTCAGCAGCACCCATAGGACTTCTAGTGTGTTAGTGGCAGCAAACAGAGCTCCTATATTTTCTTCTCAGCAGCACCCATAGGACTTCTAGTGTGTTAGTGGCATCACACAGAGTTCCTATATTTTCTTCTCAGCAGCACCCATAGGACTTCTAGTGTGTTAGTGGCATCACACAGAGCTCCTATATTTTCTTCTCAGCAGCACCCATAGGACTTCTAGTGTGTTAGTGGCATCACACAGAGCTCCTATATTTTCTTCTCAGCAGCACCCATAGGACTTCTAGTGTGTTAGTGGCAGCAAACAGAGCTCCTATATTTTCTTCTCAGCAGCACCCATAGGACTTCTAGTGTGTTAGTGGCATCACACAGAGCTCCTATATTTTCTTCTCAGCAGCACCCATAGGACTTCTAGTGTGTTAGTGGCAGCAAACAGAGCTCCTATATTTTCTTCTCAGCAGCACCCATAGGACTTCTAGTGTGTTAGTGGCAGCAAACAGAGCTCCTATATTTTCTTCTCAGCAGCACCCATAGGACTTCTAGTGTGTTAGTGGCATCACACAGAGCTCCTATATTTTCTTCTCAGCAGCACCCATAGGACTTCTAGTGTGTTAGTGGCAGCAAACAGAGCTCCTATATTTTCTTCTCAGCAGCACCCATAGGACTTCTAGTGTGTTAGTGGCAGCAAACAGAGCTCCTATATTTTCTTCTCAGCAGCACCCATAGGACTTCTAGTGTGTTAGTGGCATCACACAGAGCTCCTATATTTTCTTCTCAGCAGCACCCATAGGACTTCTAGTGTGTTAGTGGCAGCAAACAGAGCTCCTATATTTTCTTCTCAGCAGCACCCATAGGACTTCTAGTGTGTTAGTGGCATCACACAGAGCTCCTATATTTTCTTCTCAGCAGCACCCATAGGACTTCTAGTGTGTTAGTGGCAGCAAACAGAGCTCCTATATTTTCTTCTCAGCAGCACCCATAGGACTTCTAGTGTGTTAGTGGCATCACACAGAGCTCCTATATTTTCTTCTCAGCAGCACCCATAGGACTTCTAGTGTGTTAGTGGCAGCAAACAGAGCTCCTATATTTTCTTCTCAGCAGCACCCATAGGACTTCTAGTGTGTTAGTGGCAGCAAACAGAGCTCCTATATTTTCTTCTCAGCAGCACCCATAGGACTTCTAGTGTGTTAGTGGCATCACACAGAGCTCCTATATTTTCTTCTCAGCAGCACCCATAGGACTTCTAGTGTGTTAGTGGCAGCAAACAGAGCTCCTATATTTTCTTCTCAGCAGCACCCATAGGACTTCTAGTGTGTTAGTGGCAGCAAACAGAGCTCCTATATTTTCTTCTCAGCAGCACCCATAGGACTTCTAGTGTGTTAGTGGCATCACACAGAGCTCCTATATTTTCTTCTCAGCAGCACCCATAGGACTTCTAGTGTGTTAGTGGCAGCAAACAGAGCTCCTATATTTTCTTCTCAGCAGCACCCATAGGACTTCTAGTGTGTTAGTGGCATCACACAGAGCTCATATATTTTCTTCTCAGCAGCACCCATAGGACTTCTAGTGTGTTAGTGGCAGCAAACAGAGCTCCTATATTTTCTTCTCAGCAGCACCCATAGGACTTCTAGTGTGTTAGTGGCATCACACAGAGCTCCTATATTTTCTTCTCAGCAGCACCCATAGGACTTCTAGTGTGTTAGTGGCATCACACAGAGCTCCTATATTTTCTTCTCAGCAGCACCCATAGGACTTCTAGTGTGTTAGTGGCAGCAAACAGAGCTCCTATATTTTCTTCTCAGCAGCACCCATAGGACTTCTAGTGTGTTAGTGGCATCACACAGAGCTCCTATATTTTCTTCTCAGCAGCACCCATAGGACTTCTAGTGTGTTAGTGGCAGCAAACAGAGCTCCTATATTTTCTTCTCAGCAGCACCCATAGGACTTCTAGTGTGTTAGTGGCAGCAAACAGAGCTCCTATATTTTCTTCTCAGCAGCACCCATAGGACTTCTAGTGTGTTAGTGGCATCACACAGAGCTCCTATATTTTCTTCTCAGCAGCACCCATAGGACTTCTAGTGTGTTAGTGGCATCACACAGAGCTCCTATATTTTCTTCTCAGCAGCACCCATAGGACTTCTAGTGTGTTAGTGGCAGCAAACAGAGCTCCTATATTTTCTTCTCAGCAGCACCCATAGGACTTCTAGTGTGTTAGTGGCAGCAAACAGAGCTCCTATATTTTCTTCTCAGCAGCACCCATAGGACTTCTAGTGTGTTAGTGGCAGAAAACAGAGCTCCTATATTTTCTTCTCAGCAGCACCCATAGGACTTCTAGTGTGTTAGTGGCATCACACAGAGCTCCTATATTTTCTTCTCAGCAGCACCCATAGGACTTCTAGTGTGTTAGTGGCAGCAAACAGAGCTCCTATATTTTCTTCTCAGCAGCACCCATAGGACTTCTAGTGTGTTAGTGGCAGCAAACAGAGCTCCTATATTTTCTTCTCAGCAGCACCCATAGGACTTCTAGTGTGTTAGTGGCATCACACAGAGCTCCTATATTTTCTTCTCAGCAGCACCCATAGGACTTCTAGTGTGTTAGTGGCAGCAAACAGAGCTCCTATATTTTCTTCTCAGCAGCACCCATAGGACTTCTAGTGTGTTAGTGGCAGCAAACAGAGCTCCTATATTTTCTTCTCAGCAGCACCCATATGACTTCTAGTGTGTTAGTGGCATCACACAGAGCTCCTATATTTTCTTCTCAGCAGCACCCATAGGACTTCTAGTGTGTTAGTGGCAGCAAACAGAGCTCCTATATTTTCTTCTCAGCAGCACCCATAGGACTTCTAGTGTGTTAGTGGCAGCAAACAGAGCTCCTATATTTTCTTCTCAGCAGCACCCATAGGACTTCTAGTGTGTTAGTGGCAGCAAACAGAGCTCCTATATTTTCTTGTCAGCAGCACACATAGTACCTATAGTGTGTTAGTGTCAGCACCCATAGGACCTACAGTGTGTTGTGAGCACACATAGGAGTTCTATTTTTTATACTATATACACTACCGACTACAATGGCTGGAAGACCGCCAAGGAGAGGCAGAGCGTGCCGAGGCAAGAACACAGGGCAGGCAGGCTCTGTTTCTAGAGACAACAGTGCTGGCCGTGGACGTGGTCGTGCATCGTCATCAGCACGTGGCCATGGGACACGCTTGTCTTTGTTTTCGGCAGCTGGACATGTGGAGCCGCATCATGCCGAAGGCTTGGTAGAATGGATGACCAAGCCCTCCTCATCCTCCTCATCCTCTCTCACCCAGGCTCAGGGTACTGGCAGAGCAGCTGCCAACGCGTACTCAATGGCATCATCAGCCACCCCTTCCCTAGACCCACCATGTCCTCCTGAGGAGTCCCCCGAACTGTTTGAGCACAGTGTTGGGTACATGCTCCAGGAGGATGCCCAACGATTCGAAGGCTCGGATGATGATACCCAGCTTGAGGAAGTCAGTAGTGTGCGCGCAGAGAAAGGGGATGCTGAAGGACAGCAATCTGGCAGTAGTGTTCCACCAGCTGCAGCTTACTGCCAGGTTTGCTCTAGTGGTGAAGAGGGAGGGGATGATGAGGTCACTGACTCCACGTGGGTGCCTGAAGGGAGAGAGGAGGAGGAGGAGGAGGATGCAGCGTCACATGTCCAACGAGGCAGGATGCCCCCTGGAGGCCAGCTAGAGGCCAGCACAGCAACTGTACCACACCGCAGAGCTCCGCCTGTGCAGGGCGCTGCCTCTGCACGTTATCACAAAAGTTCTTTGGTGTGGGCCTTTTTTGAGACGAGTGCATCAGATCGCACCACTGCTATTTGCAATATTTGTCTCAAGCGTATCTCGCGTGGCCAAAACATCAGCCGCTTGGGCACCACAAGCATGAGCAGACCTATGTCGACCTGCCATGCAGCTCGTTGGCAAGCACACATAAAAGACCCACACCAAAGAACAAAGCGGACCTCTCCTTGCTCCTCATCAGCTGGGATCTCCATCCCCACTATATCTTCAGTCCTCTCTGAAAGCTGCTCTGAGAGGACTGAAGGTGTAGAATTAGGTGTGTCACAACCAAGTACTTGCAGTACACCGACGTCCGATTGTAGCAGGCAAATTTCCCTGCCCCAGCTGCTGGACCGTCGAAAGAAGTATACTCCCAGCCATCCACATGCCCAGCGGTTGAATGCTAGCTTGGCTAAATTGCTAGCACTTCAACTGCTGCCTTTTCAGTTGATAGACTCGGCCCCCTTCCGTGAGTTTGTTCAATGTGCGGTTCCTCAGTGGCAGGTTCCCAAACGCCACTTTTTCTCACGGAAGGCAATTCCGTCTCTCTACTGGCATGTGGAAGGCAATGTCCATGCCTCGCTGGACAGGGCGGTCAGCGGTAAGGTGCATATTACCGCTGACTCATGGTCCAGCAGGCATGGACAGGGACGTTATCTTTCTTTCACGGCCCATTGGGTCACTCTATTGGTAGCTGGGAGGGATGCAGGACAAGGTGCAGTAGTGTTGGAGGTTGTTCCGCCACCACGCCTCCAAAATGCTACTACTGGTTGTGACACACCTCTCTCCTCCACCCCCTCCTCTTCTTCTTCCTCCATGTCCTCTTCGAGTGCTCTGTCCTTGGAACCAGCGGTGCTCCGTAGGCGTACAAGGGGCTACGCGAGTACGCAGGCAAAAAGATGCCATGCCGTGCTTGCGCTGGTGTGTTTGGGGGACAGGAGCCACACTGGGCCAGAGGTTCTGGCAGCTCTGCAGGGGCAGGCCGAGAGGTGGTTGACGCCACGCCAGCTTAAGCCAGGAATGGTCGTTTCTGATAATGGCACCAACCTCCTCTCCGCCCTGCGACAGGGGCAGCTCACCCATGTGCCCTGTATGGCTCACGTCCTCAACCTGGTGGTGCAGCGGTTCTTGGGCAGGTTCCCAGGCTTACAGGATGTCCTGAGGCAGGCCAGGAAAGTCTGTGTGCATTTCCGCCGATCTTATAATGCCAGTGCTCGGCTGACTGAGCTGCAAAAGGAGCTGAACCTGCCCAAGAACCGCCTAATATGTGACATGCCCACCAGGTGGAACTCAACGTTGGCCATGCTGCAGCGACTGCACACGCAGCAGAGGGCCATCAATGAGTACCTTTGCGACTACGGCACCAGGACAGGGTCAGGGGAGCTTGGCTTTTTTTCCCCACGCCAGTGGAGCATGATCAGGGATGCATGCACTGTCCTCTCACCATTTGAGGAGGCCACGAGGATGGTGAGCAGTGACAGTGCATGCATCAGTGACACTGTACCTCTTGTCCACCTGTTGGAGCACACGCTGCGTGGGATAATGGACAGGGCACTTGAGGCAGAACAGAGGCAGGAAGAGGAGGACTTCCTTGTCTCTCAAGGCCCCCTTTATCCAGACAATGTTCCTTCTGTCCCACCCATCACACAGGAAGAGGAGGAGGAGGAGGAGGAGGATTGTGTGAGCATGGAGGTGGAGCCTGGCACTCAGCATCAGCAGCAGCAGTCTTTTAGGGATGATGTACAGTCCCAACAAACCAGTGGACTTGTACGTGGCTGGGAGGAGGTGGCTGGCGATCATGTCATCCTCAGTGACCCAGAAGACTCCGGACCGAATGCCTCAGCTAACCTACGCTGCATGGCCTCCCTGATCCTGCAAAGCCTGCGGAAGGATCCTCGTGTTCTTCGGATCAAGGAGAGTGACCATTACTGGCTGGCCACTCTCCTTGATCCACGGTACAAGGGTAAGGTTGCGGACCTTATCTTGCCGTCGCAGAGGGAGCAGAGGATGAGACATCTCAGGGAGGCCTTGCAGAAAGGTCTGTGCAACGCGTTCCCAGAAACTGGGAGGTTACAAACTCCTGGTCCTGGACGACGAGTTGCTGAGGCTTCGGTCAGTAGCAGAAGGAGCGGTGGGGAAGGTGGACGTCTGACCGATGCGTTCAGACAATTTTTTAGTCCGCAGCCCCAAGGTATGATCGGTTCCAGCAACCATCGCCAGCGTCTGATATACATGGTGCAGGAATACCTAGGGGCAAGGTCAGACTTGGACACCTTTCCCACCGAAAATCCTCTGGCTTACTGGGTCCTGAGGATGGATCACTGGCCAGAGCTTGCACAGTATGCAATTGAGCTACTGGCCTGTCCTGCATCCAGCGTTCTTTCCGAACGCACATTCAGTGCTGCTGGAGGATTTGTCACCGATCATAGGGTGCGCCTGTCCACCGACTCGGTTGATCGACTGACCTTCATAAAAATGAATCAGTCTTGGATCACCACCAGCTACCAGACACCTGAAGCGGATATAACGGAATAATTTATAATGTCACATCCCTTCAAGACTGCCTATGCTGATGCTGAGTGACTGTCCTGTTATGTTCACTGACTATCCTCTTCCTCCTCCTCAATGATCCATGCCACCACACCAGTGCCTAAGGCACAATTTTTCAGCCCCTGTATAACAGGGGCGTGTAATTACAATTTTTTAAAAAGATGCTTCGCAACAGGTGTGACTGCTGTGCTCAGAGTACAGTATCTGTGAGGGGTTGCAGTGTTGTGGCACCAGCACCAGTGCCTAAGGCACAATTTTTCAGCCCCTGTATAACAGGGGCGTGTAATTACAATTTTTTAAAAAGATGCTTCGCAACAGGTGTGACTGCTGTGCTCCAAGTACAGTATCTGTGAGGGGTTGCAGTGTTGTGGCACCAGCACCAATGCCTAAGGCACAATTTTTCAGCCCCTGTTTAACAGGGGCGTGTAATTACAAATCTTGATCTAATAGTTCACAGCAGGGCCCATTCCTGCGCCCACCAAGAGTAACTATGAGGGCCTACAGTCTTGTGGCAACACCGTCCACCACCACCACCACCACCAAAGGCCCAATTTTTCTGCCCTGTTCAACAGGTGCATGCAATTACAAATCTTGATCTAATAACTCACAGCAGGGCCCATTCCTGCACCCACCAAGAGTAACTGTGAGGGCTTACAGTCTTGTGGCAACACCGTCCACCACCACCACCACCACCACCACCAAAGGCCCAATTTTTCTGCCCGGTTCAACAGGTGCATGCAAGTACAAATCTTGATCTATTAACTCACAGCAGGGCCCATTCCTGTGCCCACCAGTCTTGTGGCTACACCAACATCTAATAGGGCAAATTTCTGCAGAGTATATACGGCAGGCCCCTACTTTCAAACATCCAACTTACAAACGACTCCTACTTGCAAACGGCAAGAGAAAACAGGAAGTGAGAGGAAATCTACCCCTAGGAAGGAAAATTCTATCCTGTTAGATTTAATTTGGGAAAAAGGTATCTCCTCTCTACTGATGCTTTATCACCAATCCTTGTTTCAATTAAAACCCCACTTTTCCAAAAACATTTGTCATTGGGACGGAAAGTGAGGTGACATGTTCTGAACAGATGTGCAAAGACAGCAAATGTTACAGGGGTGATAACCCCTCCCTATGTTCTCCAAAAAGCTTAAAAATTGATTTTTTTGGGATGTAGCTACACTTCATAATGTACCTGTTCAGATTCTACTTAAGAACAAACCTACAGTCCATGTCTTGTTTGCACCACCTATATACTGCTGTTCAGAGTATATAGGGTTGTAGGTATAGGGTTTTATTTTGGGTGCGGGGTCCCCCTTAGTATCCATACAAGACCCAAAGGGGCTGGGGTGGGGGGGGGGGGTGATGGGGTAGCCATGCCATTTTTCTCAAGGATTTTCAGCCATATGGCGGCTAGGACAAGACATGACATTAAAGCCGCAAGTGGTTTTAAATGGCTTCTTTTTTTCCTTTACAAATGTCATTTTGTGCAAGGACAGTTCTAAACACGGGAAACACATGCCACTTCACAGGCATACTTTAGACACCCCCCAGGTACCGTATTTAAAGGAAAATTTCACTTTTTTTTTTTTCACTTTATGCATCATTAAAATGACTGCTCCCGAAAAAACTTTAGTTTTTAAAATTTCTTTTTGCATTGATATATGTCCCCTGGGGCAGGACCCGGGTCCCCAAACCTGTTTTATAACATTAACATGCATATTGGCCGTTGTAATTAGCAATTTTGATTTCGAACGTTCGCGTCCATTATAACGAATAGGGTTCGAAAATTCGCGCGAACTTTCGGTCCGTTCGAAGGTTCTGGTGCGAACCGAACCCGGGGGTGTTCGGCTCATCCCTACTCAGGTGTACAACTGTTATCGGCCAGAGTTGTGTCAGACGTTTGTAAACGCACAACTGGATCCTCTGCAGGGAGGTCTGGGAGCACTGGCAGCTATGCGACAATTTTGGGGAGTCGCACCAAGGAGGGTGGGGGGAATGCTGCAAATGTTAGTGGTCACAATTTGAGGAGGTTTGGTGGTGGGATGGTTAGTGGGTACCAGAGGAGAAATGTGGTCCAATTGAAGTGGGAGGGGGAGGGGACCCCACCAGTAAGGGGGAGGGTGGCAGAGTTAGTTCTGGAAATGGGGTTTAATGTTTCAGATATTTTTGCTTTGATTTGCCCCGTGGGGAGTTACGAGTTTGATTTGTCCTTTTGTAAAGCCTGAGGGGTTGGATTTGTTTTGGGAACGATTTAGGAGGTACGGAGGCCTTCCGCAGTAGAACGGTTGGGTGCCAAATGTGATTTCCAGGCAGCCTCTGATAAAATCTGTGACGATCCTGGTGCGCAATGAATCTATACCTGAGGCTGATTTAATAGTATAGCTACGCCGATATGGTGAGGTCCTCGCTCCACTGCGGTAGGTCCTTGATCTGCATGGGATTTGGACAGGGGCCTGGACAGTGTCATTAAAATTAGGGGTGCTGGAAAATGTAGTCCAACATCTGCTCTGTTCAGCCTTTCTGGGGAGAGATAGGCTGACCATTTTTTACCAAGGTCAGCCTAAAGTCTGCAACAAATGTGGTGAAAAGGGCCATTTTGCATCTACCTGCACCCGTAAAAAGTGTTCAAAGTGCCAGGAGCAGGGATGAGCCGAACACCCCCCTGTTCGGTTCGCACCAGAACCTGCGAACAGACAAAATGTTCGTGTAAACTTTAGAACCCTATTAAATACAATGGACTCGAACGTTCGAAATCTAAAGTGTTAATTATAAAGGCTAATATGCAAGTTATTGTCCTAAAAAGTGTTTGGGGACCTGGGTCCTGCCCCAGGGGACATGTATCAATGCAAAAAGAAGTTTTAAAAACGGCCGTTTTTTCGGGAGCAGTGATTTTAATAATGCTTAAAATGAAAAAATAAAAGTGAAATATTCCTTTAAATTTCGTACCTGGGGGGTGTGTATGATATGCATGTAAAGTGGCGCATGTTTCCCGTGCTTAGAACTGTCCCTGCAAAAAATGTCATTTTTGAAAGAAAAAAATGCATTTAAAACTGACTCGCGGCTATTAATGAATTGTCGGCTCCCGGCAATACATACAAAAGTCATTGATAAAAAAAAAAAAAAGCGTGGGGGTTCCCCAGAATTCAATTACCAGGCCCTTCAGGTCTGGAATGGATATTAAGGGGAACCCCGCCGCAAATTTAAAAAAAAATTGACGTGGGGTTCCCCCAAATATCCATTCCAGGCCCTTCAGATCTGGCATGGATTTTAAGGGGAACTCCACCCCAAATTTAAAAAAAAATGGCGTGGAGTCCCCCTAAAAATCCATACCAGACCCCTTATCCGAGCACGCAACCTGGCCGGCCGCAGGGGAAAAGGGGGGGACGAGAGAGCGCCCCCCCTCCCTCCTGAACCGTACCAGGCCACATGCCCTCAACATGGGGAGGATGTCCCCATGTTGATGGGGACAAGGGCCTCATCCCCACAACCCTTGCCCGGTGGTTGTGGGGGTCTGCGGGCGGGGGGCTTATCGGAATCTGGAAGACCCCTTTAACAAAGGGGACCCCCAGATCCCGCCCCCCCATGTGAATTGGTAAGGGGTACATTGTACCCCTACCATTTCACAAAGAAAGCGTAAAAAAATGTTTAAAAAAACACACAAACACCTTGAAAAAGTCCTTTATTTAAAAAAAAAAACAAAAAAACATTCCAGCGGTGAAATCCAGTGTCCCGCGGCGATCCCAATGTCCAGCGCTGTCCTTCATTGGTTTTGCCTGAGCGGACCTGATGGGGAACTCCCTCTCAGTATTTTAAATGTATAGACCCGCCCCTTCTTAAGTTCCCCATCAGGTCCGCTCAGCGGACCAGATGCGGAACATGAGAAGGGGCGGGTCTATACATGTCTTACCAAAGTGAGAGCAGTTCCCCATCAGGTCCGCCCCCTCGGTATGTCGGACCCGCCTACGTCATTGGCTTGAGCGGGGAACTTCCTTCACTATGTAAATTTAAATTACACAGTGAAGGAAGTTCCCCGCTCAAGCCAATGACGTAGGCGGGTCCGACATACCGAGGGGGCGGACCTGATGGGGAACTGCTCTCACTTTGGTAATACATGTATAGACCCGCCCCTTCTCATGTTCCGCATCTGGTCCGGTGAGCGGACCTGATGGGGAACATTAGAAGGGGCGGGTCTATACATTTAAAATACTGAGAGGGAGTTCCCCATCAGGTCCGCTCAGGCACAACCAATGAAGGACAGCGCTGGACATCGGGATCGCCGCGGGACACTGGATTTCACCGCTGGAATGTTTTTTTTTTTTTTTTTTTAAATAAAGCACTTTTTCAAGGTGTTTGTGTGTTTTTTAAACATTTTTTTACGCTTTCTTCGTGAAATGGTAGGGGTACAATGTACCCCTTACCAATTCACATAGGGGGGGCCGGGATCTGGGGGTCCCCTTTGTTAAAGGGGTCTTCCAGATTCCGATAAGTCCCCCGCCCGCAGACCCCCACAACCACCGGGCAAGGGTTGTGGGGATGAGGCCCTTGTCCCCATCAACATGGGGACCTCCTCCCCATGTTGAGGACATGTGGCTTGGTACGGTTCAGGAGGGAGGGGGGCCGCTCTCTCGTCCCCCCTTTTCCCCTGCGGCCGGCCAGGTTGCGTGCTCGGATAAGGGGTCTGGTATGGATTTTTAGGGGGACTCCACGCCATTTTTTTTTTAAATTTGGGGTGGAGTTCCCCTTAAAATCCATGCCAGATCTGAAGGGCCTGGAATGGATATTTGGGGGAACCCCACGTCAATTTTTTTTTACATTTGCGGCGGGGTTCCCCTTAATATCCATTCCAGACCTGAAGGGCCTGGTAATTGAATTCTGGGGAACCCCCACGCTTTTTTTTTTTTTTTATCAATGACTTTTGTATGTATTGCCGGGAGCCGACAATTCATTAATAGCCGCGAGTCAGTTTTAAATGCATTTTTTTCTTTCAAAAATGACATTTTTTGCAGGGACAGTTCTAAGCACGGGAAACATGCGCCGCTTTACATGCATATCATACACACCCCCCAGGTACGAAATTTAAAGGAATATTTCACTTTTATTTTTTCATTTTAAGCATTATTAAAATCACTGCTCCCGAAAAAACGGCCGTTTTTAAAACTTCTTTTTGCATTGATACATGTCCCCTGGGGCAGGACCCCGGTCCCCAAACACTTTTTAGGACAATAACTTGCATATAAGCCTTTATAATTAGCACTTTAGATTTCTCCCATAGATTTTTTGAATTTGCCGCGAACACCCCAATTTGTTCGCTGTTCGGCGAACGGGCGAACAGGCAATGTTCGAGTCGAACATGAGTTCGACTCTAACTCGAAGCTCATCCCTAGCCAGGAGCTGGGCCACTTGGCTAAGGATTGCACCGATATTCGGTGCAATTTGTGCCAAAAGCTCGGTCATCCTTATAGTCAATGCCCAGAGGCATTACATAACTTGCCGGGATTGGAGGCTGAGCTGCAGAGGCTGGATAAGGAGGATGAGGCCACTGAAACTGTTGTTGTCCCTCCTGTGTCTGTGACATCTGTTGTTTCTGGTTCTGGTTCTGTCTCTCCTAGTGATGTGGTCGCTGAGTCTGTCCCTCCTGTGTCTGTTACATCTGTTTCAGTTTCCCCTAGTAATGTGGTCCCTGAGTCTGTCCCTCCTGTGGTACGTAGATCCTCCAGACTGGCGGAGGCTGCTGGGGGGGCAGGTTTAGCGGATCTTCCCACTCGGCCTCCAGTCCCTGCCCCTCGGACGCGCAAGCGTGGTCAGGGGAATGTGGGGGTGCTGGATGGGGGTGGGGCTGATGGAAGGGTGTCCATACCCCATGTCTCACGCTCTGTTGATGGGAATTCGGATGATGAGGGGTGGGAGAATATTAGGAGGAAGAAAAAAAAGAAGAGGAAGACGAGAAAAGCTGTAATTTCTTCCTCAGAGTCGGACCCAGGAGGGGTTCCTCTTGGCAACACCTTTTCTGTTTTGTCGGGTGATGAGATGTCTGATGTGTCTTTCTCTTTATCATCTATGGATGAGGGGGAGTCACGTAGTTTGAAGAGAGCTGTTTCTGGTGATGAGAGTGTGGTAAAGGTTAAGAAACGACTACCCCAATCATCCTGATGGCAGTTCCCACTCCGATAAAGGTGGCGACCATTAATGTCGCCAACATTAAATCTGCAAGAGCTCGTGATATTGCCTTATTTTTGCTCAGCGAGTTTGATGCCGAGATTTTATTTTTGCAAGAGACCTGGCTCCATACTTTGGCCGATGTCCATCTGGCAAAAAGGGAGTGGAGATGCGGTCCCTCCTTTTGGTCTCTTGCGGCTGAGCCCTGCAGCGGAGTTGCGGCCCTTTTTAAAACCAATATGGTAACGTGCTGGCGGATAATTGAGGTAGAAATGGGTAGATGCATGGTCTTGGACGTTTCTGTTAGGGGGCAGGACCTGCGCCTGATTAATATCTATGGGCCGCAGTCAAAATGGGGCAGGAAATGCCTCCTCACAGAGATCAAGCCCTTCCTTTTTACGTCCCAGCAGGTTGTCTTTGGAGGTGACTTTAAAACCATAATTAGGCCTGAAGACAGGAGAGGCTCCATAGACAGGCTGGGATACGATAGCGTTTTTCTTAGAGATATGGTGAGACAAGCAGGCCTGGTAGATGTGCATATTAAGCACTGCCCTGGCAGCACGGGATTCACATTTCAGAGAGGGAATAGTCAGAGTAGGATAGATAGTTTTTTTTTAAAGGAGAACTCTGCTTTTTTGGCTCCTGAGCTGAGGGCGGTGGAGTTCTCCGACCACTGTATGCTGTCTGTGACTCTGAATGCCTCGGACACTCCACCCAGGGGAAGGGGTACCTGGAAACTGAATTTGACTCTCCTGGAAGATGTAGAGGTAAGACAATCCTTTGAGGATTTTTTTCAGGCACAGGTTTCTACTCTGGACTTTTGCAGCAGTAAGTCAGAGTGGTGGGAGCTTGTGAAACAAAGGGCAATTGGACTTTTCAAGGCCATAAGTAAGAAGAAGCAGCTTGGTATGTACATTGCCTACCAGCATTTGTGGAGGAAGCTTGATTGTCTTGTCTCGTATGGAGGAGATCCAGGGGAGATCTCTGAGGTGAAGCTTCTTCTTAGGAAGTATCAATACGACCGGCATGCCTCCTTGGTTCTGGAGAGGGATTATAGAAAATATCACTCGCCTGATCCTTACCAGAACTGTAACCAAGGCATAGCAGTTAAGACGGTCATAGGCCTGAGGGATGGTACGGGTTCCCTGGTGAAGTCCAGATCAGGGATCCTGGAGATCTTCAGATCATATTACGCAGACTTTCTGGGAAGAAAGGACCTTTGTCGGGACAGGATGGAAAGCTTTCTGGATTCTACTCCAGGATTGGGAAATGGTACATTGCCTTTGATGGATTTGACAGAACCAATTTCAGCGGATGGGGTAGTTCATGCTATATAGAAGCTGGCTACCAAAAAATCGCCTGGGCCAGATGGATTAACAGCTGAATTCTACAAGGGTTTTAAGTCCATTCTGGCTCCCTTTTTAGCGGAGGTTTATAACAGCTGTCTAGAAGAGGGTTCGCTCCCTTCCTCCATGAGGCAATCCGCTGTGATTCTTCTGTCAAAAGGTAAAGACCCCTCAATGATTGAGAACTGGCGCCCCATTAGTCTTCTCAATGTTGATAGAAAGATCTTGGCAAAGATTCTTTTTTGGCGCTTGTCGTCAGTGGCAGGCGATTTGTTGTCCAGTCATCAGCACTGCTCGGTCCAAGGTAGAAGTACCTTTTCAGCGGTTTTATCTGTCCGGGAGGCTTTGGAGCGATGCAGGGCTGCTGGATGGAGAAAGTACTTGCTGGCATTGGATCAGGTGAAGGCTTTTGATAGAGTCAATCATGAGTATCTGTATTTGCTACTTGGTAGATACGGCCTGCAGGGGAGGTTTATAGATTGGCTAAAAACTTTATATAGAGGGGCTGAGAGCTTCCCACTGGTTAATGGTTGGGTTGGACGGCCTTTTGAGGTTGGATCTGGTGTGCGCCAGGGATGTCCTCTGAGCCCCCTGCTATATGTATTCGCAATCGACCCCTTCATAAGAAGGCTAGAGAGTGGATCTTTGTGCGGGGTGCCTTTGGGCATTGCTGGTGTGCCGCCTTTGAAGGTCGTGGCCTATGCCGATGATGTGTCTGTTATTGTCTCTGGGACGGAGGAGGCGCTGGAGGTGGTCTCTATGATAGAGCAGTACACGGAGGCTTCTGGTTCTAAAGTCAACCATGAAAAGAGTGAAGTTTTCTGGATGGGTGAGGAGGGTGAAAGCTTCGAACTTCCGGATGCCTTCCCAGAGCTCCAACAGGAAATTAAAGTGTTGGGCATCAAATTTGGTCCTGGTGACTATGGTCATCGAAATTGGGAAAGCAGGTTGGTGGGTGCCAATGCCAAAGTAGCAAGCTGGAAGAAATGGAAGCTTTCCTTGAGGGAGAGGGTTGACTTGATCAAAACGTACCTGGTCCCAATCTTTTTATATGTCAGCTTCGTCTGTATCTTGCCGGCATCTCTCTATGCAAGGGTGTACAGCTGTTTTTTTCCAACTGTTATGGGGAAATAGGCTGAACCTGATCAAACGCAATGTGACTTACCTGTCTAGGCGGGAGGGTGGCTTAGGAATGGTCAACCCAATAGTTTTCTTTTCTCTGCTCTTTTTAAAGTACAATCTTGGTAGCATGCTAGCAGAGAACCCGCCGGGATGGGTGGGTATTTTTCAATCTTGTTTTAGGCCTTTTCTGCGATGCTGGGAAGAAGGCGGGCCAGTGAAAAGTCTGAGAGTCCAACATGGCAAGCTCCCGGCTTATGTTGCCCCGTGCCTGAAAATACTCCGGCAGTGGCAGGTGACAGCGGAGGATATCAAGTCCCTCCCCAGGAAGCTTCTGGAGAAGAGGATTTTGAGCTCTGCTTTCAGTGTGTCACTGGCCTTAAGGGATTGCCCAGGCCCTGTAATGAGGGAGGGGTTGCGTTTAATCAATTTAGAAAGAATCCCTTTGAAGTTTAGGGATCAAGCCTGGCTCGCTTTCCATGGAAGGCTCTATGTGAGAGGGAACTTGAAGCATCGCCCTGTGGATGATCGGGATTGTCCTAGAGTGGAGTGTGTTGGTAAAGTGGAGTCTATGGACCACTTTTTGCTTCAGTGTCCCTTTAACATAGAGGTATATAAAAGGGTGGGGAGGGCTCTAGGTATCCCCTTTTTCTATCGCATGAGTTATGCGGAGTGGGTGTACGGGGCATTTCCGACTTGCTGGGATTTTGATTTCAATACACTTTTTCTAGTTAGTATAGTTGTCCGTTACTTCACATGGAATGCACGGTGTCAGATTACCCTGCGGAAGAAAGTCCTCTCTGTTGAGGTGGTGGTGTACGATATTCTGGGTGAGGTTGGGAAAATTCGGGGTCTTGAGAAGGGCAGGGAGCCTCGGGCGGTCTGGAAAAGGGCGTGGAGGAATATCAGACCTGCTTTTGGTGAACTGCCTATCTCTGGGTGAGGAGTTCTTGTCTTTTTCTGTGTCTTTCACTCCCTTAGCTTTTGTTGGTTAGTATCATCTTTTTGAAGAAGGGCTGCATGCATAATGGGTGCGGGTTTGTTTCTTGACCTTGCAGGTTTGTCTGGTGTAGTGGTGTGAGTGTTGTAGTAAGATTATGCCCAATAATGAAATGTTCATGATGAGTTTTGTTTTTGCTGTACAGTCACTCTTTGTTTGAGAGCAAATTTGCTATATTTATTTTCATTTATGTAAATATGTGTAGCGGCCTCACCCCGACCTCTTTAACTAGGGGTATGTCGAGCGACAGAGTGAGGTGCGCCACGGCCCATGTCCTCCCCGTGCATGTGGGTGAGGTGAAGGCCAGTACCAATCTTTTCCTCGGGCCAAATGTGTGCTGGTTATGAGGGTCAGTCCTTCCGTGCCAGAATCTCCCTTTGTTCCCATCAACAGAGTCCATACACCCATCAAAGTCCAAACTCAGGTTTATTGCGTATCTCCACATACAGTCAAATGCAACGGCAGGATACGATGGGGAAGCAGGTCGAGGCACTGTACAGGTACCTAGTCCCTACACTCCCTGTGCTATGACCAGGGGTTGCAGGAATCTTGATGAAAGCTCCTCCGCTGCGCTGTAGCCCATATCAGGGGAAGATGTCCTCCGAGGGAGTTACCGAAGGCCCATCCGTCACCGGGTTGACACTGCACCGGGTCTTCGGACGGGTGACCTCCCCAGCCTCCTCACCTCAGATGCGGGTCCCCTCGCAAGGGGCGCCCTGGAGCAACTTCACCCTCGCGGGACCCAGTCGGAGTCACCGGGTCCCAGGCCTCCTCAATAGTACCTCACCCCAGGCTGAAGGTGCCTGGGATGGACTCCATCTTCATTCCGGCCAGGCCTAGGGCGCCTAGGCCGGAACCTTGAACCGCCCGCACCCAGGCCTAAGGTGCCTGGGTGCGTGAAGAGATGATCCTCCCCCAAAAGACAGACCTCGTGGCTAGGGCGTCTCCCCCTTTTATATCCTCCCATCAACACTACGGCGGGTTCCCCGCCCCAGCCGTACCATCTCCAGGAAGGGACAAAGAAGGGTAGCACTGTGGTAGTGATTCTACCTCGAGCCAGTAGGTACACTGACACCCACTGGTCAAAGAGAATATTACACCACCCAATCCTCCACGAATAAGAAAAAGGGGTCTAATCCCTGACATAATTACACACCTGGGTCTCTCTACCCCCAGGTGTATCCCACTAACTTTTAAGACCCCGCTACACACTCCCCCTGGTGATTTGACGCTGGTCCCCAGCGTCAGGTGCACACCCATGTCTCCCAAGGAGTGGTGACATGAAGTGGGCCCCAGAGGCTATCCCTCAAATTTTGGATACTGTATGTGCCAAGACCTGCTCAACAGAAAAGGGAACTATAAAACATTAAAACTTTTGTATAAAACATCTGTCATGTACACATATACAATCCCTCCCGTCACTGTCTAAGAACCACCCCATACTCAGTAGCCTTGACCGACGAATCTCCTGCAGAAGGGAAACAAACAAAAAAAAAACACATCCTAACACTCTGTGTTAACTTGGCATGAGTGGGTCCGTCAGCCGAGAGACCCACTCACTCCAATAAGTAAGTAATGCATGTGTAACATTTTCAAACATTCGTGGCACAACACTGCCACCTGGTGGCAGCGCTGCGGTAATGACACTTGGTGAGATCTTCATTCTTCCTGCTTTCCTACTCTAACTCTACCCCAAAAGTCTCTGCCTTTGGCACATGAAGAAAAGGGAGAAAAAAAACAACAGCTCCCAAATCTCCAGTGAGTAAAGGAAAAGCCCAAATCAAAACAAAAGTAGGGCACAGTTCTAGGCGTCTGGGAATGTCTCTTCCAGAAAGTTTCAACAGCAACAAGATAGGAGCTCACTTCTCCTATAAATAGAACCTTGGATCCGGCAGAAACAGGGGCTTCAGGTGCCCGTCAAACACTTCCACCGAATACTCGACATCCTCTCCTTCTTTCCGGCAGATGAGCACCTTATCGGCATGAATATGGCGCCCAAGTCTCCAATCAGCTCTGCAGTCCTTGAACTTTTTAGACACAGGCGGCGAACATGACAGGTATCGCCTGGCATGGGGCACTTTAAGCTTTTCCCATACAAACTCGTCATACCACCTTGGTCGCAGGACCTCGACTTCATACAATAAGTCCCGAGGCAAGTAGGGGTACTCCCACCCATATTCACGGGCGACTCTCTGGGAGAAAAGTCTCTGCAACCTGGCTAGAGGCGGCATCACATCTCGCTCACCTTCTCCTGGCTGCACGATGGCCTCCGGGTGCCGAGCTACCTTCACCATCTCGGGTTTCTTTGTCTTTGATGCCTGCAACGAAGCACGCTGCATCCCCAACATCAGAGCGGGTGATGTAGTTGAATGCGGGAAGTTGGTCGGAGGGCTAGATTTCCTCGAGAACTCCGGGGCCTTCACCCGGAGCGTACTGTCTTCTATGGACATGGGGGAATCCTGCGGTTTACTCAGCACAGGTAGTGGGCGTCTGTCCCAGCCCTTCCGGTGAAACAGTTCGTCTACCTCTCCGTCATCCCCACAGTCTGACAATGACTCTAAGTCGGAGGTGTCATACATCTCAGCGGGAAGGTAGTCTCTAGTAGACGGAAGGCTACCCTCCCTTGCGGGCTCCACCAACTGTGGATCCCCGACACCTCCAACCAACACCACAGTCCCAGCCCCTGGCTCACCTGGACCTTCTGAAGAACTGGGATGTCCGGGACTCTCTTCTCTACCGGCGTCATCCAGGCCAGGCAAGCGGCGGGGTGAAGCTCGACCACGACCATAGGATGCCTGTACCAGGCCGACTTTCCTCTTCGGAGGTGGGAGCAGGGAGTCTGTAGTGACCGAAGCAGTGTCCTCGGATTTTTCTCTCTCAGTCTCTGGTTGGGCAGTCACTTCGCCCTGGTCAGCGCGCACGGGAAACTCCGCAAAGGCTTTGATCTCTCCCTCCGGAGTGGCGGTTCCTGTGATGCAGTTGAGGCGTAGGGCCCGGGGCCTTTCCGTGTGTGGTTCAACCTCAAAAAGAAACTCCTTGCATGCTTCGCATCGCCCGAATGGCTTTAGTTGGACCACCAGTCCCGAGCATCCGGGACAGATCACACCGAGGGCCTCCGTGTCTCTGCATGAATACAGAGCCAACTGTCCTCGGGGCCTGAGCCTTATCCCCGTGTCTGTAATGGGTGCAGCAAATGCAGTCATCTTGAAAGGATAAGGTACCGGCATCCACGGGGAGCCTGAGTTCGCTCCGACCACTTGCTGCTCCATCACGCGCTGACCTCGCGCCGGAGTCTCCACGTGTATCTCCACACGTGGCCAGACTCCTCCCACGACTTGCACGTTTTCGCGGGCTTCCTTCAGTCTCCTCCCACGAATTGCGCAGTCATGGGGTGCCTCGTGGCGCAGTGCAGCAAAAGTCCCCACATGTAGTTCGTCACACGGCTGGACTCCTCCCTCTTCCCGCTCTTTCTGCATGGGCCTCTCCCGGTTTTTCAGGGAAATTTCCACGACTTCGAGCACAGGGATGCACTTTGGCCAATCACATGGCCGACCTGCTCGGACCTCCTCCGGGCAGCAAAGTTCAAACACAGCCGTTCCAAACCTCAGGGTCAACACACATTTCATCCCGGACGAGCCCCCACGTGTAGCGGCCTCACCCCGACCTCTTTAACTAGGGGTATGTCGAGCGACAGAGTGAGGTGCGCCACGGCCCATGTCCTCCCCGTGCATGTGGGTGAGGTGAAGGCCAGTACCAATCTTTTCCTCGGGCCAAATGTGTGCTGGTTATGAGGGTCAGTCCTTCCGTGCCAGAATCTCCCTTTGTTCCCATCAACAGAGTCCATACACCCATCAAAGTCCAAACTCAGGTTTATTGCGTATCTCCACATACAGTCAAATGCAACGGCAGGATACGATGGGGAAGCAGGTCGAGGCACTGTACAGGTTCCTAGTCCCTACACTCCCTGTGCTATGACCAGGGGTTGCAGGAATCTTGATGAAAGCTCCTCCGCTGCGCTGTAGCCCATATCAGGGGAAGATGTCCTCCGAGGGAGTTACCGAAGGCCCATCCGTCACCGGGTTGACACTGCACCGGGTCTTCGGACGGGTGACCTCCCCAGCCTCCTCACCTCAGATGCGGGTCCCCTCGCAAGGGGCGCCCTGGAGCAACTTCACCCTCGCGGGACCCAGTCGGAGTCACCGGGTCCCAGGCCTCCTCAATAGTACCTCACCCCAGGCTGAAGGTGCCTGGGATGGACTCCATCTTCATTCCGGCCAGGCCTAGGGCGCCTAGGCCGGAACCTTGAACCGCCCGCACCCAGGCCTAAGGTGCCTGGGTGCGTGAAGAGATGATCCTCCCCCAAAAGACAGACCTCGTGGCGAGGGCGTCTCCCCCTTTTATATCCTCCCATCAACACCACGGCGGGTTCCCCGCCCCAGCCGTACCATCTCCAGGAAGGGACAAAGAAGGGTAGCTTTGTGGTAGTGATTCTACCTCGAGCCAGTAGGTACACTGACACCCACTGGTCAAAGAGAATATTACACCACCCAATCCTCCACGAATAAGAAAAAGGGGTCTAATCCCTGACATAATTACACACCTGGGTCTCTCTACCCCCAGGTGTATCCCACTAACTTTTAAGACCCCCCTACACATGTATATATATTTATGTATATCTTATATATATAGTGATTTTATGATTATTGATTGCAAGACTTTTAATAAAGAAAAATTGGGAAGAAGGAGGAGGACACACCCAAAGAGCTCTCTGAGAACCAGCCTTTTCAAGCCTGGGCCTTG
Organism: Rana muscosa; assembly: GCA_029206835.1. Classification (NCBI taxonomy): domain Eukaryota; kingdom Metazoa; phylum Chordata; class Amphibia; order Anura; family Ranidae; genus Rana; species Rana muscosa. Next base: position 26,848,012 of record CM055128.1, read on the forward strand.
CCTGCTAGCTTGGCCCAGGAATAATGCCTGATCCTGGGGGAGGCCCTGGGAGGGATTCCCCTGATGATACGGGGCCTAGTGAGGAGGAGGAGGTGGAGGATCTGACTGTGGGTCCAGGCCCTGGTGAGAATGTGGATGTCTACAGACAGAAGATCATTGATCGTTTCCGGGCGATCGGAAGAGCTGAGGAGAAACTTAAATGTTTAAAATTTGAACATAAAAACTTCAGGGCCAAGTATTTCCATGTCTGGAGTAAGAATCGTTCGGCCATGAAGCCAGAGTTACAGCAGATGGAGCAGAAGGTAAAGAAGCAATCTTTATTGTTGGAGAAATGAAAAGATAAAAGTGGAGCTTTGGCAGAAAAGTTTACCAATGAGAGGAGATTTGCCAGCCAGACATCTGTGAGTTCTGTGGATCAGTAGCACCAAAGCAATGTGGATGGATCTGCACCATGCCCCCCGCACATGGATTTTGCTGCTACTGCTGGGACTTGTAGTTCTACAAGCAAGGTGGCTGCCAGCTCCAAAGAGCCTGTTTCACCTTCACCTGGGCTGGTTGATGCAGGTGGGGGAGGGGAGCAGCACAGTGCAGCATGTGAAGTGGAAGCAGCCATGGAAGTCTCCTGCAATGAATCACCTGTTGCTGTACAATCTTGCTTAGCTGACAATCCTGTCCTGATGGAGAAGAGTCTGCCTGGAGGTGAAGTATCTATGGGTACAGCAGTGAGTGTGGACACGGCAGGAACTATAAATGTGGCAGAAAATAATGACAGCAATAATATGGATAAAGCAATGGACATGGTGGGTGGTGGTGAAGGGTTTAATGTTGCTGCTCTAGGTAAAAATGACATTTCTCCTCCTGCTCAGCAGAGGAAAGACTCATCAGGTGTACAATTGTTATCTGCCAGAGTTGTGTCAGACGTTTCTAAACGCACAACTGGATCCTCTGCAGGGAGGTCTGTGAGCACTGGCAGCTATGCGTCAGTTTTGGGGAGTCGCACCAAGGAGGGTGGGGGGAATGTTGCAAATGTTAGTGGTCACAATTTGGGGAGTTTTGGTGGAAGGATGGTTAGTGGGTACAAGAGGAGAAATGTGGTCCAGTTGAAGTGGGAGGGGGAGGGGACCCCACCAGTAAGGGGGAGGGTGGCAGAGTTGGTTCTGGAAATGGGGTTTAATGTTTCAGATATTTTTGCTTTTGATTTGCCCCGTGGGGAGTTACGAGTTTGATTTGTCCTTTGTAAAGCCTGAGGGTCTGGATTTATTTTGGAAGCGATATAGGAGGTGAGGGGGCCTTCCGCAGTAGAACGGTTGGGTGCCAAAGGTGATTTCCAGGCAGCCTCTGATAAAATCTGTCACGATCCTGGTGCGTAATGAATCTATACCAGAGGCTGATTTAATAGTATGGCTACGCCGATATGGTGAGGTCCTCGCTCCACTGCGGAAGGTCCTTGATCTGCATGGGATTTGGACAGGGGCCTGGACACTGTCATTAAAATTAGGGGTGCTGGGAAATGTAGTCCAACATCTGCCCTGTTCAGCCTTTCTGGGGAGAGATAGGCTGACCATTTTTTACCAAGGTCAGCCTAAAGTCTGCAACAAATGTGGTGAAAAGGGCCATTTTGCATCTACCTGCACCCATAAAAAGTGTTCACTGTGCCAGGATCTGGGCCATTTGGCTAAGGATTGTACCGAAATTCGGTGCAATTTGTGCCAAAAGCTCGGTCATCCTTATAGTCAGTGCCCGGAGACATTACATAACTTGCCAGGATTGGAGGCTGAGCTGCAGAGGCTAGATAAGGAGGATGAGGCCGCTGAAACTGTTGTTGTCCCTCCTGTGTCTGTGACATCTGTTGATTCAGTTTCCCCTAGTGATGTGGTCCCTGAGTCTGTCCCTCCTGTGTCTGTGACATCTGTTGTTTCTGATTCTGTTTCTCCTAGTGATGTGGTCCCTGAGTCTGTCCCTCCTGTGTCTGTTACATCTGTTTCAGTTTCCCCTAGTGATGTGGTCCCTGAGTCTGTCCCTCCTGTGTCTGTTACATCTGTTTCAGTTTCCCCTAGTAATGTGGTCCCTGAGTCTGTCCCTCCTGTGGTAGTCCCTAATCCGTCTATACGTAAATCCTCCAGACTGGCAGAAGCTGCTGGGGGGGCAGGTTTAGCGGATCTTCCCACTCAGCCTCCAGTCCCTGCCCCTCGGCAGCGTAAACGTGGTCAGGGGAATGTGGGGGTGCTGGATGGGGGTGGGGCTGATGGAAGGGTGTCCATACCCCATGTCTCACGCTCTGTTGATGGGGATTCGGATGATGAGGGGTGGGAGAAGATTAGGAGGAAGAAAAAAAAAGAAGAGGAAGACAAGAAAAGCGGTAATTTCTTCCTCAGAGTCGGACCCAGGAGGGGTTCCTCTTGGCAACACTTTTTCTGTTTTGTCGGGTGATGAAATGTCAGATATATCTTCCTCTTTATCATCTATGGAAGAGGGGGAGTCACGTAGTCTGAAGAGAGCTGTTTCTGGTGATGAGAGTGTGGTGAGGGTTAAGAAACGACTACCCCAATCATCCTGATGGCATATCAGACCTGCCTTTGGTGAACTGCCCATCTCTGGTTGAGGAGCTCTTTTCTTTTTCTGTGTTGGTGTGAGTTGTAGTGAGATTTATTTTCCAGTAATGATATGTTTTTTGCTTTTGCTGTAAAGTCTTTTTTGTTTGAGAGCAGATTTGCTATATTTATTTTCATTTTTATGTAAATATGTGTATATATTGTGAGGGGGTTAGCTCGGCAGCGGGTGTGTGTGACCCCCGGGATGGGCTCCCCACACAAAACAGGCCCAGCAAACGGAGGTTGTGGTTTTCAAAATCAAAAAAAGGTGCGGTTTATTTTCTATTTACAGTGACAAAACACAGCAAAGCAAAAGAAACATAACCAAAATAAATCCTGGTCAAGTTGACCTCTGACTAAACATACAGGTTTCCTAACTAACAACTGGGATCAGCCTAGTGCTGTCCTAGTCCCTAAGTCCCTGGTTTAGTAAAAGTCCAAACAAATAGCCACACAGGCTTTGCCTCACCGCACAGGGGTTCACTCTCCCTAGACAGTCCACACAGGTCTGGTTCCAGGCATGAGCTAACATCTAATGAAGCTGGGAGTTCTTATAGAGGCCTAAATGAGCTGACAAGCTTCAGCTGGTCTCATCAACTCCCTGTCTCACGACGCCCAGCCCTCTCCCTAGAGGTATGAGTCATCCATGAGCCCACTAGCCTTATACAACTCTCCACCTAGTTGTATAAGTCGGCGTAAAGCCTGAATCTGGGCGAAATATATCTACCCCCCTGGATGCAACCAGGTGACTTTACCTTCCTGCTGTCACATACCCCCCCCTCTTGTTTTAACCTCGGGGTTGGAACACCAGCAATCAGGCATTCATGTACTCGAGACAAAGCATCCACATTCCCCATTTGAACGCCAGGGCGATGCTTTACTGTGAAGTTGAATTCCTGGAGGGCCAGGAACCACCTATTCACTCTTCTATTTGTTTCCTTGTTTTGAGCCATCCACTTTAACGGAGCGTGATCCGTAACCATGTCAAAGTGCCTACCTAGCAGGTAGTACCGAAGGGAATCTAGAGCCCACTTCACCGCTAAGCACTCCTTTTCAACGGTGGCGTAATTTACCTCATGGGACTTCAACTTCCTGCTGAGGTAAATGACTGGGTGCTCTTCCCCGTTCCAGACCTGGGACAATACTGCTCCTAACCCCACATCTGACGCATCACTTTGTACGACAAAGTCTTTAGAGAAGTCGGGTGAGTACAACACTGGCTGGCTACATAAGGCTTGTTTCAAGAACTGGAATGCTGCCTCAGCCTCGGGGGTCCATTTAATCATGACCGACCCTTTCCCCTTCGTCAGGTTGGTTAGGGGCACAGCCTTAGAAGCAAAGTGGGGAATGAATCGCCGATAATACCCAGCGATTCCCAGAAAGGCTCGTACCTGCTTCTTGCTGTTGGGACGTGGCCAACTCTGGATGGCCTCGACTTTGTTGAGTTGGGGTTTTATTACTCCCCTCCCAATGGTGTACCCAAGATATTTGGCCTCCTCCTGCCCAATGGTACACTTCTTGGGGTTAGCCGTAAACCCCGCTTCCCGAACAGAGTCCAGGACTGCTTGCACTTTTGGCAGATGTGAGGCCCAATCTGTGCTATGGACAATTACGTCATCCAGGTAAGCAGCAGCATACTTCCGATGGGGCCTCAGCATCTGGTCCATTTTCCGCTGGAATGTGGCCGGCGCATTCTGTAACCCGAACGGCATTCTTTTATATTGGAACGCCCCGTCTGGGGTTACAAATGCGGTTTTCTCTTTGGCCGACTTGGCCAGGGGGATTTGCCAATACCCTTTTGTGAGGTCAAGAGTCGTCATGTATCGGGCTGTTCCCAGCCGGTCGATCAACTCATCTATACGTGGCATGGGGTAGGTGTCAAATTTTGTAACTTTGTTCAACTGACGAAAATCGTTACAAAATCGCCAGCTCCCATCCGGTTTAGGCACCAACACGATGGGACTAGACCAATCACTTTGGGACTCCTCTATCACCCCTAAGTTCAGCATTTTCTGTACTTCCTCCCGTATTGCCTCCCGTCGAGCCTCTGGGATCCGATAGGGTTTTAACTTCACCCTTTCACCGGGCGGGGTAATGATGTCATGCTCTACCCCAGATGTTTGTCCCGGCAGCTCAGAGAATACCTCCTTGTTGCGAAGCACAAACTCCTTAACCTCCTGTTGTTGGGGTTGTGACAAGGTGGCTGCTATTCCAACCTCAGGAATCACGCAACCAGTTTGAGCTGGTGACCAAGTGTCTGCGACTAGGGACTCTCTATCCCTCCAGGCTTTCAACAGATTAACGTGATAGATCTGTTCGGGCTTTCGCCTTCCTGGTTGTCTGACCTTGTAATTCACTTCGCTCACTTTTTCCATTATCTCGTAGGGGCCTTGCCATTTGGCAAGGAATTTACTTTCAACCGTAGGGACAAGTACCAATATCCTATCCCCCGGGGAAAAGGTACGGGTCTTGGCTCCACGGTTGTACACTCTCTGCTGTGCCAACTGCGCTTGGGCCAAATGTTCCTTCACGATGGGCATTACCTGTGCAATTCGATCTTGCATCAGGGCGACATGCTCAATCACACTCCTGTGGGGAGAACTCTCACTTTCCCAAGTTTCCTTGGCAATATCCAACAGCCCTCTTGGGTGTCTCCCATACAGTAACTCAAAGGGGGAGAATCCCGTAGAGGATTGGGGCACCTCCCTAATAGCAAACATCAAATAAGGAAGTAAACAGTCCCAATCCTTTCCATCTCTATCCACCACTTTCTTCAACATTTGTTTTAGGGTTTTGTTGAATCTTTCAACCAGCCCATCGGTTTGGGGGTGATACACAGACGTACGCAATTGCGTCACTTTGAACAATTTACACAGCTCTTTCATAACCCGGGACATAAAGGGTGTACCTTGGTCCGCAAGCAGTTCTTTACAAATACCCACCCGGCTAAAAACAAGAGATAGCTCTTTGGCTATGGTTTTGGCCGAGGTATTTCGGAGAGGGATCGCTTCTGGATAACGGGTGGCATAGTCCATTATAACTAATATGTACTGGTGCCCCCTAGCGGACTTGATTATAGGACCTACCAAATCCATGGCGATCCTCTCAAACGGGACCTCAATGATGGGTAGAGGGACCAGCGGGCTACGGAAATGTGGCATCGGGGCCAACCTCTGACACACAGGGCAGGAGGAACAATAATTTTCTACGTCCTTCATCACCCCCGGCCAATAGAATCTCTGTAATACCCTCTCTCGGGTTTTCTCTGTCCCCAGATGACCTCCAAGAATGTGCCCATGGGCCAACTCCAACACCAACTTCCTGTAAGGTTTGGGCACCACAAGCTGCTCAACGGTTTCTTCTGCCCTTTTTGCCACCCGATACAGTAGGTCCTTCTCTACGCTGAAGTATGGGTAAGTGCAGGTATTATCTGGGTTCACTAACTCGCCATCTATTTTCACTACGTTTTCCCGTGCCTTTATTAGGGCGGGGTCTTTCAACTGTTCTGTGGCAAAGTTTTCCCTGTGAACCTCAAGATCAGAAAACTCCACAGACGGTAGGTTTTCGTCTGAGGAGGTGGGCTCCTCTCCAGTTTCTTGAGTCTCCCCTGCCAATACTGATAAGGGAAATTCCGGAGAGTCCTCACCACTCTCAGGGGAGTTCTGGCTATCACATTCCTGGTACATAGGGGCACCAGTGAGGGGCTCAGGATCATCCCACAGTTCCCAGAACTTCGGAAAATCCCTTCCCACAATGGCGTCATGAGGTAACTGAGATACTAAGCCCACTGGATGAGAGAGGGTACCTTTGGGGGTCTCGAAACACACTGTAGTCACTGGATACTCTCGGGTGTCCCCATGCACACAAATAACAGCTACCTTGCTATTCCCAGAGACCTCTGTTTTAACTAACTCAGCCTTTATCAGGGTCACAAGGCTACCTGAATCCAGCAATACCACAACATTTCTACCATTAACACACATTTTGCATAAATGTTTCTCAGTTCCTCGAATGGCAGTGCATGCGACTGTCGCACACAGCGACTGACGTCTGCCCGTCAGAAAGTCACACTGCATGGGTTCCTCCACAACCGGGCAATTGGCTGCAATATGTCCCGCTTGCCGGCAGCGGTAGCAAACGATCCTTCTTGCCGCCTCTTGAGCCGCTGATTTCCCAGGCTGTTCTCGCCAAACTTGGGGTAGAGCTCCCACCCTCTCACTCTCTCCACCCTCACCCCTTGGAATCCTCTTATCCGCCCCTGGGGATGGTCTGGTCTTAGGGTGGAAAGTCCGAGTGTCTCTGGAAGAGGCCGTCAGGTTCTCTGTAGCCAAGTATTTCTCCACACGATCCACAAGACCATCGGCCGTCTCTGGGTCTCCATGGCTTACCCACTTTTGGATGGCAGTAGGAAGAGCTCTCAAAAACCGATCCATTACAACACGTTCCACAATCTTTGGTGCGGACAAAGTCTCTGGCTGTAGCCACTTTCTGCTCAGGTGAATGAGATCATACATTTGAGACCTGGGGGGTTTTCCAAGCTGGAAAGTCCAGTTATGCACACGCTGAGCCCGGACAGCCTGGGTGACACCCAGCCTTGCCAATATTTCAGCTTTTAGCATCACATAGTCTTTTGCTTGGTTAGGCTCTAGGTCATAGTAAGCTTTCTGCGATTCACCAGTTAACAGAGGAGCCACCAGTCCAGCCCACTGCTCCTCTGGCCACTTTTCTCTTTCAGCGGTCCTTTCAAATGTGGTCAAAAATACCTCTGGATCATCCTCTCCAGTCATTTTTGTCAATAAACGACTCACCCCAAAGGACGCGGTATTAGTGGGACGGCTTTCCTCACTGGTCTGCGGACGTTGCTGCATTACTGCTTCCATCTGTTGTTGTAGTCTCTGCTCTTGCTTCTGCAACAGGTCTATGAAGCGGGCCTCAGATTGCTGCTGGGCTCGTTGCTGAGCCTCCAGACTCTGTTGCAAAGTTGCGTTTGTCTGCTGCTGGGCTGCAAGGCTCTGTTGATGAGCTTGCTGCTGGGCTGCAAGGCTCCTTTGCAAACCTGCATTTGTCTGCTGTTGATTGGCATTTGCTAGAGCCAGCTGCTTCAGTATCTCCTCCATGCTGGCTTAAAAAAAACTGCCACTGGTTCTCCACCAACTGTGAGGGGGTTAGCTCGGCAGCGGGTGTGTGTGACCCCCGGGATGGGCTCCCCACACAAAACAGGCCCAGCAAACGGAGGTTGTGGTTTTCAAAATCAAAAAAAGGTGCGGTTTATTTTCTATTTACAGTGACAAAACACAGCAAAGCAAAAGAAACCTAACCAAAATAAATCCTGGTCAAGTTGACCTCTGACTAAACATACAGGTTTCCTAACTAACAACTGGGATCAGCCTAGTGCTGTCCTAGTCCCTAAGTCCCTGGTTTAGTAAAAGTCCAAACAAATAGCCACACAGGCTTTGCCTCACCGCACAGGGGTTCACTCTCCCTAGACAGTCCACACAGGTCTGGTTCCAGGCATGAGCTAACATCTAATGAAGCTGGGAGTTCTTATAGAGGCCTAAATGAGCTGACAAGCTTCAGCTGGTCTCATCAACTCCCTGTCTCACGACGCCCAGCCCTCTCCCTAGAGGTATGAGTCATCCATGAGCCCACTAGCCTTATACAACTCTCCACCTAGTTGTATAAGTCGGCGTAAAGCCTGAATCTGGGCGAAATATATCTACCCCCCTGGATGCAACCAGGTGACTTTACCTTCCTGCTGTCACAATATATATATATATATATATATATATATATATATATATATATATATTGTTTTTATGCTTATTGATTGCAAGTCCTTTAATAAAGAAAAATTGGGAAGAATGCTCCTTACATTGGTGATCAGTGGGAAGAATGCTCCTTACATTGGTGATCAGTGTGAAGAATGTTCATTACATTGGTGATCAGTGGGAAGAATGTTCCTTTCATTGGTGATCAATGGGAAGAATGTTCCTTACATTGGTGGTCAGTGGGAAGAATGTTCCTTACATTGGCGGTCAGTGAGAAGAATGCCCCTTACATTGGTGATCAGTGGGAAGAATGTTCCTTACATTGGTGATCAGTGGGAAGAATGCTCCTTACATTGGTGATCAGTGGGAAGAATGTTCCTTACATTGGTGGTCAGTGGGAAGAATGTCCCTTACATTGGTGATCAGTGGGAAGAATGTTCCTTACATTGGTGGTCAGTGGGAAGAATGTTCCTTACATTGGTGATCAGTGGGAAGAATGTCCCTTACATTGGTGGTCAGTGGGAAGAATGTCCCTTACATTGGTGATCAGTGGGAACAATGTCCCTTACATTGGTGATCAGTGGGAAGGATGTTCCTTACATTGGTGGTCAGTGAGAAGAATGTTCCTTACATTGGTGGTCAGTGGGAAGAATGCCCCTTACATTGGTGGTCAGTGGGAAGAATGTTCCTTACATTGGTGATCAGTGGGAAGAATGTTCCTTACATTGGCGATCAGTGGGAAGAATGCCCCTTACATTGGTGATCAGTGGGAAGAATGTTCCTTACATTGGTGATCAGTGGGAAGAATGCTCCTTACATTGGTGGTCAGTGGGAAGAATGTCCCTTACATTGGTGGTCAGTGGGAAGAATGTTCCTTACATTGGTGATCAGTGGGAAGAATGTTCCTTACATTGGTGATCAGTGGGAAGAATGTTCCTTACATTGGTGATCAGTGGGAAGAATGTTCCTTACATTGGTGATCAGTGGGAAGAATGTTCCTTACATTGGTGATCAGTGGGAAGAATGCTCCTTGCATTGGTAGTCAGTGGGAAGAATGTTCCTTACATTGGTGATCAGTGGGAAGAATGTTCCTGACATTGGTGATCAGTGGGAAGAATGTTCCTTACATTGGTGATCAGTGGGAAGAATGCTCCTTACATTGGTGGTCAGTGGGAAGAATGTCCCTTACATTGGTGATCAGTGGGAAGAATGTTCCTTACATTGGTGATCAGTGGGAAGAATGTTCCTTACATTGGTGATCAGTGGGAAGAATGTTCCTTACATTGGTGATCAGTGGGAAGAATGTTCCTTACATTGGTGATCAGTGGGAAGAATGTTCCTTACATTGGTGATCAGTGGGAAGAATGTTCCTTACATTGGTGATCAGTGGGAAGAATGTTCCTTACATTGGTGATCAGTGGGAAGAATGTTCCTTACATTGGTGATCAGTGGGAAGAATGCCCCTTACATACCAGTGTGAGAAGCTCATAGTGTGCAATAAAATCAGAGTAAGCCACTTGTACCAGCCGGTACAACTGTGGAAAACTAAAAAGAAGGCTAAAATATTTAAATATATTTAAATATAAAATAAAATATATATATATAATTAATTATATAAAATATTTAAATATAAAATACAGTATTTAAATATATAATAATATTTTTGGTTGACTATTTTAGGACATTATACAATGTAACAGCAAAATGCCCCTACAACATGGGGAATCTCCTCTGTGCCTTAATTGCTTATCACATTTTATGAGATGAATAAAGCCCTCCGGCTCCACCATGACACGCCGTCTACCGCCGGAGGCTCTGATTCATCCCAGAGACAGGAGAGCGCTCGGCTCCTTCCATTCGGAGGATAGGGATTCAGCGTGACTCCATCATTATCCGGAGATTAGGAGGGGAGTTTATGAGTGCACTTTATGGGGCGATAAGGGAGTTTGATGATTATGTAATATGTAACAATAACAACGTTATCTGAGACTTGGGAAACAAAGCAATAACCCCGACGCCGGATGGAGAAATTTTGATTTTAATGACACCTGACTGCAGACAATTAAATATTCATATAATAATAATTTCCTCCCAGCTGCAGATGTTAAACAGTGTTTCTGATCATCTCTATAAAGATCCTACGGGAGTCACGTGACCTCAGACAGACCGCAATTCAATACCATTATTTAGGGCTCACTCATCTATGCTTGTGGCAAGGACTGCAGCACCTCCTGAATAGGGATGAGCTCGGTGTTCGAGTCGAACATACGTTCGACTCGAACATCGGCTGTTCGATCGTTCGACGAAGATCGAACGATTTGGGCCGTTCGCGCCTAATTCGAGTGACGCGAACGGCCCACAATGCACTACGCCATCGCAGTGTCATCCAGGCGCTGTGATTGGCCAAGCATGCACTGTGACCCCGCATGCTTGGCCAATCACAGCGCCGGCAGCGAGGAGAGCAATGATTGGCCACAGGCAGGATGCCTGTGGCCAATTATTGCTGAGGGTGTTTAGTACACGCCCCACACTATAAAAGGCCGCCAGCACGGCGGCCTAGTGTAGTGTGTTCCGGAGCAGGGAAAGAGAAGCATAGGCAGGGACAGTGACATTTTTTTTTCTTGCTTAACCTGGATTCCTTTAGTTTAGGGAAAGAGAAGGATAGGTAGGGAGAGTGTCAGTGTGTTTTACTGTGTGAATCCTTGTTTCTAGGGACAGGGAAGGACAGTGAGGGAAATTCTCCTTGTGCTATAGTGTGCTAAAGCATTGATCATCAATCAGCTTTAAAAAAACATTTTTTCTAGGGACAGAAAACTATAGGTAGGAAGAGTGTCAGTTTCTTTCACTGTGATAATCCTTGTTTCTAGGGACAGGGAAGGACAGTGAGGGAAATTCTCCTTGTGCTATAGTGTGCTAAAGCATTGATCATCAATCAGCTTTAAAAAAACATTTTTTCTAGGGACAGAAAACTATAGGTAGGAAGAGTGTCAGTTTCTTTCACTGTGATAATCCTTGTTTCTAGGGACAGGGAAGGACAGTGAGGGAAATTCTCCTTGTGCTATAGTGTGCTAAAGCATTGATCATCAATCAGCTTTAAAAAAACATTTTTTCTAGGGACAGAAAACTATAGGTAGGAAGAGTGTCAGTTTCTTTCACTGTGATAATCCTTGTTTCTAGGGACAGGGAAGGACAGTGAGGGTAATTCTCCTTGTGCTATAGTGTGCTAAAGCATTGATCATCAATCAGCTTTAAAAAAACATTTTTTCTAGGGACAGAAAACTATAGGTAGGAAGAGTGTCAGTTTCTTTCACTGTGATAATCCTTGTTTCTAGGGACAGGGAAGGACAGTGAGGGAAATTCTACTTGTGCTATAGTGTGCTAAAGCATTGATCATCAATCAGCTTTAAAAAAACATTTTTTCTAGGGACAGAAAACTATAGGTAGGAAGAGTGTCAGTTTCTTTCACTGTGATAATCCTTGTTTCTAGGGACAGGGAAGGACAGTGAGGGAAATTCTCCTTGTGCTATAGTGTGCTAAAGCATTGATCATCAATCAGCTTTAAAAAAACATTTTTTCTAGGGACAGAAAACTATAGGTAGGAAGAGTGTCAGTTTCTTTCACTGTGATAATCCTTGTTTCTAGGGACAGGGAAGGACAGTGAGGGAAATTCTCCTTGTGCTATAGTGTGCTAAAGCATTGATCATCAATCAGCTTTAAAAAAACATTTTTTCTAGGGACAGAAAACTATAGGCAGGAAGAGTGTCAGTTTCTTTCACTGTGATAATCCTTGTTTCTAGGGACAGGGAAGGACAGTGAGGGAAATTCTACTTGTGCTATAGTGTGCTAAAGCATTGATCATCAATCAGCTTTAAAAAAACATTTTTTCTAGGGACAGAAAACTATAGGTAGGAAGAGTGTCAGTTTCTTTCACTGTGATAATCCTTGTTTCTAGGGACAGGGAAGGACAGTGAGGGAAATTCTCCTTGTGCTATAGTGTGCTAAAGCATTGATCATCAATCAGCTTTAAAAAAACATTTTTTCTAGGGACAGAAAACTATAGGTAGGAAGAGTGTCAGTTTCTTTCACTGTGATAATCCTTGTTTCTAGGGACAGGGAAGGACAGTGAGGGAAATTCTCCTTGTGCTATAGTGTGCTAAAGCATTGATCATCAATCAGCTTTAAAAAAAAAAAAATTTCTAGGGACAGAAAACTATAGGTAGGAAGAGTGTCAGTTTCTTTCACTGTGATAATCCTTGTTTCTAGGGACAGGGAAGGACAGTGAGGGAAATTCTACTTGTGCTATAGTGTGCTAAAGCATTGATCATCAATCAGCTTTAAAAAAACATTTTTTCTAGGGACAGAAAACTATAGGTAGGAAGAGTGTCAGTTTCTTTCACTGTGATAATCCTTGTTTCTAGGGACAGGGAAGGACAGTGAGGGAAATTCTCCTTGTGCTATAGTGTGCTAAAGCATTGATCATCAATCAGCTTTAAAAAAACATTTTTTCTAGGGACAGAAAACTATAGGTAGGAAGAGTGTCAGTTTCTTTCACTGTGATAATCCTTGTTTCTAGGGACAGGGAAGGACAGTGAGGGAAATTCTTCTTGTGCTATAGTGTGCTAAAGCATTGATCATCAATCAGCTTTAAAAAAACATTTTTTCTAGGGACAGAAAACTATAGGTAGGAAGAGTGTCAGTTTCTTTCACTGTGATAATCCTTGTTTCTAGGGACAGGGAAGGACAGTGAGGGAAATTCTACTTGTGCTATAGTGTGCTAAAGCATTGATCATCAATCAGCTTTAAAAAAACATTTTTTCTAGGGACAGAAAACTATAGGTAGGAAGAGTGTCAGTTTCTTTCACTGTGATAATCCTTGTTTCTAGGGACAGGGAAGGACAGTGAGGGAAATTCTCCTTGTGCTATAGTGTGCTAAAGCATTCCTCATCAACCATCTTTGAAATCCTTGTTTTTTGGACAGTCAGGGAAATTGTCGTTGTGCTATTCTGTGCAAAAGCAATCATCCTCAACCATATTTAGAAATCCTTAAGTAAAGGGACAGAGAAGGACACCTGAAGGTAGCCCTTATTGCTTTTTTCCCATCTCCCTGCAGGCCATCTATTAGAATGTCTGGAAGGCAAACAAGGAGAGGCAGACAGTCAGGAGGCAATAAAAGAGGGCAAGCAGGCTCTGTGTCTGGGGGCAACAGTGCTGGTCGTGGACGCGGTGCATTGTCATCAGCACATGGCCATGGGACACGCTTGTCCTTCTTTTCGGCAGCTGGACATGTTGAGCCACATCATGCCGAAGACTTGGTAGAGTGGATGACCAAGCCCTCCTCCTCCTCCTCATCCTCTCTCACCCAGGCTCAGGGTACTGGCAAAGCAGCTGCCAAAGCGTCCTCTTCCCTGGTATCAATGTCAGACTCATCATCAGTCACTCCTTCCCTAGACCCACCATGTCCTCCTCCTGAGGAGTCCCCCGAACTGTTTGAGCACAGTGTTGGGTACATGCTCCAGGAGGATGCCCAGCGTTTCGAAGGGTCTGATGATGAAACCCAGCTACAGGAAGGCAGTAGCGTGAGAGCAGACAGAGGGGATGCTCAAGAAGGACACCAATCTGGCAGTCATGTTCCAGCAGCTGCAGCATACTGCCAGATTGGCTCCAGTGATGAGGAGGGAGGGGATGATGAGGTCACTGACTCCACGTGGGTGCCTAATAGGAGAGAGGAGGAGGAGGAGGATGAGGAGGAGGCACATCTCCAACGAGGCAGGATGCCCTTTGGTGGCCAGCGTAAGGGCAGTACACCGACGGAATCACACCGCAGAGCTCCGCCTGTGCAGGGCGCTGCCTCTGCCCGTCATTCAAAAAGTTCTTTGGTGTGGGCCTTTTTTTGAGGCTAGTGCATCAGATCGCACAGCTGCTGTTTGCAACATATGTCTCAAGCGTATATCGCGTGGCCAAAACATCAGCCGCTTGGGTACCACATGCCTGACCAGACATATGTTGACCTGCCATGCAGCTCGTTGGCAAGCCTACCTCAAAGACCCACACCAAAGAACAAAGCGGACCTCTCCTTGCACCGCATCAGCTGGGATCTCCAACCCCACTATAACTTCAGTCCTCTCTGAAACATGCACTGAGAGGAATGAAGGTGTAGAATTAGGTGTGTCACAGCCAAGTACTTGCGGCCACTCTGCTAGCAGTACACCGACGTCCGATTCTAGCAGGCAAATTTCCCTGCCCCAGCTGCTGGACCGTCGAAAGAAGTTCACTCCCAGCCATCCACATGCCCAGCGGTTGAATGCTAGCTTGGCTAAATTGCTAGCGCTTCAACTGCTGCCTTTTCAGTTGGTAGACTCGGCCCCCTTCCGTGAGTTTGTGCAATGTGCGGTTCCTCAGTGGCAGGTTCCCAAACGCCACTTTTTCTCACGGAAGGCTATTCCGGCTCTCTACCGGCATGTGGAAGGCAATGTCTTGGCCTCGCTGGACAGGGCGGTCAGCGGTAAGGTGCATATTACCGCTGACTCATGGTCCAGCAGGCATGGACAGGGACGTTACCTTTCTTTCACGGCCCATTGGGTCACTCTTTTGGCAGCTGGGAAGGATGCAGGACAAGGTGCAGTAGTGTTGGAGGTTGTTCCACCGCCACGCCTCCAAAATGCTACTACTGGTTGTGACACACCTCTCTCCTCCACCCCCTCCTCTTCTTCTTCCTCCATGGCCTCTTCCTGTGGTTTGTCCTCTGAACCAGCGGTGCTCCGTAGCCGTTCAAGGGGCTACGCAAGTACGCAGGCAAAAAGATGCCATGGCGTGCTTGCGCTGGTGTGTTTGGGGGACAGAAGCCACACTGGGGCAGAGGTCCTGTCTGCTCTGCAGGGCCAGGCCGAGAGGTGGTTGACGCCACGCCAGCTTAAGCCAGGAATGGTGGTTTGCGATGGCACCAACCTCCTCTCCGCCCTCCGACAGGGACAACTGACCCATGTGCCCTGTGTGGCTCACGTCCTTAACCTGGTGGTGCAGCGGTTCTTGGGCAGGTACCCGGGCTTACAGGATGTCCTGAGGCAGGCCAGGAAAGTCTGTGTGCATTTCCGCAGATCTTATAATGCCAGTGCTCGCCTGGCTGAGCTGCAAAAGGAGTTGAACCTGCCCAAGAACCGCCTTATATGTGACATGCCCACCAGGTGGAACTCAACGTTGGCCATGCTGCAGCGGCTGCACACGCAGCAGAGGGCCATCAATGAGTACCTGTGCGACTACGGCACCAGGACAGGGTCAGGGGAGCTTGGTTTTTTTTCTCCACGCCAGAGGGGCATGATCAGGGATGCATGCACTGTCCTGGCACCATTTGAGGAGGCCACGAGGATGGTGAGCAGTGACAGTGCATGCATCAGTGACACTGTACCTCTTGTCCACCTGTTGGAGCACACGCTGCGTGGAATAATGGACAGGGCACTTGAGGCAGAACAGAGGCAGGAAGAGGAGGACTTCCTTGCCTCTCAAGGCCCCCTTTACCCAGACAGTGTTCCTTCTGTCCCACCCATCGCACAGGAAGAGGAGGAGGAGGAGGAGGAGGATTGTGTCAGCATGGAGGTGGAGGCTGGCACTCAGCATCATCAGCAGCAGTCTTTTAGGGATGATTTACAGTCCCAAGAAACCAGTGGACTTGTACGTGGCTGGGAGGAGGTGGCTGCGGATCATGTCGTCCTTAGTGACCCAGAGGACTCCGGAGCGAATGCCTCAGCAAACCTACGCTGCATGGCCTCCCTGATCCTGCAAAGTCTGCAGAAGGATCCTCGTATTCTTCGGATCAAGGAGAGGGACCATTACTGGCTGGCCACTCTCCTTGATCCACGGTACAAGGGTAAGGTTGCGGACCTTATGTTACCGTCGCAGAGGGAGCAGAGGATGAGACAACTCCGGGAGGCCTTGCAGAAAGGTCTGTGCAACGCGTTCCCAGAGACTGGGAGGTTACAAACTCCTGGTCCTGGACAACGAGTTGCTGAGGCTTCGGCCAGTCAAAGAAGGAGCGGTGGGGAAGGTGGCCGTCTGACCGATGCGTTCAGACAATTCTTTAGTCCGCAGCCCCAAAGTATGATCGGTTCCAGCAACCATCGCCAGCGTCTGATAAACATGGTGCAGGAATATCTAGGGGCAAGGTCAGACTTGGACACCTTCCCCACCGAAAATCCTCTGGCTTACTGGGTCTTGAGGATGGATCACTGGCCAGAGCTTGCACAGTATGCAATTGAGCTACTGGCCTGTCCTGCATCCAGCGTTCTTTCGGAACGCACATTCAGTGCCGCTGGAGGATTTGCCACGGATCACAGGGTGCGCTTGTCCACCGACTCGGTTGATCGACTGACTTTCATCAAGATGAACCAGTCTTGGATCACCACCAGCTACCACACACCTGATGCTGATATAACAGACTAATTGATTTTAACATGTCACATCCCTTCAAGACTGATGCTGATGCTGAGTGCCTGTGCTGTTATGTTGACTGGCTATCCTCCTCCTCCGAGTCCTCAATGATACGATTGATGATGATAGCTTGGAAGATCATTTTTGTTTATGGGTGCCGCCACCAGTGGCTAAGGCCCAATTTTTCAGCCCCTGTTTTACAGGGGCGTGTAATTACAATTTTTTTAGCAATAATTTGCCATAGGGCTCATTGCTGTGCTCCAAGTACAGTATCTGTGAGGGGTTGGAGTGTTGTGGCACCAGTGCCTAAGGCCCAATTTTTCAGCCCCTGTTTAAAAGGGGCGTGTCATTACAATTTTTGAAGCAATACTTTGCAACAGGGCTCATTGCTGTGCTCCAAGTACAGTATCTGTGAGGGGTTGTAGTGTTGTGCCACCAGTGCCTAAGGTACAATTTTTCAGCCCCTGTTCAACAGGGGCATGTAATTACAATTCTTGATCTAATAATTCACAGCAGGGCCCATTGCTGCACCCACCAAGAGTAACTCTGAGGGCTTACAGTGTTGTGGCAACGCCACCACCACCACCACCACGAAAGGCCCAATTTTTCAGCCCCTGTTCAAAAGGGGCATGTAATTACAATTCTTGATCTAATAATTCACAGCAGGGCCCATTCCTGCACCCACCAAGAGTAACTCTGAGGGCTTACAGTGTTGTGGCAACACCACCACCACCACCACCACCACGAAAGGCCCAATTTTTCAGCCCCTGTTCAACAGGGGCATGCAATTACAATTCTTGATCTAATAATTCACAGCAGGGCCCATTCCTGCACCCACCAAGAGTAACTCTGAGGGCTTACAGTGTTGTGGCAACACCACCACCACCACCACCACCACGAAAGGCCCAATTTTTCAGCCCCTGTTCAAAAGGGGCATGTAATTACAATTCTTGATCTAATAATTCACAGCAGGGCCCATTCCTGCACCCACCAAGAGTAACTCTGAGGGCTTACAGTGTTGTGGCAACACCACCACCACCACCACGAAAGGCCCAATTTTTCAGCCCCTGTTCAAAAGGGGCATGTAATTACAATTCTTGATCTAATAATTCACAGCAGGGCCCATTCCTGCACCCACCAAGAGTAACTCTGAGGGCTTACAGTGTTGTGGCAACACCACCACCACCACCACCACCACGAAAGGCCCAATTTTTCAGCCCCTGTTCAACAGGGGCATGCAATTACAATTCTTGATCTAATAATTCACAGCAGGGCCCATTGCTGCACCCACCAAGAGTAACTGTCAGGGCTTACAGTGTTGTGGCACCAGCACCACCATCAAAGGCCCAATTTTTACTACCACTGTTCAACAATTATATGTAATTAAAATTCCTGATATAATAGTTGACAGCAGGGCGTTCCAGCACCAACCAAGAGTAACTGTGAGTGCTTACAGTGTTGTGCCAACACCAACAACTAAGGGGCCTATTTCTGCAGAGTATATACGGCAGGTCCCTACTTTCAAACATCCAACTTACAAACGACTCCTACTTGCAAACGCAAGAAGACAACAGGAAGTGAGAGGAAATCTACCCCTAGAAAGGAAAATTCTCTCCTGTAAGAATAAATATGGGAGAAAGGTGTCTCCTCTGTACTGATGCTTTATCAGCAATCCTTGTTTCAAGAAAAACACCACATTTCAAAAACAGTTGTCATTGGGACGGAAAGTGAGGTGAAATGTTCTGAACAGGGGCACAGACAGCAAAACAAATGTTACAGGGGTGATAACCCTTACCTATGTTTTCCAAAAAGTTTAAAAATAGATTTTTGGGCTGGAGCTACACTTAAACAATGTACCTGTTCAAAATTACAAACACATTCTACATAAGAACAAACCTACAGTCCCTGTCTTGTATGCACCGCCTGTATACGGCTGTTCAGAGTATATAGGGCCTTTTTTATTTTATGTGCGGGGTTCCCCTTAATATCCATACAAGACCCAAAGGGGCTGGTAATGGGCTGGGTTAGGGGGGGGGGGTCATGGGGTAGCTATGCCATTTTTCTTAAAGATTTTCATCCATATTACCGGGACCAGACATTACATTAAAGCCGCAAGTAGTTTTAAATGGCTTTTTTTCCTTTAGAAATGTAATTTTGTGCAGGGACAGTTCTAAACACGGGAAACACGTGGCACTTCACAGGCATACTTTAGACACCCCCCAGGTACGATATTTAAAGGAATATTTGACTTTTTTTTTTTCACTTTATGCATCATTAAAATGACTGCTCCCGAAAAACGACCGTTTTTAAAACTTCTTTTAGCATTGATACATGTCCCCTGGTGCAGAACCCGGGTTCCCAAACCCTTTTTAGGACAATAACATGCATAATAGTTGTTATAATTAGCACTTTAGAATTCGAACGTTCGCATCCATTGTATTTAATAGGGTTCTAATGTTCGTACGAACTTTCGGTCCATTCGCGGGTTCTGGTGCGAACCGAACCCGGGGGTGTTCGGCTCATCACTACTCCTGAAAAGTGATCATGCGATTGCTGCTGTCAGCTATAGCCACTTGCAGTAATCATTATGTTCTGCAGGCTGGGAAGGCTCCCTGCGCCTTCCCCCCCACTGGCAGAATCTTCCTCCTGAGGAATTCCCCCATCAACGCCGACTGTTTTGAAAGTCTAGCGTTTTTGAGAATTTTTTCAGCGTATGCATGGTTTTGAGCGTTTGTGTACAGCGTTTTTGTTTTGGGCTTTGCCGTTTTTTATTTAGCCAACAGATAAAAATATCATCTGTTTCATAATTTGTTGCTGTGTTTTTCAGCTTTTTCATCTGCGTTTATTTATTATTTATTTATTTTATTTTTTACTTTTTTTGTATGGAGTTAACGTACGGATTAGGGTTTAAAGGTTAGGGATAATTTTTTTTATTTATGGTTATTTATTTATTTTGTTCAGTTAGGGGTTAAGGGTAGGGGTTAGGGTTTTTTATTTATTTATTTATATATTTTTTTATTATTATCTATTACTTTAACCACTTTAAGCCCTGGTTCATACTGGTGCGTTTTGACATGCGATTTAACATGTGAAATCGCATGTCAAAACGGCGGTATTTGCCGCAAATTGCCGGCAATGGCACCGTCCTAAACGGTGCAACGCCGCATCTGCGGCGCTGCACCGATTTCAAAAAGTAGTTTTTGTACTACTTTTTGCGATTTTGGCCCGCGATTTACATTGACATCTGTGCAGAAACCTGCAAAGATGTCTCTGTAATCGCAGCCGAAATCGGGGCTGACCAGCGGGAGTGAAATTGTGCGAGTTCAGCTGAACTTGCACGGCTTCACTCTCACAGCCCAGTGTGAACCTAAGCCTCATACACACGGTCGGACTTCAAACAAACTTTTCCGTGGATTTTTGTCCGAAGGGAGTTGGCCGGGCACACCCATAGCATACACACGGCAGGACTTCTCTGCAAACTTTCCCAAAACTTTCCCAACATCACGTGGTTTTTCTGCTCTTTTCTGCTCTTTACCACCACCCTTTGGTCAACTTCTGCTATTGTTGGTTGATTTTAACATTGGTTCTGGGCTTGCATATTTGTACTTCGGACAAAAGTCCGATGGATTTCTGTACACACGGTCGGACTTTGCACCATCGGACTTTTGTTGACGAAAAGTTTGTTCGTTTGCAGAGCGAACTTTTGTCCGATGAAAACCGAAAAAGTTTGACCGATGGAGCGTACAGACGGTCGTAATTTTTTGAAAACGTGCTCATTTTGAAGTTTGTTGGCAAAAAGTCAGACCGTGTGTACGGGGCTTAATACTGGGCACTTTCACCACCTTCCTGCCCAGACCAATTTTCACTTTCAGACCAATCTGCCCGATTTGAGCTACAAAAAAAGCTCCAGAACTTCAGGCAGCTTGGAGTGGAGATGTCAACCAACTCCATAGAGAATAATGCCCCGTACACACGATCGGAAATTCAGGCAAGAAAACCGTAGATTTTTTCTGACGGAATGTTGGCTCAAACTTGTCTTGCATACACACGGTCACACAAATGTTGTCTGAAATTCCAACCGTCAAGAACTCGGTGATGTACAAGACGTACGACGAGCCGAGATCAATGAAGTTCAATAGGCAGTTCGGCTCTTCTGCTTGATTCTGAGCATGCGTGGTTTTTTTTGCGTGTCGGAATTGCATACAGATGAGCGGAATTTCCGACAAGAACTTTTTCCATCGGAAAAATAGAGAACCTGCTCTCAATCTTTTGCTGGCGGAAATTCTGACAGAAAATGTTGGATGGAGCCTACACACGGTCGGAATATCCGACCAAAAGCTCACATCTAACTTTTTTGGATGGAAAATCCTATCGTGTGTACAGGGTGTGAGGGGGTTAACTCGGTAGCGGGTGTGTGTGACCCCCTGGTTGGGCTCCCCACACAAAAACAGGGCCAGCAGACGGAGGTTGTGGTTTTCAAAATCAAAAGGTTCGGTTTATTTCTCTATGTACAGTGACAAAAACACAGCAAAGCCAAAAAGAAACAAACAAAATAAATCCTGGTCAGTTTGACCTCTGACTAAACATGCAGGTTTCCTAAACTAACAACTGGGATCAGCCTGGTGCTGTCCTAGTCCCTAAGTCCCTGGTTTAGTAAAAGTCCAAACAAATAGCCACACAGGCTTTGCCTCACCGCACAGGGGTTCACTCTCCCTAGACAGTCCACACAGGTCTGGTTCCAGGCATGAGCTAACATCTAATGAAGCTGGGAGTTCTTATAGAGGCCTAAATGAGCTGACAAGCTTCAGCTGGTCTCATCAACTCCCTGTCTCACGACGCCCAGCACTCTCCCTAGAGGTATGAGTCATTCATGAGCCCACTAGCCTCAGCTGGGCTTCATCAACTCCCTAGTTGTATAAGTCGGCATAAAGCCTGAATCTGGGAGAAATATATCTACCCCCCTGGATGCAACCAGGTGACTTTACCTTCCTGCTGTCACATACCCCCCCTCTTGTTTTAACCTCGGGGTTGGAACACCAGCAATCAGGCATTCATGTACTCGAGACAAAGCATCCACATTCCCCATTTGAACGCCAGGGCGATGCTTTACTGTGAAGTTGAATTCCTGTAGGGCCAGGAACCACCTATTCACTCTTCTATTTGTCTCCTTGTTTTGAGCCATCCACTTTAACGGAGCGTGATCCGTAACCATGTCAAAGTGCCTACCTAGCAGATAGTACCGAAGGGAATCTAGAGCCCACTTCACCGCTAAACACTCCTTTTCAACCGTGGCGTAATTTACCTCATGGGACTTCAACTTCCTGCTGAGGTAAATGACTGGGTGCTCTTCCCCGTTCCAGACCTGGGACAATACTGCTCCTAACCCCACATCTGACGCATCACTTTGTACGACAAAGTCTTTAGAGAAGTCGGGTGAGTACAACACTGGCTGGCTACATAAGGCTTGTTTCAAGAATTGGAATGCTGCCTCAGCCTCGGGGGTCCATTTAATCATGACCGACCCTTTCCCTTTCGTCAGGTTGGTTAGGGGCACAGCCTTAGAAGCAAAGTGGGGAATGAAGCGCCGATAATAACCCGCGATTCCCAGAAAGGCTCGTACCTGCTTCTTGCTGTTGGGACGTGGCCAACTCTGGATGGCCTCGACTTTGTTGAGTTGGGGTTTTATTACTCCCCTGCCAATGGTGTACCCAAGATATTTGGCCTCCTCCTGCCCAATGGTACACTTCTTGGGGTTAGCCGTAAACCCCGCTTCCCGGATAGAGTCTAGGACTGCTTGCACTTTTGGCAGATGTGAGGCCCAATCTGTGCTATGGACAATTACGTCATCCAGGTAAGCCGCAGCATACTTCCGATGGGGCCTCAGTATCTGGTCCATTTTCCGCTGGAATGTGGCCGGCGCATTCTGTAACCCGAACGGCATTCTCTTATATTGGAACGCCCCGTCTGGGGTTACAAATGCGGTTTTCTCTTTGGCCGACTTGGCCAGGGGAATTTGCCAATACCCTTTTGTGAGGTCAAGAGTCGTCATGTATCGGGCTGTTCCCAGCCGGTCGATCAACTCATCTATACGTGGCATGGGGTAGGTGTCAAATTTTGTAACTTTGTTCAACTGACGAAAATCGTTACAAAATCGCCAGCTCCCATCCGGTTTAGGCACCAACACAATGGGACTAGACCAATCACTTTGGGACTCCTCTATCACCCCTAAGTTTAGCATTTTCTGTACTTCCTCCCGTATTGCCTCCCGTCGGGCCTCTGGGATCCGATAGGGTTTTAACTTCACCCTTTCACCGGGCGGGGTAATAATATCATGCTCTACCCCAGATGTTTGTCCCGGCAGCTCAGAGAACACCTCCTTGTTGCGAAGCACAAACTCCTTAACCTCCTGTTGTTGGGGTTGTGACAAGGTGGCTGCTATTCCAACCTCCGGAATCACGCAACCAGTTTGAGCTGGTGACCAAGTTTCTGCGACTAGGGACTCTCTATCCCTCCAGGCTTTCAACAGATTAACGTGATATATCTGTTCGGGCTTTCGCCTTCCTGGTTGTCTGACCTTGTAATTCACTTCGCTCACTTTTTCCATTATCTCGTAGGGGCCTTGCCATTTGGCAAGGAATTTACTTTCAACCGTAGGGACAAGTACCAATATCCTATCCCCCGGGGAAAAGGTACGGGTCTTTGCTCCACGGTTGTACACTCTCTGCTGTGCCAACTGCGCTTGGGCCAAATGTTCCTTCACGATGGGCATTACCTGTGCAATTCGATCTTGCATCAGGGCGACATGCTCAATCACACTCCTGTGGGGAGAACTCTCACTTTCCCAAGTTTCCTTGGCAATATCCAACAGCCCTCTTGGGTGTCTCCCATACAGTAACTCAAAGGGGGAGAATCCCGTAGAGGATTGGGGCACCTCCCTAATAGCAAACATCAAATAAGGAAGTAGACAGTCCCAATCCTTTCCATCTCTATCCACCACTTTCTTCAACATTTGTTTTAGGGTTTTGTTGAATCTTTCAACCAGCCCATCGGTTTGGGGGTGATACACAGATGTACGCAATTGCGTCACTTTGAGCAATTTACACAGCTCTTTCATAACCCGGGACATAAAGGGTGTACCTTGGTCCGAAAGCAGTTCTTTACAAATACCCACCCGGCTAAAAACAAGAGATAGCTCTTTGGCTATGGTTTTGGCCGAGGTATTTCTGAGAGGGATCGCTTCTGGATAATGGGTGGCATAGTCCATTATAACCAATATGTACTGGTGCCCCCTAGCGGACTTGATTATAGGACCTACCAAATCCATTGCGATTCTCTCAAACGGGACCTCAATGATGGGTAGAGGGACCAGCGGGCTACGGAAATGTGGCATCGGGGCCGACCTCTGACACACAGGGCAGGAGGAACAATAATTTTCTATGTCCTTCATCACCCCAGGCCAATAGAATCTCTGTAATACCCTTTCTCGGGTTTTCTCTGTCCCCAGATGACCTCCAAGAATGTGCCCATGGGCCAACTCCAACACCAACTTCCTGTAAGGTTTGGGCACCACCAGCTGCTCAACGGTTTCTTCTGCCCTTTTTGCCACCCGATACAGTAGGTCCTTCTCTACGCTGAAGTATGGGTAAGTGCAGGTATTATCTGGGTTCACTAACTCGCCATCTATTTCCACTACGTTTTCCCGTGCCTTTATTAGGGCGGGGTCTTTTAACTGTTCTGTGGCAAAATTTTCCCTGTGAACCTCCAGATCAGAAAACTCCACAGACGGTAGGTTTTCGTCTGAGGAGGTGGGCTCCTCTCCAGTTTCTTGAGTCTCCCCTGCAAATACTGACAAGGGAAATTCTGGAGAGTCCTCACCACTCTCAGAGGAGTTCTGGCTATCACATTCCTGGTACATAGGGGCACCAGTGGGGGGCTCAGGATCATCCCACAGTTCCCAGAACTTCGGAAAATCCCTTCCCACAATGGCGTCATGCGGTAACTGAGATACTAAGCCCACTGGATGAGAGAGGGTACCTTTGGGGGTCTCGAAACACACTGTAGTCACTGGATACTCTCGGGTGTCCCCATGCACACAAATAACAGCTACCTTGCTATTCCCAGAGACCTCTGTTTTAACTAATTCAGCCTTTATCAGGGTCACAAGGCTACCTGAATCCAGTAATACCACAACATTTCTACCATTAATACACATTTTGCATAAATGTTTCTCAGTTCCTCGAATGGCAGTGCATGCGACTGTCGCACACAGCGACTGACGTCTGCCCGTCAGAAAGTCACACTGCATGGGTTCCTCCACAACCGGGCAATTGGCTGCAATATGTCCCGCTTGCCGGCAGCGGTAGCAAACGATCCTTCTTGCGGCCTCTTGAGCCGCTGATTTCCCAGGCTGTTCTCGCCAAACTTGGGGTAGAGCTCCCACCCTCTCACTCTCTCCACCCTCACCCCTTGGAATCCTCTTATCCGCCCCTGGGGATGGTCTGGTCTTAGGGTGGAAAGTCCGAGTGTCTCTGGAAGAGGCCGTCAGGTTCTCTGTAGCCAAGTATTTCTCTACACGATCCACAAGACCACCGGCCGTCTCTGGGTCTCCATGGCTTACCCACTTTTGGATGGCAGTAGGAAGAGCTCTCAAAAACCGATCCATTACAACACGTTCCACAATCTCTGGTGCGGACAAAGTCTCTGGCTGTAGCCACTTCCTGCTCAGGTGAATGAGATCATACATTTGAGACCTGGGGGGTTTTCCAAGCTGGAAAGTCCAGTTATGCACACGCTGAGCCCGGACAGCCAGGGTGACACCCAGCCTTGCCAATATTTCAGCTTTTAGCATCACATAGTCTTTTGCTTGGTCAGGCTCTAGGTCATAGTAAGCCTTCTGCGATTCACCAGTTAACAGAGGAGCCACCAGTCCAGCCCACTGCTCCTCAGGCCACTTTTCTCTTTCAGCAGTCCTTTCAAATGTGGTCAAAAATACCTCTGGATCATCCTCTCCAGTCATTTTTGTCAATAAACGACTCACCCCAAAGGACGCGGTATTAGTGGGACGGCTTTCCTCACTGGTCTGCGGACGTTGCTGCATTACTGCTTCCATTTGTTGTAGTCTCTGCTCTTGCTTCTGTAACAGGTCTATGAAGCGGGCCTCAGATTGCTGCTGGGCTTGTTGATGAGCTTGCTGCTGGGCTGCAAGGCTCCTTTGCAAACCTGCATTTGTCTGCTGTTGATTGGCATTTGCTAGAGCCAGCTGTTTCAGTATCTCCTCCATGCTGGCTTAAAAAAAACTGCCACTGGTTCTCCACCAACTGTGAGGGGGTTAACTCGGTAGCGGGTGTGTGTGACCCCCTGGTTGGGCTCCCCACACAAAAACAGGGCCAGCAGACGGAGGTTGTGGTTTTCAAAATCAAAAGGTGCGGTTTATTTCTCTATGTACAGTGACAAAAACACAGCAAAGCCAAAAAGAAACAAACAAAATAAATCCTGGTCAGTTTGACCTCTGACTAAACATGCAGGTTTCCTAAACTAACAACTGGGATCAGCCTGGTGCTGTCCTAGTCCCTAAGTCCCTGGTTTAGTAAAAGTCCAAACAAATAGCCACACAGGCTTTGCCTCACCGCACAGGGGTTCACTCTCCCTAGACAGTCCACACAGGTCTGGTTCCAGGCATGAGCTAACATCTAATGAAGCTGGGAGTTCTTATAGAGGCCTAAATGAGCTGACAAGCTTCAGCTGGTCTCATCAACTCCCTGTCTCACGACGCCCAGCACTCTCCCTAGAGGTATGAGTCATTCATGAGCCCACTAGCCTCAGCTGGGCTTCATCAACTCCCTAGTTGTATAAGTCGGCATAAAGCCTGAATCTGGGAGAAATATATCTACCCCCCTGGATGCAACCAGGTGACTTTACCTTCCTGCTGTCACAAGGGCCAAAGGCTGCATTCACACCTGGGCATTTCTGGAATGCCGCGGCAAAGTCACAGAAAACGTGCACTTTGCCGCATGTTTCAGAAACGCACTCCAAACGCCATGTCGCGCTTTTGGTGCCATAATTGGTAATAGCACCCCAAACGCCAGTAGCAGATGCATTTTGTTGCGCTGCAAATGCGCTACAAATGCGCCAAAACGTGCAATGAAAAACCACACCAAGCTCCACTCCAAAAAAGCGCGAGGACACAAGTTCCCACCACGCCCAGATGTGACCGGGGCCTAAAGGAGATTGTATAATCAGTTTGTATAGTGTCAGCCTCATGGTAGCTGTACACACTTTGATTTTATCAAAAAGATCGAATCGGCAAATAATCGATCAGCCATATCTTCTGCTCCGATTGATTTCGATCAGATTCGATCTAACCGAGTCAAACAGCCGGGGCAGGAAATTATTGACCGTTTTTCATCAATCAAGCATCGTACACACGGCCGAGATTCTCGTCAGGAAAAACCCATTGTTTTTCCTGACGAGAATCTTGACAAGAAACTTGTCCCGGCCGAGTGTACGCACGTACGATTCAAAAGAACCGCTGTTCTTTTAAATGGCACGCACGCGGTGACGTCATCGACTACGACGAGCGTGCGCTCGTCACATTCGATGCCGTCGCCGCCATCTTGCTACACCCTATGCCTATGCCTTAGGAAGCTACCGCGCATGCGTCTAAGTCATTTCGAGCATGCGCGGGTTTCCACTGCGACAGGTAAGTGTACACACGCTCGGGTTTCTTGTCGAGGAACAGGCCGACGAGATTCTCGACGAGAAAAAAGACCGCAGGTCGTCTTTTTTCTTGTCGGGGAATCTGGGCAGTTTTCTCGACGAGAAAACTGAAACCCGCGTACACACAGACGGTTTTCTCGGCAAGAAAACTCTCCCGGCAGTTTTCTTGTAGTTTTTTGCAGAGAAAACCGGTCGTGTGTACGCGGCCTCAGCAGCACTGAGATTCTTTGCTTAATAATCTGATCACATTTTAACCCCTTTGTGCCCAAAAGTAAAACAAATAATAATGCCTAAGCACAATTTTGCAACTTTTACATGTGTTAGTAAAAATTGTTCATATCATCACTACTGTGTGCATCCATGTGGATTATACCGCATTTTTTTCAGGACAAATTGGGCTTTCTTTTGGTGGTAAATGGTAATGTATATCTCCTGATTTTATTTATTTTTTATTATCAAAGGAGACCTGCCTCAAATTTTTTTTTTAAAGTAATTTAGCTGTATATTTTTTGTTACTACCATCAAAGACAAAAACCCAAAATAAATTCTCCTGCTCCCGGTTAGTGATGAGCCGAACACCCCCGGGTTCGGTTCGGGAAACTCAAGGATTTCAAATATGGTTCAGCAAAATTGGTTTAGAACAGAATAGCACACTGACACTTTCCCTCACTGTCCTACTCTGTCCCTCCCTACAAACAAGATTTAGCACATGTCATGGATATGCATTAATGTCTGTCTGCCATCTTACCTTCCTCCTCATGTGTTCATCTAGAGACCAGACCTCCTTCACCTGGCTTCCTTTATAATCTCCTCCCAGCCTGACTCCACCCCAGGCCCTATCACTGAACACTATATTAACCTGTGCACTGCAAGCCTGCTTTGCTGATCAACGTGTTTGTTAGGCATTGTGTGTTTGGGTTCCTGCCTGCCGTGTGCTACGTCTGTCTCTCTGTTACGTTATTGGCTTGTCCCCGACTATCCCTGTCTGCTCGTGACCCTTGACCTTCGGCTCGTTCTTCGTTATCCTTGTCTGCTTGTGGCCCCTGACCTTCGGCTTGTTATTCGGTTCTCTCTATCGTGTGCTGCTGCTTCCCCTTATCCTACGGGGCGTGAGCTAGGAAACTCCAGGGGCCGCGACCTGGTCCCAGCCTGCAGCGTAACATCCTCACCACTAGAGGCCCTGGAGAAGACCAGCTGGGTCTTAGACTCCGTGCCCTGGGGAATCTTGGCTCTCGCTTCCGTTGGGATCCCGGTTGTGCTCCTCTGGTCCCGCTTTCCACAACCACCCAGTTTCCTATCCGCAGAAGCCAGCCATAGGGTTCACTACCTCGCGGTGCACTCCTGTCCCCCTACGGTGTGCATCTGTCACCTGGCCACAGGTGACCCTGACAGCACAGAATAGCACACTGAAAGTTTCCACGAGTGTCCTTCTCTGTCCCTAAACTCAAGGATTTCAAATATGGAACAGCAAAATTGGTTTAGAACAGAATAGCACACTGACACTTTCCCTCACTGTCCTACTCTGTCCCTCCCTACAAACAAGATTTAGCACAGAATAGCACACTGAAAGTTTCCACGAGTGTCCTTCTCTGTCCCTAAACTCAAGGATTTCAAATATGGAACAGCAAAATTGGTTTAGAACAGAATAGCACACTGACACTTTCCCTCACTGTCCTACTCTGTCCCTCCCTACAAACAATATTTAGCACAGAATAGCACACTGAAAGTTTCCACGAGTGTCCTTCTCTGTCCCTTAACTCAAGGATTGAAAATATGGAACAGCAAAATTGGTTTAGAACAGAATAGCACACTGTCAGTTTCACTCACTGTACCTCTCTGTCCCTAAACTCAAGGATTGAAAATATGGAACAGCAAAATTGGTTTAGAACAGAATAGCACACTGTCAGTTTCACTCACTGTACCTCTCTGTCCCTAAACTCAAGGATTTCAAATATGTAACAGCAAAATTGGTTTAGAACAGAATAGCACACTGACACTTTCCCTCACTGTCCTACTCTGTCCCTCCCTACAAACAAGATTTAGCACAGAATAGCACACTGAAAGTTTCCACGAGTGTCCTTCTCTGTCCCTAAACTCAAGGATTGAAAATATGGAACAGCAAAATTGGTTTAGAACAGAATAGCACACTGACACTTTCCCTCACTGTCCTACTCTGTCCCTACAAACAAGATTTAGCACAGAATAGCACCCTGACACTTTCCCTCACTGTACCTCTCTGTCCCTAAACTCAAGGATTTCAAATATGGTTCAGCAAGATTGGTTTAGAACAGAATAGCACACTGTCAGTTTCACTCACTGTCCTACTCTGTCCCTACAAACAAGATTTAGCACAGAATAGCACACTGACACTTTCCCTCACTGTACCTCTCTGTCCCTAAACTCAAGGATTGAAAATATGGTTCAGCAAGATTGGTTTAGAACAGAATAGCACACTGACACTTTCCCTCACTGTACCTCTCTGTTTCTACAAACAAGGTTTAGCACAGAATAACACACTGTCACTGACACTCTCCCTACCTATCCTTATTTGTCCCTAAACACAAGGAATCCAGGATTAGTAAAGGAAAAAAAATGACACTGTCCCTGCCTATGCTTCTCTTTCCCTGCTCCGGAACACACTACACAAGGCCGCCGCGCTGGCGGCCTTTTATAGTGTGGGGCGTGTACTAAACCCCCTCAGCAATAATTGGCCACAGGCATCCTGCCTGTGGCCAATCATTGCTCTCCTCGCTGCCGGCGCTGTGATTGGCCAAGCATGCGGGGTCACAGTGCATGCTTGGCCAATCACAGCGCCTGGATGACACTGCGATGGCGTAGTGCATTGTGGGCCGTTCGCGTCACTCGAATTTGGCGCGAACGGCCCAAATCGTTCGATCTTCGTCGAACGATCGAACAGCCGATGTTCGAGTCGAACGTATGTTCGACTCGAACACGAAGCTCATCCCTACTCCCGGTGATACCACATATGTGTATGTTATTTGTTGTTTGTACCTGTAGCACAGCCCAGAAATAGTGTGCATTTTGCTTTTTTTTTTTTTATCCGACCTTAAAGGGGTTTTAAAGATTCATGCTTTTTCCCTTTTAATGCTTTCCATGCATTAAGGGGAAAAAACATCTGATGTCTGCTGGACCCCCCCCCCCCCCCCTGTTTACTTACCTGAGCCCTCGAAAGTCCTCTGTCATGAACGAGCAGGCTTTTCGGCTTTTCTCGGCTCATTCATTGGATGATTGATAGCAGTGCAGCCATTGGCTCCCAACCAATGAAGGGGGGAGGGGCCGAGTGATACAGTCGGCGGCTATAGCCACAGTCTGTATCACTGTATCACGGGAACGCGCCCGCAAGCTAACCCCCTTGGGAGAGAGCTTCCCATGAAGGGGGTTAGCTGATGCGGGGAGGAGCCGAGACAGCCGCCGAGGGACCCCAGAAGAGGAGGATCGGGGCCACTCTGTGCAAAACTAGCTGCACAGTGGAGGTAAGTATAACATGTTTGTTATTTTTTTTTTTTTGTATTTGATCCTTTACAACCCCTTTAACCACACTGACACTAATTTAAATTAAAAAAAATTCCCGCCCAATATTTACTGACCATGACCTTTGACCCTGAGCTTGACATTTGACCCTTACCTGACCCAAAAACTAACTCTGGCACTGGTCTGGATCAAACCTTGATCTAGGTATTTTTTTATTTTTTTTTATTATTATTATTTGTTTTTCCACACAGTTGTTTATTTATCTCTCTCTGTAAGGAGAGAGAGAGAGGGGGGGGGGGGAGGGAGAGAGAAAGAGGGGGGAGAGAGAGAGGGGGGGGAGAGAGAGAGAGTATCGTTCCTCTCTAGAGGTACAATGTATCTTTCCTCTCCATTTACAGAGAGAGAGATACAGGGGCGGGCTTCACAGCGACCGATTACTGTGATAGCCAATCAGAGGCTATCACAGTGATCGGGTGACCCGGAACTGGGAGTTCTGGGTCCCAATCACTAGTACAGTGGAACCTTGGGTTACGAGCATAATCCGTTCCAGGGAGCATGCTTGTAATCCAAAGCACTTGCATATCAAACGAGTTCCCCCATAGAAGTCAATGGAAACGAAGATAATTTGTTCCACATTGACTACTATTGTATGCAGGACCGCATGTGGCCAGAGGTGGGGGGGTGCCGGAGAGACTTGGAAATACTCGGAGACCATTCGGAGCCACTCGGAAAGCCTCGGATGCACTCTGAAACACTCAGTAACTGAGTTTTTCCGAGTATTTCCAAGTGTTTCCGAGTGCATCCGAACGGCTCTGAATGTCACCGACGCCCCCGCACCTCTGGCCAAATGCGGTACTGCACAGAGGCTTGAATCCTGCTCGTGTTGCGAGACAACACTCGCAAACAGAGTCAGGATTTTTTAAAGTAATAGCTCATATTTCGAAACGCTCGTTAACTGCGTTACTCGCAATCCAAGGTTTTACTGTACAGGCACTCAGGGCCCAACAGAAAAAAAGCCCCATTCAGTGGGGCCTCATATACAGTATATGTACTTTCGGCTTGAAGGGATTAATATGCTGATTTATTAAAGTGGTTGTAAACGCACTTTGTAAACAAACACCTACAGGTAAGCCTAGATTAAGGTTTACCTGTAGGTGCATGAAATATCTCCTTAACCTACACGGTTAAGGAGATATTTGCATTTAAAACCGGCGCCGCTGACATCACGCGCATGCGCACTAGCGGGCCGGTTTACTAGCCGGATTTCTGAATGGAGTTAGCCGGCCCGAGCGCACATGCGTGTGTCATCATCGCCGCTCCGGGGCCAATCACAGCGACGGAGCGGCGATACACCGTAGGCAGAGGGGAGCGAGACGGCAGCGGCGACGGAGGTGTCCGAGCACCGCTTCGGGGGCTTCGATCTCAGGTAAGTGATTCATAATGAGCTAGTATGCTATGCATACTAGCTCATTATGAATCACTTTATGCATACTAGCTCATTATGTCTTTATTTTGCAGGTTGTATATAAAAAAAAAAAAAAAGGCCAGGGGGGGGGTTTACAACCACTTTAATATGCTGATTGATCAGATTATGAGGTCGCCTTGTGGAAACAGAGATGTGATCAATAGTTTACGAACGTAATATTTCAACTATCCATCGAAACCCACTTTCCCCATGTGCGGCATATCAATTGATTTGTATTCTCAACTATAGATTTAGTATTCCTATTGGTGAAAAGAATTCAATAGTTTATCTAAATCTGTATGTCCACCACAAGGTCATCCAATGCCCAGGGCAAAGATGCCAAACTGTGCCCCCTCTTCGCTTAGGGTTAGGGTCAGGGCGCCCCCATCCCTGCAATAAACCATTGCGCCCAGGGTAGCTGCCCGTCCTGCCCACCCCTTGTCCCGGCCCTGATGGCCCCCCATAGAACAGATTGTACTATCAGGCTGTGTGGTGCGTCGTTGACCCAGAACAAGCGTATAAGTATCTGCATACTGTACATCTTCCAGCTCAGTGACAGGGCGGATTAAAACCAGAGGATCAGTATGACAGACGATTATCGTTTTGTAGAAGGAGGCCAGCGGCCTCCATATCTTTCTCCTGGAGGGTTTCTTGGAAAGGGATTGGGAGGAGAGGCGAGGTGTGAGGATTCTGCACGTTCGCCATAAACAGAAGGATAATCTCCTCTGTAAGAAATATTCATTTTCAGCGATATCTGTGCACAAGACGGCCGGCTTACAGATGGAATCATCACCAAGGAATGCACTAAATGTAAACGGCGAGGGACGGAGCTCATACATCACACGCGCAGCGCTCTCCAGTCATATCTATAACAGCACATCGTTATCCCTGTCCGAAAATTCCTTTCCATATGTTTCAGCTGCAGGAAAGATGGAGTCGGGAATAGATGCACCAATCCCATCTCGTGTCCATGTAGGTAATGAGAAGCAATCGTTCCCATCTTTGTATCAATAATTCCATTATGGATGGAGCTCTTCTGCGCCAACAATCCTCAATCATCTCTGGTGGACGCAAGTCGCGCGTTTTTTCTGTATGAATCCGGTGAAGCCAAAGGATTGGCGATTCGATTTCTCTCCTCTCTTCAACATTTCACAGTCAAACAGATCGAAACAAACTCTATTTCTTCAATATTTTTATTTGTTAAAAATGAAATCATTGTGTTACAGTTTAGGAATTATTATTTATTGATTTATTGTAAAAAAAAAAAAAATACTGTATATACTCGAGTATAAGCTGAGTTTTTCAGCACATTTTTTTGTGCTGAAAATGCCCCCCCTCGGCTTATACTCGAGTCACCTTTTTGTGCCTGATCTTCCAGATTTTGGGGACCCGGTACTGGCCTGGACCCCAAACTTGGCACACAAGTAGCCTCACTCTTCCTCCATAAGTGTGGCAAAGTTTGTTGTCCAGGGAACCTACGGCCGGGAGCACCGATTTTTCAAAATCAGGCACCCTTTCCATAGACTCCCATGTTAAATGGTCATTTCTACGGTGACTTTGGGGACCCGGTACCGGACAGTCGTAGGTCCCCTGGACCCGAAACTTGGCACACATATAGTCCCATTTCTCCTCTATAAGTGTGCAAAGTTTTTTTTATCTGGGGGACCTACGGCCGGGGAGCACCGATTTTTCAAATCTGGGCACTCTTTCCATGGACTCCCATGTTAAATGTCAGTCTAGTCATGGACACAGTGAGGCATGGGCACAGTGAGGCATGGACATGGGCACAGTGAGGCATGCAGATGGACACCCTAGGCTTATACTCGAGTCAATAAGTTTTCCCAGTTTTTTGTGGTAAAATTAGGTGCCTCGGCTTATATTCGGGTCGGCTTATACTCGAGTATATACGGTAATAGCCATTCATCCAATGAATCTCCACGTAAATTCCATCTGTGTGAATTGTACAAAAATAAACGTTCTTTAGGCTGTTTTCTCTTCTGAAGGAATGTTCTTTTATTATGGGTAGTATATTAACCACCTAAGGACCGGAAGGATTTGCCCCCTTAAGCCCTGTACACACGATCGGATTTCCTATGGATTCTAATCCGATGGATTTTTCCATCGGAAATCCGATGAAGCTGACTTCCATCAGTCTTGCCTACACACCATCAGTCAAAAATCCGACCGTCCCAATTGCCGTGACGTAAAACACTCCGATGAGCCGAGAAAAATAAGTTGAATGCTTCTGAGTATGCGTCGACTTGATTCTGAGCATGTGTGGGTTATTTGTCCGATGGAGTTCCACACAGACGATCGGAATTTGCTATCGTTTTTTTTTCCCATCGGATAAATTTAAAACATGTTATATTTTTTCTCACCGATGGAAAAACGACCGATGGGGCCCATACACGATCGGTTTGTCCGATGAAAAAAGTCCATTGGACTGTTTTCATCGGCAAAACCCATCATGTGTACACGGCATAAATGACCAGGCCATTTTTTTTTTGTTTTTTTGTGCTAT
Organism: Rana muscosa; assembly: GCA_029206835.1. Classification (NCBI taxonomy): domain Eukaryota; kingdom Metazoa; phylum Chordata; class Amphibia; order Anura; family Ranidae; genus Rana; species Rana muscosa. Next base: position 26,882,986 of record CM055128.1, read on the forward strand.
AAACAAAAAAAAAAAAACGAAAATGTGGAGAAAAACACAATATTTTTTACTTTTTGCTATAATAAATATCCCCAAAAAAGTAAAAAAAGTAATTACTTCATCAGTTTAGGCCGATTTCTATTCTTCTACATATTTTTGGTAAGAAAAAAATTGCAATAAGTGTATATTGATTGGTTTGCACAAAAGTTATAGCGTCTACAAAATAGGGGATAGATTTATGGCATTTTCATTTTTTTTATTCTTTTACTAGTAATGGTGGTGATCTGCGATTTTTAGTGGGACTGCGACATTGCGAAGGACAGATCTGACACTTTTGGCACCTTTTTGGAACCATTGACACTTATACAGCGATCAGTGCTATAAAAATGCACTGATTACTGTGTAAATGTCACTGGCAGGAAAGCGGTTAACACTAGGGGGCGATCAAGGGGATAAATGTGTTCCCTGGGAGGTTTTTCTAACTGTGGAGGGGGGGGGGCTGACCGGAGGAGGAGAGAGATCGCTGTTTCTAATCACTAGGAACAGCAGATCTGTCTCTCCTCCCCTGTCAGAACAGGGATCTGTTTGTTTACATTGACAGATCCCCGTTCTGGCTCTCTGTGGAGCGATTGCGGGTGGCCGGTGGACATCGCGGCCCCAGCCGTGCGCATTGGCTCCGGCATTGAGAATGCTAGAGAGAATTAGCAAAAAACTAACTAATGTTTACATTTGTTTGCAAATTACTACATTTTTCATTTTACATTTTTTCTTTTTTTATACATTTTAGGTGTGTACTGCAACGGGGTATTTGACCAGTTCGCCTGCTGGCCGTTCTCCCCTCCCGGTAATGTGTCGGTGGCCTGTCCGTGGTATCTGCCCATGAGGGATGACGGTACGGAGTCTGAATGAGTCAGATCAGTTTATCAATCAATTTTTCTATCTTTTTATGTGAATTAGCATGATTTAAGGTCAGATTACATTGTACAGTGCCTTGCAAAAGTATTCACCCCCCTTGGCTTTTTACCTATTTTGTTACATTACAGCCTTTAGTTCAATGTTTTTTAATCTGAATTATATGTGATGGATCAGAACACAATAGTCTAATGCATCGTACACACGGCCGGGATTTCCAACGGCAAAAAAGTCAGTCGGTAATCCCGACGGGGAAAAAAGAGAGCTGGTTCTCTTTTTTTTGCCGGCGGTTTTTGGCAGTTTTCCCGTCGGAAAAACTCAGAGGAAGCATACACACGGATTCCTGGCCTAAAGCTCTCATTGCAGTTTTCCCGTCAGAAAACCCGGTCGTGTTTACGAGACATAAGTTGGTGAAGTATAATTAGAAAAATATAGACATAACACTATTTTTCAGAAATAAAACGCTGAAAATTGGCATGTGCGTATGTATTCACCCCCTTTGCTATGAAGCCCATAAAAAGCTCTGGTGCATCCAATTACCTTCAGACGTCACATAATTAGTGAAATGATGTCCACCTGTGTGCAATCCAAGTGTCACATGACCTGTCATTACATATACACACCTTTTTGAAAGGCCTCAGAGGCTGTAACACCTAAGCAAGAGGCACCACTAACCAAACACTGCCATGAAGACCAAGAAACTCTCCAAACAAGTGTAGCGCCCTGCTACTTTTGAACAGGCGCTATTCTGTAAATTTAGGGGTATCTGAGCTGTAAATAGCTCAGAGTGATTATGTAAATTGTTTGTTTCTGTTCCAGCTTTGGCTGTTTGTACGTATTTCCCACTGTTGCCAGTAGGTGTCACTGTTGTCACAGGCCAGTGTGAGAAATACAGCCAGCTGGTGTATTGGATATTCTTTCTCCAGAAAACAGCCCAATCAGGAGCTTCTTTGTAGCTGGGCATGCTGGGGGAAGGATATTTAAGGGGCAGTGCCATGTGCTCCAGGGTCCTTCTTGCCTCGTGGCCCTCCAGGCTGGAGGCTATGCTGCTGTGTTTGCTGTAAGTGGGCCCGGAAGCCTGTCTGGGCCCTACTTAACTGAAGGTGATCCTGTGCTGTCTGTCCTGCGGGAGGAAGCCACTCAAGCGGAGAATATTCCAGGGGAGGACTTTACTGGAGAGGACCGAGCTGATGGCTGGTATCTCAGGAAGGGCCTGGTGACTCGTTTGGAGGATGCACCCAAGTTGACCTACCTCACAGTACTGCCGGATGGCTTAAAGGTTCAGGTACTGTGCAGCTGACCTAACTAACTGACTACTGGCTAAATAATCTTGTGGCAGGGGATTATCCAGGAGTTTCCACTTTTCACTCAAGTCTGTGGCAGAGACTTTGTCCGTGCTTCATACTGCCTGCTAGGTCGGTGTGAGAGGCCTATCCGGTTGTCTCAAGAACCAGAGACAGAAAGCTGTGTCATCTGGATTCAAGAACCGCATTAGTGATCTGCAAAACCAAGGTATCTGAACTTCCCCTAACCCTCTATCCTCCTACCTGAAGTTGTTTAATAAAGAAATAGAGAAAAAGACTGACGTCACTGGCAATCGCCTCTATTCTGATTACTTAACATAAACTCTTAAGTTCTGGGACGGTGAAATGTGGGGTAACGGCAGGACCCAAAATTAATCCAGCAGCTCCTTCAGGGGAATCGCTACACAAGTAAGGGACAATGTTGTTGAGAAGTATAAGTCAGGGTGAGGTTATAAAAAAAATATCCAAATCTTTGATGATCCCTAGGAGCACCATCAAATCTATCATAACCAAATGGAAAGAACATGGCACAACAGTAAATCTACCAAGAGACGACCGCACACCAAAACTCACGGACCGGGCAAAGAGGGCATTAATCAGAGAGGCAGCACAGAGACCGAAGGTAACCCTGGAGGAGCTGCAGAGTTCCACTGCAGAGACTGGAGTATCTGTACATAGGACGACAATAAGCCGTACGCTCCATAGAGTTGGGCTTTATGGCAGAGAGGCCAGAAGAAAGCCGATACTTTCAGCAAAAAAACAAATGGCACATTTTGAGTTTGCGAAAAGGCATGTGGGAGACTCCCAAAATGTATGGAGGAAGGTGCTCTGGTCTGATGAGACTAAAATGTATCTTTTTGGCCATCAAAGAAAACACTATGTCTGGAGCAAATCCAACAGATCACATCACCCGAAGAACACCATCCCCACTGTGAAACATGGTGGTGGCAGCATCATGCTGTGGGGATGTTTTTCAGCAGTCGGGACTGGGAAACTGGTCAGAGTTGAGGGAAAGATGGATGGTACTAAATACAGGAATATTCTTGAGCAAAACCTGTACCACTCTGTGTGTGATTTGAGGCTAGGACGGAGGTTCACCTTCCAGCAGGACAATGACCCCAAATACACTGCTAAAGCAACACTTGAGTGGTTTAAGGGGAAACAAGTAAATGTGTTGGAATGGCCTAGTCAAAGCTCAGACCTCAATCCAATAGAAAATCTGTGGTCAGACTTAAAGATTGCTGTACACAAGCGCAAACCATCCAACTTGAAGGAGCTGGAGCAGTTTTGCAAGGAGGAATGGGCAAAAATCCCAGTGGTAAGATGTGGCAAGCTCATAGAGACTTATCCAAAGCGACTTGGAGCTGTGATAGCTGCAAAAGGTTGTCACCACAAACTATTGACTTTAGGGGGGGGGGGTGAATAGTTATGCACATTGACTTTTTCTGTTACTTTGTCCTATTTGTTGTTTGCTTCACAATAAAATAATTCTTCAAAGTTCTGGGCATGTTCTGTAAATCCTCAAACAATCCATGTTAATTCCAGGTTGTGAGGCAACAAAACACGAAAAATGCCAGGGGGGGGGGGGGGGGTGAATACTTTTGAAAGGCACTGTATATACACTGCTCAAAAAAATGAAAGGAATACTTTTTAATCAGAATAGCATCAAGCCAATGAAGCTCCTGGGATATTGATCTGGTCAGGTAAGTAGCAGAGGGGGATTTTAATCAGTTTCAGCTGCTTAGGTGTTAAATTAATAACAGATGCACTAGATGGACATCAATGAGACGACCTCCAAAACCCGAATACAGTGGAACCTCGGATTGCGAGTAATGCGGTTAACGAGCGTTTCGAAATACGAGCGCTGTATATTTAAAAATTGTAACTCGGTTTGCGAGTGTTGTCTCGCAAAACGAGCACGATTCAGGCGAAAGCGGTGTGCAGTACCGCGTTTGGCCTGAGGTGGGGGGCGCCGGAGGCGAGCAGAGCCGAACGTCACCAATCGCAGCCGATTGGCGCCGTTCGGAAATGCACGTGTAGCGGCCCCCTCTCTCTCCTCTCTGTTCTTCTGGCTCTGGCTCTTGTCTAGGGGTACCTCTGAGGAGAGATTGCGAGGTCACCACGCCAAGTTCCCACTGCAGGTGTGTATGTGTAGTGGGAGACAATTCTCTTTTACCTTCGGGTCGGTGTTCTGCATCTGGAGACCTCCTCCTGGTTTCTCGAACAGTGTCTGCCAGTAAATGAGCCCCACACCACTAAAGTCCAACACTCCTTTATTCTTCTCATGGAAAAGTGAACACAATCAGTTGGACTCCCTCAACGAACAGAACAGACAGGGGGGGTGTGGATGCGAGTAGGCCCAGGCACAATGAACTCTCCTACTTCCTTCCCAGAAGTAGGTTTCTGCTCCCAATCGAGGAAGACATCCCTCCCGGCGGTCTCCGGAGGCTCACCTGTCACTGGCAATTTGCTGCACCAGGTCTTCAGGTAAGTACCCCCACCGGTCCCTTACGCCACTGGATTCGGGAACCCCCTCCCGGGGTCCCCTAGGAAGTTCCTCCCTCGCGGAGCCTTAATCCGGGACCTTCAGTCCTGGACCGCCATCCAAGTACCTCACCCCAGGCTAAAGGTGCCTGGGATGGAACACGACCTCCGAACGTCCTCCAGGCCTAGGCCGCCTAGAGGACCAACACGAACCACCGCCCTCAAGCTGAAGGTGCCCGGGACTCGACCCCCCCACCAAAAATGGCCGCCCCCTTTATACCCCCTCCCAGCCAGCACGGCGGGTTCCCCGCCCCACCATACAACTGCTGAGAGAGGCAAAAAAGAGGTACGACACTGCAATGATGGCTCAACCCCGGGCCCAAAGTGACAGTGCCACCCGGTGGGCCTCAGGGAACCATACACCACAGTTTCCCCACCAGATTCAAACAGAAAAGCACATACCCGCTACACACGGAAAGGCCCACGGAAAGGTTCTCGGGAACTAAGTCTTTCCGAGGTTTGCCGAGGTCAGCCGAGGTGTCCTCGGGCCTTCTCGGCCGTTTCCATGGCTCTCCAGCGCCCCCCCCGCCTCTGGCTGCATGCGATATTGCATGCCATTGAAGTCAATGCGGAATTCAATATTTTCGTTTTCATTGACTTCAATGGGGAAACTCGCTTTGATATGCGAGTACTTTGGATTACGAGCATTCTCCTGGAACGAATTATGCTCGTAATCCGAGGTTCCACTGTAGTTTTACAGGCGGAGGCCAATGACATTTTTTTCCCTACTCATCTTTTCTGACTGTTTTTCACTAGTTTTGCATTTGGCTAGGGTCAGTGTCACTACTGGTAGCATTAAGCCATACCTGGACCCTATAAAGGTTGCACAGGCAGTCCTACTCCTCCAGTATGGCACATCAATACATGCCATTGTCAGAAGGTTTGTTGTGTCTCCCAGCACAGTCTCAAGAGCATGGAGGATTCCAGAAGACAGGCAGTTACTCTAGGAGAGCTGGACAGAGCCGTAGAAGGTCTTTAACCCATCAGCAGGACCAGTATCTGCTCCTTTGTGCAAGAAGGTACAGGATAAGCACTGCCAGAGCCGTACAAAATGACCTCCAGCAAACCACTGGTGTGAATGTCTCTGACCAAACAATCAGAAACAGACTTCACGAGGGTGGCCTGAGGGCCCGACGTCCTCTAGGGGGCCCTGTGCTCACTGCCCGGCACCGTGGAGCTCGATTGGCATTTGCCATTGAACACCAGAATTGGCAGGTCCACCACTGGCACCCTATGTTTTTTTTACAGATGAGAGTAGGTTCACCCTGAGCATATGTGACAGATGTGAAAGGGTCTTGGAGAACTTTATGCTGCCTGTAACATCGTTTAGCATGACCGGTTTGGTGGTGGGTCAGTGATGGTCTGGGGAGGCATATCCATGGAGGGATGCACAGACCTCTACATACTAGACAATGGCACCCTGACTGCCATTAGGTATCAGAATGAAATCCTTGGACCCTTTGTGAGACCCTACGCTGGTGTACTGGGTCCTGGGTTCCTCTTGGTGCACGACAATGCCCGGCCTCATGTGGCGAGAGTATGCAGCCAGTTCCTGGAGGATGAAGGAATGGATACCATTGAATGGCCTCCACCTGACCTAAATCCAATAGAAAACCTCGGGGACAATATGTTTCGGTCCATCCGGTGCTGCCAGGTTGCACCTCAGTCTGTTCAGGAGCTCAGTGATGCTCTGGGAGGAAATACACTAGGACACCATCCGTCATTTTATTAGGAGCATGCCCTGATGTTGTCAGGCATGCATGCAAGAATATGGGGGCCATAAAAATTACTGAGGACCATTCTGAGTTGCTGCAATGAAATTCCAGAAAAATGGACTAGCCTGCGGCATAATTTTTTCACTTTGATTTTCAGGGTGTCTTTGAATTCAGCCCCCTGTAGGTTCATAATGATCATTTCCATCAAATAATGTGGCATCCTTTCATTCCTAACACATTACCCAGTCCATATCAGCCCGGGCACACGCAAATCACGCTTTGCTTGATTCCCCATATTAACTTGTTTTAAACTTTTTTTACTTTTTTTAACGTTACTTCCTGGTTTCTTGCCTAGGCAAATGGCGCCATACGTCCCAGGAAACTTCAGGAGGGGAGGAGTTTTTTTCAGCTAAGCACACTCTCCTGCATGCATGCCTGAGCTAAGGGTAGATGATGGATTCTAGGAAGCAAATGCTACATGAATCATCTGCCCTTACTCAAGATGGCCACAGCCAGAAATGTTTTTCAAAGTGATTTCTCAACAAAATAAAGCATGGAGGGATGGCTGGATGGAGAGATAGATGAATGGATGGAGAAATAGATGAATGGATGGAGAGATGGATGAATGGATGGATGGAGGGATGGATGGATGGAGGGATGGAGAGATGGATGAATGGATAGATGGAGGGATGGATGGAGGGATGGAGAGATGGATGAATGGATGGATAGATGGATGGATGGAGTGATGGATGAATGGATGGATGGAGGGATGGATGGAGGGATGAATGGAGGGATGGATGGAGGGATGAATGGATGGATGGATGGATGGATGGAGAGATGGATGGATGGAGGGATGGATGGATGGAGGGATGGATGGATGGATGGATGGATGGAGAGATGGATGAATGGATGGATGGAGGGATGGAGAGATGGATGAATAGATGGATGGATGGAGTGATGGATGAATGGATGGATGAATGGATGGATGGGTGGATGGATGGATAGATGAAGGGATGGATTGATGAATGGATGGATGGAGGGATGGATGGAGGGATGGATGGCTGAGTTTTCTTTGAATATTTAAAATGAATAAAATAGTTAGGTACACGAGACGCCATGATGTAAATGTTTTGTTTCGTAGATCTGTCCCCTACATCTGTGTACATTCTATGTTTGTTCTCTCTTCACGTTTGAAGGTCAGTGATCTATTTCCAGACTTTGCCTTCAGGGGATCATGTGACTGCGTCCTGATCCGCCGACCTCCCACTTACATCACATACAGAATAATTACATGCGGCATAAATTTCCATAAAGAAGGAAATCAAATATTTATCCTGAAAACGACACGTGTCCTCCAGATGTATAGAGAGTCCGATCACTTCACCTCCACAGGAAACGTCTGAGCGGGGAAATACGTTTACATCGTGCCAATGTGCCATCTATACCAGGGGTCTACAAACTTTCGAAATAAACGGCCAGTTTACTGCCCTTCAAACTTTAGAGGGGGCCGGACTGTGGGCAGTGTGAGTAGAAAATGTCCTGGTGTAAGGACATCAGTGGGAGGAATAGTACCCCATCATTGGTATTGGTGGGAGGAATAGTGTCCCATCATTGGTATTGGTGGGAGGAATAGTGTCCTATCATTGGTATTGGTGGGAGGAATAGTGTCCTATCATTGGTATTGGTGGGAGGAATAGTGTCCTATCATTGGTATTGGTGGGAGGAATAGTGTCCCATCATTGGTATTGGTGGGAGAAATAGTACCCCATCATTGGTATTGGTGGGAGGAATAGTGTCCCATCATTGGTATTGGTGGGAGGAATAGTGTCCCATCATTGGTATTGGTGGGAGGAATAGTGTCCCATCATTGGTATTGGTGGGAGGAATAGCGTCCTATCATTGGTATTGGTGGGAGGAATAGTGTCCCATCATTGGTATTGGTGGGAGGAATAGTGTCCTATCATTGGTATTGGTGGGAGGAATAGTGTCCCATCATTGGTATTGGTGGGAGGAATAGTGTCCCATCATTGGTATTGGTGGGAGGAATAGTGTCCCATCGTTGGTATTGGTGGGAGAAATAGTGTCCCATCGTTGGTATTGGTGGGAGGAATAGTGTCCCATCATTGGTATTGGTGGGAGGAATAGCGTCCTATCATTGGTATTGGTGGGAGGAATAGTGTCCCATCATTGGTATTGGTGGGAAGAATAGTGTCCCATCATTGGTATTGGTGGGAGGAATAGTGTCCCATCATTGGTATTGGTGGGAGAAATAGTGTCCCATCATTGATATTGGTGGGAGGAATAGTGCCCCATCATTGGAATTGGTGGGAGGAATAGTGTCCCATCATTGGTATTGGTGGGAGGAATAGTGTCCCATCATTGGTATTGGTGGGAGGAATAGTGTCCCATCATTGGTATTGGTGGGAGGAATAGCGTCCTATCATTGGTATTGGTGGGAGGAATAGTGTCCCATCATTGGTATTGGTGGGAAGAATAGTGTCCCATCATTGGTATTGGTGGGAAGAATAGTGTCCCATCATTGGTATTGGTGGGAAGAATAGTGTCCCATCATTGGTATTGGTGGGAGGAATAGTGTCCCATCATTGGTATTGGTGGGAGGAATAGTGTCCCATCATTGGTATTGGTGGGAGGAATAGTGTCCCATCATTGGTATTGGTGGGAGGAATAGTGTCCCATCATTGGTATTGGTGGGAGGAATAGTGTCCCATCATTGGTATTTGTGGGAAGAATAGTGTCCCATCATTGGTATTGGTGGGAAGAATAGCGTCCCATCATTGGTATTGGTGGGAGGAATAGTGTCCCATCATTGGTATTGGTGGGAGGAATAGTGTCCCATCATTGGTATTGGTGGGAGAAATAGTGTCCCATCATTGGTATTGGTGGGAGGAATAGTGTCCCATCATTGGTATTGGTGGGAGGAATAGTGTCCCATCATTGGTATTGGTGGGAGGAATAGCGTCCCATCATTGGTATTGGTGGGAGGAATAGCGTCCCATCATTGGTATTGGTGGGAGGAATAGTGTCCCATCATTGGTATTGGTGGGAGGAATAGTGTCCCATCATTGGTATTGGTGGGAGGAATAGTGTCCCATCATTGATATTGGTGGGAGGAATAGCGTCCCATCATTGGTATTGGTGGGAGGAATAGTGTCCCATCATTGGTATTGGTGGGAGGAATAGCGCCCCATCATTGGTATTGGTGGGAGGAATAGCGTCCCATCATTGGTATTGGTGGGAGGAATAGTGTCCCATCATTGATATTGGTGGGAGGAATAGTGTCCCATCATTGGTATTGGTGGGAGGAATAGCGTCCCATCATTGGTATTGGTGGGAGGAATAGCGTCCCATCATTGGTATTGGTGGGAGGAATAGCGTCCCATCATTGGTATTGGTGGGAGGAATAGTGTCCCATCATTGGTATTGGTGGGAGGAATAGTGTCCCATCATTGGTATTGGTGGGAGGAATAGTGTCCCATCATTGGTATTGGTGGGAGGAATAGTGTCCCATCATTGGTATTGGTGGGAGGAATAGCGTCCCATCATTGGTATTGGTGGGAGGAATAGTGTCCCATCATTGGTATTGGTGGGAGGAATAGTGTCCCATCATTGGTATTGGTGGGAGGAATAGCGCCCCATCATTGGTATTGGTGGGAGGAATAGCGTCCCATCATTGGTATTGGTGGGAGGAATAGTGCCCCATCATTGGTATTGGTGGGAGGAATAGCGTCCCATCATTGGTATTGGTGGGAGGAATAGTGTCCCATCATTGGTATTGGTGGGAGGAATAGTGTCCCATCATTGGTATTGGTGGGAGGAATAGTGTCCCATCATTGGTATTGGTGGGAGGAATAGTGTCCCATCATTGGTATTGGTGGGAGGAATAGTACCCCCATTATTTGTGTTAGTGGGAGGAATAATGTCCCAAAGTCCGGATTAAAAGCAGGCAAAGTGCCGCAGTTTGGAGACCACTGCTCCACAGCAGGAAATAGTCCAAAGAAAAACCTGTGAGGGCAATATTCACCTAAATAAATAAGTTATATATTTCAGAAGTGACATCACCGCTCCCCAGATATAAGTTATATTATACAGGAGTGACATCATCACTCTCCAGATATAAGATATATTATAGAGGAGTGACATCACCGCTCTCCAGATATAAGTTATATTATACAGGAGTGATATCACCGCTCTCCAGATATAAGATATATTATAGAGGAGTGACATCACCGCTCTCCAGATATACGATATATTATACAGGAGTGACATCACCGCTCTCCAGATATAAGTTATATTATACAGGAGTGATATCACCGCTCTCCAGATATAAGATATATTATAGAGGAGTGATATCACCGCTCTCCAGATATACGATATATTATACAGGAGTGACATCACCGCTCTCCAGATATAAGTTATATTATACAGGAATGACATCACTGCTCTCCAGATATATGTTATATTATACAGGAGTGACATCACCGCTCTCCAGATATAAGTTATATTATACAGGAGTGAGATCACCACTCTACAGATATAAGTTATATTATACAGGAGTGAGATCACCGCTCTCCAGATATAAGTTATATTATACAGGAGTGACATCACCGCTCTCCAGATATAAGTTATATTATACATTAGATGGACAGGTTGCTCTCTGGCAGTGAGCGGTGATTTGGCGATATCGGGGGGCGGGTCACGTCGGTATTACAATCATTTTATACACACATTTTATTTCCTATCTGCCTAAATGAGGAAATCTATACATGGATCGGCTCATTATACATAATGGGGGAGGCCGGTGTCGGGATCATTTCATCAGGCAGACAAATAGCTGCAATATCAGTAAATGTCACAATGACGAATTCCTCGGCCGCTCTCAGGTGGAGACATCAGAATATTCCTCAATCAGCAGATTTATGTCACGGGGCAACGAGTGACCAATCAGAACGCATCTTTTGTTGTTTTCTGTTCTGATGAACAATGGAAATAATAAACTGGTCAGATAATGTAACATGAGGGACGACTTTGTGTTCCTGGGGTCTCCATAACTCCAACAGTCATAAACAGGTGGAAGAATTAAAAAAAAAAAATGCAGCCACTCCTTATCCTTAATATCTCATAGCTGCCACTAGAGGGGGTAAAGCATTTTTTTTTTAGGAGCCCCAGTATGGGGCTTTGGTGAAATATCCAAGGGTCAAACAGACCATTGATCAGTGGCGGCTGGTACTTCATTTTTTTTTTTTTTGAGGGGGGGGGCGGCAAACAAATTCCTTTGCCTCAGGTTCTAATCATGTTCCTAAAAAAAAAAATCTCATTGAAATCTATGCGTCCGACACCCCGCATGGAGATTAGGGGGTGGCACATAGAGATTAGGGAGGCGGCACCCCTGCACCCCTTATGGACCGGCCACCGCTGCCCTTGATGTTTCACTTTTTGAGTTTACTCTGCTTCAGTTAAGAATGAAGACCAGAGCGATCGGTACAGATCACTCACTGTGTTCATTCAAAAAAGGAAGGGACCAGTTAATTAAATATTTACCAGCCCCCTCCCTGCTCCTGAGAAGAGAGAAGGAAAGCTGTCAGCGGTGCAGACGGGAGACAGGTAGTAGGAGAATCGGCACCGCAGGGTGATTAGGGTGTGCCCAGGCACATCCGGCACACCCTGTGTGCAAGTCTTTGATGGTGACCCTGGTTGATGCCTAAACAAATATGACACCATCCTTCTGGAAAGAAAATCAGATGAAGGCGTTGTCAGGGGGAGTACGGTGCTCCACTATACATGGAAAAGTTTCTGATGACAGGTCCACTTTGATGTCCTTATTTTCTGCTGTCACATTATCGGGGTACAATAATTCTAGGGGTGATTACATGTGGCTCATCTATGTCTGCATGCTTTGTTGCAGGGAACACCGGCTACGCGTACAGGCTCTGCACCGACAATGGGACTTGGCAGTGGGACGCCAACAGATCAGAGTTTTGGCGCGATGTCACGGAATGTTCTGCAAAAATTAACTCCATACCGGTGAGTCGGACTTGTTTCTCTTCTGCCTTAATCCTGGGATTACTCTGGGCTGTAGATGTGTTATATCTCCAAACCCCAGACCCCACCACGGACATTGCAGGCGACATACCAGACACCAGGCTACAAAAATATATTAATATGATCGAAAGGAGCAGATCAGATCATCTGGACCATCTAGTTATCCATTCACTCGCTGCCATTGATGGGTAGGGGTCCCCCACACTGCAGAATGGAGTGTAGGCTGGGCCCCTGTATGTGGGACCCGATAGGGATCCTGTATTTAGGATGTGGAGGATTATGGAGCACAAGTTTCCCTAATGAAAAAATATAACAGTTATTATTGTAATCTAAAGCTGAACTATATAAAAGATACAGCTCTGTAATCGTTCATTCATTATAAGGTGTATTCCAATAAAATCAGAGCTCTTCATCCTGCAAAACGGCATGTACATTCATTCAAAATTGAATGTTATTAGCCATTTTTCCCCCAGGTCAAATGTTATATGTTCATAAAGAATAGCATAAATCAGGAAAATACCACATTGTGACCACTAGATGGAGATGATAATCATAGGAAAATACATATTTAGTATGATTGTCAGCTCCATCTAGTGGCTAACATGTGGTATTTTACTCCTGTCACATACCAGCGACACCACATTGTTCATTCAACATTGACAGAATTCACATAAAGCGTATGTACATCCAGTTTTACAAAAAAAAAAGCTCTGCAATTTTGTATGAATACACCCCTAAGGCCCCTTTCACACGAGTGGACCGATCGGGTCTGCCTGTCCGTTTTTCAGGCGGACCCGATCCAACCACCTATTGTTCTCTATGGAGCAGCAGGTGTGAGCAGACACGTGTCTGCTGTCACCCGCTGGCATCCGATCTTATCCAGTCCGCTAAAAACAGACATATGTTGATACATTTGCCATCCATCGGGTGGATCGGATCGGATTAAAAAATGCAGTCCGTTTCCATCCAACCGCTCCATAGAGAACAGCAGGCCGTGTCTGTGTTCATTCTGCATAGCGAATCGGACATGGACCTGTCATCTGCCTGCTCAGCGGAGAGATCCCCCACCTTTAAGCAGGCGGATTCGATTGGATGGATTCCCCCTCATGTAAAAGTGGCCTAAATGAATGTTTTAAAATACTGTCAGTGAAGACACCTGAATCTAGCCAGGCTTTGGCCTCTTGCAGTCCCTGTACAGCAGGCCTGGAGTGTGAAGAAGAAGTACAAGGAGCCAATCCGTTCTGATAACAAGCATGCCAGTAGGAGGAGAGAGCTGAGTGATGGGGAGATGACCTGATCACTGTGCTGCTTTTCCTTTCACTGTCCAGTCACAGGTTGAGGGCTGGTCCGGGATGACCTGATCACTGTGTTGCTTTTCCTTTCACTGTCCAGTCACAGGTTGGGGGCTGGTCCGGGATGACTTGATCACTGTGCTGCTTTTCCTTTCACTGTCCAGTCACAGGTTGGGGGCTGGTCTGGGATGACCTGATCACTGTGCTGCTTTTCCTTTCACTGTCCAGTCACAGGTTGGGGGCTGGCCTGGGAAGACCTGATAACTGTGCTGCTTTTCCTTTCACTGTCCAGTCACAGGTTGGGGGCTGGTCCGGGATGACCCGATCACTGTGTTGCTTTTCCTTTCACTGTCCAGTCACAGGTTGGGGGCTGGTCCGGGATGACTTAATCATTGTGCTGCTTTTCCTTTCACTGTCCAGTCACAGGTTGGGGGCTGGTCCGGGATGACCCGATCACTGTGTTGCTTTTCCTTTCACTGTCCAGTCACAGGTTGGGGGCTGGTCCGGGATGACTTAATCATTGTGCTGCTTTTCCTTTCACTGTCCAGTCACAGGTTGGGGGCTGGTCTGGGATGACCTGATCACTGTGCTGCTTTTCCTTTCACTGTCCAGTCACAGGTTGGGGGCTGGTCCGGGATGACTTAATCACTGTGCTGCTTTTTCTTTCACTGTCCAGTCACAGGTTGGGGGCTAGTCCGTGATGACCTGATTACTGTGCTGCTTTTCCTTTCACTGTCCAGTCACAGGTTGGGGGCTGGTCCGGGATGACCTGATCACTGTGCTGCTTTTCCTTTTAATGTCCAGTCACAGGTTGGGGGCTGGTACGGGAAGACCTGATCACTGTGCTGCTTTTCCTTTCACTATCCAGTCACAGGTTGGGGGCTGGTCCGGGATGACCTGATCACTGTGCTGCTTTTCCTTTCACTGTCCAGTCACAGGTTGGGGGCTGGTCCGGGGTGACCTGATCACTGTGCTGCTTTTCCTTTCACTGTTTAGTCACAGGTTGGGGGCTGGTCCGGGGTGACCTGATCACTGTGCTGCTTTTCCTTTCACTGTTCAGTCACAGGTTGGGGGCTGGTCCGGGATGACCTGATCACTGTGCTGCTTTTCCTTTCACTGGCCAGTCACAAGTTGGGGGCTGGTCTGGGATGACCTGATCACTGTGCTGCTTTTCCTTTCACTGTCCAGTCACAGGTTGGGGGCTGGTCCGGGATGACCTGATCACTTTGCTGCTTTTCCTTTAACAGTCCAGTAAGGATGGGCTCAGGCGTGTTCGCAACTCCATGTGCCAGCGCCTGCCAGGAAGCTGACACTGCACAGTGCTACTCACAGGCAGTGTGGCATTTCCTGATTTCGTGGCTGCACAGATCGGGAAATGTCTCACTACCTGTGATTAGCGCTGCGCAGTGTCAGCTTCCTGGCAGGCGGGGGCACGTGGAGTTCCGAACACGCCTGAGCCCATCCTTACTGTCCAGTTGCAGGTTGGGGCTGGTCCAGGATGACCTGGGCCATGCGATAGGTGACATCTTGTGGCAGGAAACAGTACTGCAGTGGAAATCTCTGGGATTGAAGCTGAATTTTTCAGCTAAGAGATGGGTTTTCTTTCTTTATCTTTTAATAGGATATTAATTTTTATCTTATTATATTTGGCTGGAGTGCTTCAAGGCATGGGCGCTGGGTGTTGGGGTGCCTTTGAAAATCAATTGCACTGCCGCGTGTTACAGTAAAGGCCACAACACAATAGTATAATTGGGGCTACATGTTGTTAATAAGGGCCCAATCACACGATGGCATTGGGGCAACAAGCGTAGAACGCTCGCTTTACTGCAATGCGTATTAAATGCATTGGTGCAATGCGGTGCCATTCTGAACGGCATTCCAACACACCTTCCAGTTCCAACAGAAACGGGTTGTGTTGCAAAAAATGATGCATGACCCTTTCAGGAAGCACGGAGGAACATCATTGATAATTCTGCGGAATTTTGATCCTCCTCACCATATACACGATCTGTCAGATGTCTTAGTGGAGTTTACATTACATCAGATAAATCCCAGGTACAGAATGTTCCACCATCTCCGAGAACATGGAAACATCCATTACGACCTGCAGCATCTCAGCCGACTGTTTATAAATGTTTAAGTTGATGGGATCTGTCTGTACAGAGAGAACCGTGGATTGGGTTACACGGCGCCGGTTATACGGCGCTAGCCGCACTGAGAACCTGTCACCAAACTTAAGCTGGCCTTACACCATACAATTATCTTATTCAATTTTCTATAGAGTTACCTTCAACTATGTAGTGCAAGGACTTGCCTGATGGCATACAAATTTAAAGTGTTTATGTTTGACCTCATATTATATGGTTTTGGTAAATCGAAAGGAAAGTTGTACAAGAAAATTGTATAATGTATGGCCAGCCTAAGAGCGCTTCGACTTTCAACTGTTCATTCTTAAAGTGGAGGTCCACCCTAAAAAAAAAAAAAAAAAAAAAAAAAAGAAACTTACCAGAAATGGTTGTTACTAGGCAGATCTTCCTAATCTGCCCCTTCCTTGTCCGCGGTGCTCCTCGGTCTCGTCCTTTTTACGTTGTCTTCTGGGGAATGGGGCGCGCTGACTTCTGGGAACTGTGTGTCTCCCAGAAGTCAGTGGCCCATTCACAAAGCGACTCGCGCATGCGCAGTAGGAAACGGGCAGTGAAGCCGCAAGGCTCCACTGCCTGTTTCCCTTAGTGAGGATGGTGGCGCCGGGATCTGCCACGATCGACGGATCGGCCTCGGGCGGCCGACATCGCGGGCAACCTGGACAGGTAAGTGTGCTTATTAAAAGTTAGCAGCTACAGTGTTTGTAGCTGCTGACTTTTAAAAAAAAATGTTTTTAAAGCTGGACCTCCGCTTTAACCACTGCGCCCCCCACCCCAAAGCACCTTGTCCCCATGTTGATGGGAACAAGGGCCTCTTCCCGACAACCCTGGCCGGTGGTTGTCAGGGTTTGCGGGCAGGGGGCTTATCAGAATCTGGAAGCCCCCTTTAACAAAGGGTCCCCCAGATCCCGGCCCCCCACCCTATGTGAATGAGTTTGGGGTACATTGTACCCCTACCCATTCACCCGAAAAAAGTGTCAAAAATAAAAACAGTAAACAGGTTTTTGACAAAGCTCCGGCGTCTCTTCTCCTCCTGATTTCTTCTCCCTTCGACGATGTCTTCATCCTCCGGTTCTTCTCCCTCCACTGATGATTTCTTCCGCTGCTAGTTCTCCTCTCTTTTCTGATGTCTTCTCCCTCTGCCTGTTCTCCTCTCTCTGCTGATGTCTTCTCCCTCTGCCTGTTCTCCTCTCTTGCTGTCATAGGTGTGCGCAGCCTATTGCATTAGGGTGTGCACCCTAAAGCTCAAACACACATGCATGTGTGTGTGTGTGTGTGTGTCTACATATATATGACCCCGGAACATTGATTTCCCTGCCGGGAGAAAGTGAAAGAGAAGAGCATAAACACTTTTCTTATGGCAGAGCCGGTAAAAGGGAGATCTTTCCCATGTTCCTGCTGCTACACAGAGTGATAATACTAATGCACATGGGATGATTAGGGTGTGCCTGGGCACAACCGGCACACCCTGTGCGCACACCCTGTGCGCACACCTATGCTCGCTGTCTTCTCCCTCTGCCTGTTCTCCTCTCTCCGCTGTCTTCTCCCTCTGCCTGTTCTCCTCTCTCCGCTGTCTTCTCCCTCTGCCTGTTCTAATCTCTCCGATGTCTTCTCCCTCTGCCGGTTCTCCTCTCTCCGCTGTCTTCTCCCTCTGCCTGTTCTCCTCTCACCACTGTCTTCTCCCTCTGCCTGTTCTCCTCTCTCCGCTGTCTTCTCCCTCTGCCTGTTCTCCTCTCTCCGCTGTCTTCTCCCTCTGCCTGTTCTAATCTCTCCGCTGTCTTCTCCCTCTGCCTGTTCTCCTCTCTCCGCTGTCTTCTCCCTCTGCCGGTTCTCCTCTCTCCGCTGTCTTCTCCCTCTTCCGGTTCTCCTCTCTCCTCTGTCTTCTCCCTCTGCCTGTTCTAATCTCTCCGCTGTCTTCTCCCACTGTCTGTTCTCCTCTCTCGCTGTCTTCTCCCTCTGCCTGTTCTCCTCTCTCCGCTGTCTTCTCCCACTGTCTGGTTCTCCTCTCTCCTCTGTCTTCTCCCTCTGCCTGTTCTAATCTCTCCGATGTCTTCTCCCTCTGCCGGTTCTCCTCTCTCCTCTGTCTTCTCCCTCTGTCTGGTTCTCCTCTCTCCACTGTCTTCTCCCACTGCCTGTTCTAATCTCTCCGATGTCTTCTCCCTCTGCCGGTTCTCCTCTCTCCGCTGTCTTCTCCCTCTGCCTGTTCTCCTCTCTCCGCTGTCTTCTCCCTCTGCCTGTTCTCCTCTCTCCTCTGTCTTCTCCCTCTGCCTGTTCTAATCTCTCCGATGTCTTCTCCCTCTGCCGGTTCTCCTCTCTCCTCTGTCTTCTCCCTCTGTCTGGTTCTCCTCTCTCCACTGTCTTCTCCCACTGCCTGTTCTAATCTCTCCGATGTCTTCTCCCTCTGCCGGTTCTCCTCTCTCCTCTGTCTTCTTCCTCTGCCGGTTCTCCTCTCTCCGCTGTCTTCTCCCACTGTCTGGTTCTCCTCTCTCCTCTGTCTTCTCCCTCTGCCTGTTCTCCTCTCTCCGCTGTCTTCTCCCTCTGCCTGTTCTCCTCTCTCCGCTGTCTTCTCCCTCTGCCTGTTCTCCTCTCACCACTGTCTTCTACCTCTGCCTGTTCTCCTCTCTCCGCTGTCTTCTCCCTCTGCCTGTTCTCCTCTCTCCGCTGTCTTCTCCCTCTGCCTGTTCTAATCTCTCCGCTGTCTTCTCCCTCTGCCTGTTCTCCTCTCTCCGCTGTCTTCTCCCTCTGCCGGTTCTCCTCTCTCCGCTGTCTTCTCCCTCTTCCGGTTCTCCTCTCTCCTCTGTCTTCTCCCTCTGCCTGTTCTAATCTCTCCGCTGTCTTCTCCCACTGTCTGTTCTCCTCTCTCGCTGTCTTCTTCCTCTGCCGGTTCTCCTCTCTCCTCTGTCTTCTCCCTCTGTCTGGTTCTCCTCTCTCCGCTGTCTTCTCCCTCTGTCTGGTTCTCCTCTCTCCACTGTCTTCTCCCACTGCCTGTTCTAATCTCTCCGATGTTTTCTCCCTCTGCCGGTTCTCCTCTCTCCGCTGTCTTCTCCCTCTGCCTGTTCTCCTCTCTCCGCTGTCTTCTCCCTCTGCCTGTTCTCCTCTCTCCTCTGTCTTCTCCCTCTGCCTGTTCTAATCTCTCCGATGTCTTCTCCCTCTGCCGGTTCTCCTCTCTCCTCTGTCTTCTCCCTCTGTCTGGTTCTCCTCTCTCCACTGTCTTCTCCCTCTGCCTGTTCTAATCTCTCCGATGTCTTCTCCCTCTGCCGGTTCTCCTCTCTCCGCTGTCTTCTCCCTCTTCCGGTTCTCCTCTCTCCTCTGTCTTCTCCCTCTGTCTGGTTCTCCTCTCTCCACTGTCTTCTCCCTCTGCCGGTTCTCCTCTCTCCGCTGTCTTCTCCCTCTGTCTGGTTCTCCTCTCTCCACTGTCTTCTCCCTCTGTCTGGTTCTCCTCTCTCCGCTGTCTTCTCCCACTGCCTGTTCTCCTCTCTCGCTGTCTTCTCCCTCTGCCGGTTCTCCTCTCTCCGCTGTCTTCTCCCTCTGTCTGGTTCTCCTCTCTCCACTGTCTTCTCCCTCTGTCTGGTTCTCCTCTCTCCGGTGTCTTCTCCCACTGCCTGTTCTCCTCTCGCTGTCTTCTCCCTCTGCCTGTTCTCCTCTCTCGCTGTCTTCTCCCTCTGCCGGTTCTCCTCTCTCCGCTGTCTTCTCCCTCTGTCTGGTTCTCCTCTCTCCACTGTCTTCTCCCTCTGTCTGGTTCTCCTCTCTCCGCTGTCTTCTCCCACTGCCGGTTCTCCTCTCTCCGCTGTCTTCTCCCTCTGTCTGGTTCTCCTCTCTCCACTGTCTTCTCCCTCTTCCGGTTCTCCTCTCTCCTCTGTCTTCTCCCTCTGCCTGTTCTAATCTCTCCGATGTCTTCTCCCTCTGCCGGTTCTCCTCTCTCCGCTGTCTTCTCCCTCTTCCGGTTCTCCTCTCTCCTCTGTCTTCTCCCTCTGTCTGGTTCACCCACTCTCCGCTGTCTTCTCCCTCTGTTAATCCCCTCCATAGGGCAACATGCGGGGTGGTTTAGGGGCAAAAAAAATACAAATAAAGTCAAATGCCCATGAAAAGGTTTGTCAGCATGAGGCCCAAAAATCTATGTAAATGTACCAAAAAATCTGGATGTGTTTTAATTGGTTGGTTGTTTCTCTGATTAGTACAAGGAGACCGCGCTGATGCTATTGCTGCGAATATGTTACACGATCGGCTATTCCATTTCCCTGGGGACCCTGGTGGTGGCGCTCTGCATCCTCCTTACTTTCAGGTCAGTATATCCTACAATACAAACAAGGAAAAGATTTGTATTGCGTTCCTCACTGTACATTGCCAGAGTCTCCCAGGTAGCAGCACATACAGGGCATCCGGACCTTTTGTTATGTTACAGCCTTATTCCAAAATGGATGAAATTCATTATTTTCCTCAAAATTCTACAAAAAATCCCCCATAATGACAACGTGAAAGAAGTTTGTTTGAAATCTTTGCAAATTTATTAAAAAATTAAACACGAAACAATCCCATGTACAGAAGTATTCACAGCCTTTGCCATGACCCTCACAATTGAGTTCAGGTTCATCACTGATCATCCTTGAGATGTTTCTACAACTTAATTGGAGTCCACCTGTGATAAATTCAGTTGATTGGACATGATTAGGAAAGGCACACACCTGTCTATATAAAGGTCCCACAGGTAACAGTGCATGTCAGAGCACAAACCAAGCCATGAAGTCCAAGGAATTGTCTGTAGACCTCCGAGACAGGATTGTATGGAGGCACAGATCTGGGGAAGGGTACAGATACATTTCTGCAGCATTGAAGGTCACAATGAGCACAGTGGCCTCCATCATCCATAAATGGAAGAAGTTTGGAACCACCAGGACTTTTCCTAGAGCGGGCCGCCCGGCCAAACCGTGCGATCGGGGGAGAAGGGCCTTAGTCAAATATCGAATTTCTGAAAATTTGGGAATTCGAATTTCAGAAATTCAAAACTTCGGAAATTCGAAAATGTCAGAAATTAGAAAATTCAGAAAATTGGAAAATCCTAAGTTCGAAATTAGAAAATTCTAAAATTTGAAATTCTAAAATTAGAAAATTCGGAAATTAGAAAATCGGAAAATCGAAAATTCGGAAATTCAGAAATTAGGAAATTCAGAAAATTTGGATTTTCGAATCTTCGAATTTCCGAATTCCGAATTTTCGAATTTCCGAATTCCGAATTTTCGAATTTCCCGAATTTCTGTAAAAAACTAAAAAAAGAATGAAACGAAAACAAAATTTTTTTTCGGCAGTGCACATGTCTAGAGGAGTTAGGCTACTTTCACACTGAAGCGCTGGATGCGCTGGCGGTATAGCGGCGCTATTTTTAGCGCCGCTTTACCGTATTTTTTGCCGCGATTTACGGGCGCTAGCGGGGGGATTTTAACCCCCGCTAGCGGCTGAAAAAGGGTTAAAAACGCCCGCAATAACGCCTCTTTGCGGCGTTTTTGGTGGCGTTTTGGTGGCGCTACCCCATTGATTTCAATGGGCAGGGGCGCTATAGAAGCAGTATTTTTACCGCTCCTATCGCGCCTCAAAGATTGCAGCTTGCAGGAGTTTTTTGACCCTCCTGCAAGCGCAACGCTCCAGGGCTTTCACACCGGATACAATTGAGCGGCTTTTTTGGGGTGCATTGCAGGCGCTATTTTTAGCGTAATAGCGCCTGCAAAGCGCCTCAGTGTGAAAGGGACCAAACTTTCAGCAGAACAACCATCTCTGCAGCACTCCATGATTCAGGCCTGTATTGTAAAGTGGCCAGACGGAAGCCACTCCTCAGTAAAAGGCACATGACAGACCGCCTGGTGTTTGCCAAAAGGCACCTGAAGGACTCTCAGATCACGAGGAACAAAATTCTCTGGTCTGATGAAACAAAGATTGAACTCTTCGGCCTGAATAGCAAGCGTCATGTCTGGAGGAAACCAGGCACCGCTCATCACCTGGCCAATACCATCCCTACAGTGAAGCATGGTGGTGGCAGCATCATGCTGTGGGGATGTTTTTCAGTGGCAGGAACTAGAAGACTAGTCAGGATCGAGGGAAAGATGAATGCAGCAATGTACAGAGACATCCTTGATAAAAAACCTCCTCCAGAGCGCTCTGGACCTCAGACTGGGGCAAAATCTTGGCTACGGGACAACTCTGTGAATATTCTTGAGTGGCCCAGCCAGAGCCCAGACTTGAACCCGATTGAACATCTCTAGAGAGATCTGAAAATGGCTGAGCACCGACCCTCCCCATCCAACCTGATGGAGCTTGAGAGGTCCTACAAAGAAGAATGGGAGAAACTGCCCAGAAATAGGTGTGCCAAGCTTGTAGCATCATACTCAAAAAGACTTGAGGCTGTAATTGGTGCCAAAGGAGCTTCACCAAAGTATTGAGCAAAGGCTGTGATACTTATGTACATGGGAGGAGCCTGTGACACTTATGTACATGGGAGGAGCCTGTGACACTTATGTACATGGAAGGAGCCTGTGATATCTATGTACATGGGAGGAGCCTGTGATACTTATGTACATGGGAGGAGCCTGTGACACTTATGTACATGGAAGGAGCCTGTGATATCTATGTACATGGGAGGAGCCTGTGATACTTATGTACATGGGAGGAGCCTGTGACACTTATGTACATGGAAGGAGCCTGTGATATCTATGTACATGGGAGGAGCCTGTGATACTTATGTACATGGGAGGAGCCTGTGACACTTATGTACATGGAAGGAGCCTGTGATATCTATGTACATGGGAGGAGCCTGTGATACTTATGTACATGGGAGGAGCCTGTGATACTTATGTACATGGGAGGAGCCTGTGATACTTATGTACATGGGAGGAGCCTGTGATACTTATGTACATGGGAGGAGCCTGTGATATCTATGTACATGGGAGGAGCCTGTGATATGTATGTACATGGGAGGAGCCTGTGATACTTATGTACATGGGAGGAGCCTGTGATACTTATGTACGTGGGATTTTTATTTTTTTTAATAACTTTGCAAAGATTTCAAACAAACTTCTTTCCCGTTGTCATTATGGAGTATTGTTTGTAGAACTTTTAGGAAAATAATGAATTTAATCCATTTTTGAATAAGGCTGCAGCATAACAAAATGTGGAAAAAGTGAAGCGCTGTGAATACTTTCCGGATTCACGGTATAGCAGAAGGATGGATTAAGGTTGCCACTTTTTTGTACAATATATCCTCCATGTAGGGGTAGAACTATACATCATCCCCTCCCCCTCCCAGCCGTCACTGGAAATGTGGCCCCGTAGCGGAGACCGCTATTATTCTGAAATGAGAGACCAACCCTGCAGAATACTGATTGCCGGGTGATTTGTGAGCACATTCATTTACTCTAATTATCTGCCAGATGCTATTTCCACCTGGATAAATCACCCAGAATGCACCTTGTACCGGGGCGCTCGGGGTCTGATGCAGACAGTCAATCTCCTTCGTACAATACTACGGATATCACAACATTTACATATTCTTAACCACTTCAGGACCACCTGCAACATACAGCGAGCGTCCCGTACAGGCAAAACAACGTTCTCGTGTGGCACTGCCTGTTTCTGGGGTTAGGGTGTCTCCGCCAACACATCGGGAGTCTGTCGGCAGGTCTCGGACAATGATTCACAGCCAGGACCTGCTGATCGGCTGTGTCCAATCATAGCCCAGAACCAGTGGCGGCTGGTGCTCAAAATTTTTGGGGGGGCGCAAACAAACTGAAAAAAAAAAAACATCAAGCGCAGCCACTGTGCCTATCAAACGCAGCCACTGTACCCATCAATTGCTGCCAGTGTGCCAATCAATTGCCGACACTGTGCCCATCAATTGCCACCAGTGTGCCCCATCAATTGCTGCCAGTGTGCCCCATTAATTGCTGCCGGTGTGCTCCATCAATTGCTGCCAGTATGCCCCATCAATTGCCGCCAGTGTGCCCCATCAATTGCCACCAGTGTGCCCCATCAATTGCCGCCAGTGTGCCCCGTCAATTGCCGCCAGTGTGCCCCATCAATTGCCGCCAGTGTGCCCCATCAATTGCCGCCAGTGTGCCCCATCAATTGCCACCAGTGTGCCCCATCAATTGCCGCCAGTGTGCCCCGTCAATTGCCGCCAGTGTGCCCCATCAATTGCCGCCAGTGTGCCCCATCAATTGCCGCTACAGTGCCCCATCAATTGCCGCTACAGTGCCCCATCAAATGCCACCAGTGTGCCCCATCAATTGACGCCAGTGTGCCCCATCAATTGCCGCCAGTGTGCCCCAGCAATTGCCGCCAGTGTGCCCCATCAATTGCCGCCAGTGTGCCCCATCAATTGCCACCAGTGTGCCCCATCAATTGCCACCAGTGTGCCCCATCAATTGCCGCCAGTGTGCCCCATCAATTGCCGCCAGTGTGCCCCATCAATTGCCGCCAGTGTGCCCCATCAATTGCCGCCAGTGTGCCCCATCAATTGCCGCCAGTGTGCCCCATCAATTGCCACCAGTGTGCCCATCAATTGCCGCCAGTGTGCCCTATCAATTGACACCAGTGTGCCCCATCAATTGCCGCTACAGTGCCCCATCAAATGCTGCCAGTGTGCCCCCCCGCCCGGCACTTAACTGTCTCTGCGCTGTCCTCCATGCTCTGAGTCCTCCATGTCTTCTCCTGTCCTCTTCCCATCATCTCTACTATAGGCGTCCATTCACAGCACCTGTCGCTTCAGCCAATCAGGTGACAGGTAACCAGACCCGGTGCACCTGATCGACTGAGAGGCGGGTCAGTGTTAGGGAAGCGATTTATTCGCTTCTCTAACACAACACTGTGTAAACAGCGAACGCACAGCATTGCGCCCGCTCTTTACCAATTCGGAAGCCTATTAGAGCCGACGTCTCCAATCAGGCGCTTCCAAAAAACCACCGCTGTAATTCAGATGCCCGGCGCCCGACAAAGGGCCGAAAACCAGAATAGGGGGCGGCAGCGGCGACAATAGATAGATTCATGCAATGCATGAATCTATCTATTGGTGATGATAGACAGGTGCAGGAGAGAGGGGGCGGCGCTCCTGCACCCTTTATGGATGCACTGCCACTGCCCAGAACTCTGTGTTGGCAATCAACACAGGGCTCTGTACAGAGGGAACGATCTCTCTGTTTCTTATCCCTGCAAAAACAGGGCTAAGAAACAAAGAGATCTTTAGTAAAAAGCAGCACATAATACATACATTACACATTGTTAAGCATACATTTAACCCCTTTATCCCCATAGATGTTAACCCCTTCCCAGCCAGTGTCATTAGTACAGTGACAGTGTATAGTGTTATCACTGTATTAGTGTGAGGCTCGGTTCACACTGGAACAGGTTGCGATTGCACAGGAATGCTGTGAGTCCCCGTTCTCCGATTCAGGGATGAGTCAGGAAAGAATCTCTGCCCTGAAACAGAGCCAAAGACGCAGGAGGTACTAGGAGTTGAAGCCGAGTCCCTGCTAGGAGTTTAAGCCGAGTCCCTGCTAGGAGTTTGAGCCGAGTCCCTGCTAGGAATTGGAGCCGAGTCCCTGCTAGGAGTTGGAGCCGTGTCCCTGCTAGGAGCTGAAGCCGAGTCCCTGCTAGGAGCTGGAGCCGAGTCCCTGCTAGGAGCTGGAGCCGAGTCCCTGCTAGGAGCTGAAGCCGAGTCCCTGCTAGGAGCTGGAGCCGAGTCCCTGCTAGGAGCTGGAGCCGAGTCCCTGCTAGGAGCTGGAGCCGAGTCCCTGCTAGGAGCTGAAGCCGAGTGTCCCTGCTAGGAGCTGAAGCCGAGTGTCCCTGCTAGGAGCTGAAGCCGAGTGTCCCTGCTAGGAGCTGAAGCCGAGTGTCCCTGCTAGGAGCTGAAGCCGAGTGTCCCTGCTAGGAGCTGAAGCCGAGTGTCCCTGCTAGGAGCTGGAGCCGAGTGTCCCTGCTAGGAGCTGGAGCCGAGTGTCCCTGCTAGGAGCTGGAGCCGAGTGTCCCTGCTAGGAGCTGAAGCCGAGTGTCCCTGCTAGGAGCTGAAGCCGAGTGTCCCTGCTAGGAGCTGAAGCCGAGTGTCCCTGCTAGGAGCTGAAGCCGAGTGTCCCTGCTAGGAGCTGAAGCCGAGTGTCCCTGCTAGGAGCTGAAGCCGAGTGTCCCTGCTAGGAGCTGAAGCCGAGTGTCCCTGCTAGGAGCTGAAGCCGAGTGTCCCTGCTAGGAGCTGAAGCCGAGTGTCCCTGCTAGGAGCTGAAGCCGAGTGTCCCTGCTAGGAGCTGAAGCCTAGTGTCCCTGCTAGGAGCTGGAGCCGAGTGTCCCTGCTAGGAGCTGGAGCCGAGTGTCCCTGCTAGGAGCTGGAGCCGAGTGTCCCTGCTAGGAGCTGGAGCCGAGTCCCTGCTAGGAGCTGGAGCCGAGTCCCTGCTAGGAGCTGAAGCCTAGTCACTGCTGGTAGGGGGTTAATTCACTGCTGGGAGCAAGAGCTAAATCATCGCTGGGAGAAGGAGCAGGGAGAGTTAAGTCACTGCTGGAAGAGGGGCTGATTCACTGCTGGAAGGGTGAGCTGAGCAGCTGATTCAAATCTAGGAGGGGGAGCTGAGTCACTATTGGGAGAGGGAGCTGAGCTTCTGATTTACTGCTGGGAGGGTGGGGTTGGGGAAGCTACATTGCTAAGTTACTGATAGGAGTTGGAGCTGAGTCAGTGCTGGGAGAGGGAGTAGGGGGAGCTGGGAGCTGAGTCACTGCTGGTAGGGGGAGCAGGGAGAACTAAGTGACTGCTGGAAGAGGGAGCTGAGTGGCTGAGCTGGGGTCTGGGGGAGGGGGCTGAGTCATTGCTGGGGGGGGGCTGATCTGACATTTGAACAAGCAAATTGTGAACATTACTTGTTGAGTACAGTGATACTTCAAGAGCCTGTATGGAAATAATAGGACAAGACAGATAATGGATAGGACTTCCAGTTGGTTTTTGCACCATCTAGACCAAAACTATGAAATTTGTTATAAAAATGGTGTAATTCACTAAAAGCTCCGGCTGGTCTGTCTGCTTTTTCCAGGAAACTTCACTGCATGAGAAATTACATCCACATCAACCTGTTTGCATCGTTCATAATGCGAGCGATGGCGGTGCTGGTAAAAGACATTGTGGAGAACACGAGCGTTATGATGCCGAGCCCCACGGATGAGGACGGCTGGAGGTCCAAAATAAATGTGAGTGTGACTCCTCCCCCAGTGCGCGATGTGATCTCCACACCTGCTAAAATATTCCACTAGAATTTCATATCCCGAGTCTGCATAATGTGAAATAATAATAATCAAATCAAAATACCTTGCGGAAACCTCACCATTGTGGGAGGGGCAGAGACAGAAACTACTGCAGGAAATCTCCCCATTGTGGGAGGGGCAGAGACACAAACTACTGCAGGAAATCTCACCATTGTGGGCGGGGCAGAGACACAAACTACCAAAAGGAAATCTCACCATTGTGGGAGGGGCAGAGACACAAACTACCAAAAGGAAAATCTCACCATTGTGGGAGGGGCAGAGACGCAAACTACTGCAGGAAATCTCACCATTGTGGGAGGAGCAGAGACACAAACTACTGCAGGAAATCTCACCATTGTGGGAGGGGCAGAGACACAAACTACCAAAAGGAAATCTCACCATTGTGGGAGGGGCAGAGACGCAAACTACTGCAGGAAATCTCACCATGGTGGGAGGGGTAGAGACAGAAACTCCTGCAGGAAATCTCCCCATTGTGGGAGGGGCAGAGACACAAACTACTGCAGGAAATCTCACCATTGTGGGAGGAGCAGAGACAGAAACTCCTGCAGGAAATCTCCCCATTGTGGGAGGGGCAGAGACACAAACTACTGCAGGAAATCTCACCATTGTGGGAGGGGCAGAGACACAAACTACCAAAAGGAAATCTCACCATTGTGGGAGGGGCAGAGACACAAACTACTGCGGAAAATCTCACCATTGTGGGAGGGGCAGAGACGCAAACTACTGCAGGAAATCTCACCATGGTGGGAGGGGCAGAGACACAAACTACTGCAGGAAATCTCACCATTGTGGGAGGGGCAGAGACACAAACTACTGCAGGAAATCTCACCATTGTGGGAGGGGCAGAGACACAAACTACCAAAAGGAAATCTCACCATTGTGGGAGGGGCAGAGACACAAACTACTGCGGAAAATCTCACCATTGTGGGAGGGGCAGAGACGCAAACTACTGCAGAAAATCTCACCATGGTGGGAGGGGCAGAGACACAAACTACTGCAGGAAATCTCACCATTGTGGGAGGGGCAGAGACGCAAACTACTGCAGGAAAATCTCACCATTGTGGGAGGGGCAGAGATGCAAACTACTGCAGGAAATCTCACCATTGTGGGAGGGGCAGAGATGCAAACTACTGCAGGAAATCTCACCATTGTGGGAGGGGCAGAGACGCAAACTACTGCAGGAAAATCTCAACATTGTGGGAGGGGCAGAGACACAAACTACTGCAGGAAATCTTACCATTGTGGGAGGGGCAGAGACACAAACTACTGCAGGAAATCTTACCATTGTGGGAGGGGCAGAGACACAAACTACTGTGGGGGATCTCTATTTTAATTCCTGTCTATAAGGCAACTGGCATGTGGGGTGTGGGTATTTTTCATGTCAGGAGTGTTCCATTAACTCCCACAATTGTTTTCAGGCGACTTCCTCCTGTAGAGTGGTGTACATTTGTCTGCATTACTTTGTTGGTGCCAATTATTTCTGGCTGCTGGTGGAAGGCATCTACCTCTACACCACCATCGTCACCGTGCTTCTGTCCGAGAGGAGGATGCTGCTCAGATATATCGCCATCGGCTGGAGTAAGTAGGCACTGCAGTGACTTGTGTGATTTTGATTTAGAGAAAAAGTAGGACAGTGAGGACAACCGGGAACCTTTTATTTATTTTTTTATTTATTTTTTTTCTCAATAACAAATGACGACACCGTACTGCTCTGATGACAGTTTATAAAAAAATTGTAAAACAGAAAAATTCAAAAAATATTATTATTATTTTTTTTTTACATATTGTCACCAGTCAGTGTCCCTGATCACCACAACAGTCACATGGTGGCCCTATACGGCACTGGTGACAGTATGTAAAAATTTAATAAATCTTTTTTTTATATTTATTTTTTAAATGTCATAATTTTTTTAATTTTTTTGTTTCTATAGCAAAAAATATAAAAAAAAATACCCGAGTAGTGATTAAATACTGTAGCGCTACCCCCAGTTAAGAGAGCCGCTGATATTGATTTGGGCCCTGCAGTGCACCGCTGTCAACCCCCGGCAATCGGCTCTAACCTCCCGTGGCACAGCTGGTGATAGAGAGATAGGACCGCGTGATCGCAACTGTTGGTGACGCAGTCCTATAACAAACATACACAGAATATACTTTAAAACTCCTATTAAAGTAAGCGGAACTGACACCAAATGTACTTTACCCAGATATTTTACTGAGGCTAATGGGCAAGTAATAAACAACAGTATAACAAGTTGCAGATCCCTGCAATAAACAGTAATAAAGATAAACAGAGTAATCAGAATAATAAAGTATTGCTATGCAACTCTAGCGCTGCCCTTTTACAGCTACTTCCCCTCATGGGTAGACTAACACCCAGCAATGTCTACCTATGCAGTCAGGCCTGACTGATCTAAATGGAAGTTCAGTGAAACAATATTCGCTAGCAATCTTTTCGGTGGTGCACTTGAAGAACAACTTTGTAATCCCAACGAATAGTAAAGATAAAAGGTATCTGTCTTTAAACAGCTCTCACCACCCGGGCAAGTCAAAGTCCGTTTCCTCCATCGATTCGTCTAGGAACAGGAATCCACCGACATCCAAGTCTTCAATCCTTCTGGTGTACTGCAGCAAGGAGGATTAGATGTCTCTAAGGCTCTGCTAGGCTGGCAGAGGGCTCTTTGGAAAGGAGCACACGGCCCAGGCTTCAGGCCTTGTGCACACAGCAGTTCAGCACAGACATCCTCTTGCTAGGAGAGGGGTGTCCAAAAAGACCGACCAAAACTCCGCCTCCCCTTTATAAAGTCTCCCCCAGCAGTCTCTGTTCTGGAGCAATGCACCCTGGGTGCTGCAAGATGTACTGGGAGATGTAGTCTCTCTGCATTAAAGGGGAACACCCCGCTACACACTCCCCCCACTTGAACTCTTTGGTCCCCAAAGATAAACTTCAACAAATACTGTTTACCATTTTGGACAATGTCGAGCATGATGTTGGCATAGGGAATTCCCACCAAAACTTTGGGATGGAACTCTCTTGCCCACAGGTCACACTACCATGAGTGGCCTGCCTAACTGTGCCAGAGAGTGAGCTGGGGTTGCCCTCCACCAAATGGACGGTGGAAGGATCAGGTTGTTCAACACTTCTCCTAGCCGTTACAACAGAGTCCTCTGAGCTCGTCCCCATTTGGGGGTAAGTTAGTTTCTTGGGAGGCCTGATGACTCTGCGAGCCCTCTGCTCTCTTGGTGCTTCTGACTCTGGCACCACAGGCTCTTCTTCAGGAGTAAGTTCAGGTAACATTGCTGGTTCTGGAACCTCTGATTCAGAAGTCGACTGACGTATGGAATCTCTAGAGTCCTCCTCTGCGCAAGTGTCAGGAACATCTTCCCAGTAATCAGCTGAGGACTGAAGGGTATGAATTCAGTAGCCTCCGGATTCAGCGTTGCATCTGGGGTATCCCCTCCATTTGGGAGATCTATGGCGGACGTTCCCAGAGTCGAGGGAGGCCACAGCCAGTCCAGTTCTCCACCTTCTTCTGTACTCAATTGGGAGGCCTCCCCATCTTTGGCTCGAGAGGTCTGGGACCGAGTGTTCGGCCTAGGAATATCCAGGATAGAGGCCGGTTCAGGGGAGTCTCTCACGGGAGGTATTCTGACTGCCTCAGCAAGTGGGAGCAGGTGGTTCCGATGCCACGTCTTCAGTGGACCCACCTTTCCTTCTGGCTTTAGTTTGTAGACAGGCAAACCGGGCAACTTCCTACAGACAACATAGGGCTCAGATCTCCACCTGTCGGCAAGCTTGTGTTTTCCAGGGACCCCCAGATTGCGTAGCAGTACTCGGTCCCCGGGCTGCAGATCTTGCACTCGAACCTTCAGATCAAAATTTCTCTTGTTGCGGGCCCCCCTTTGATCCGAAGCCGCCTGGGCTTGTTCATAGGCCACCTGCAAGCTACGTCTAAGTCTGTCCACGTATCTCTTGTGGGATGTAGCTGAGGTATTGTCTATAGAAGTGCCAAAGGCCAGGTCCACAGGTAGCCTTGCTTCTCTCCCAAACATAAGTCGATAAGGGGAGTAGCCAGTGGCGTCACTTGTGGTACAGTTATAGGCATGTACTAGGGCTGATATGTGCTGACTCCAGTGTTGCTTCTTCTCTGTTTCTAAGGTTCCCAACATGTTGAGCAGGGTCCGGTTAAATCTCTCCGGCTGAGCATCTCCTTGTGGGTGGTAAGGCGTGGTTCTGGTCTTCTTTATTCCTAATGAATCCAAAAGTCTTCGGATCAACCGACTCTCAAAGTCCCTTCCTTGATCTGAGTGGAGTCTCTGTGGTAGTCCGTAATGGACAAAATACTTCTCCATAAGTATCTTGGCCACGGTGGATGCCTTCTGGTCTTTGGTTGGGAAAGCTTGAGCATAGCGGGTGAAATGGTCGGTTATTACCAGAACATTCCCCAATCCACTCAGGTCGGGTTCGAGGCAGAGAAAGTCAATGCATACCAGATCCATTGGGCCTTGACTCTGTAAGTGGCCCATTGGGGCAGCTTGATGGGGTAGGGTCTTTCTCTGAATGCATCGTGCACAGGAATGGCAATACTCCTCTACTTCTGCCCTCATGCAGGGCCAATAGAACCAATTTCTGACAAGCTGGAAGGTCCTTTCTGCCCCTAGGTGACCATGATGGTCATGCAGGGCAATTAGTACAGTCTCTCGGTGCTTCTCTGGAAGAAATAACTGCCACTTATCTTCTGAGTCATCAGAGGGGCCCCTTCGGTAGACCACTCCCTGATGTACCTGTAGCCTGTCCAATTCCTTCCTCAACAGGCGAGCCTCCTTTGAGGGGTGATGTAGGAATTTGTTGGGATCCTGATTCTCCAGGGCTTCGAGGACCAATCTCCCCATGGGGTCTTCCAATTGGTCACACCTCAACTCCTTCTTGGACAGTCTCGGTAGGTTGTCTTCCTCCAGTTGAGTTACCCCACAATAGTGTTTGGGGACTCCTACCATGGTAACCCCTATTTCTTCTGCTCTGGAGCCTCCTCTGGCTTGGAATTCAGCCCCTTGACAAAGGGCCCGCACCCCGTCCGGTGCCACTTGGGTCCAATCTTCCCAGTCATTTGTCGTGGCATGAGACCTCCGGGACAGGGCATCTGCATCCCTATTTCCGGCTCCTGGTCTGTACTTCAAACTGAAGTTGAATCCAGACAATGCGGCCAACCACCTGTGTCCGGTGGCATCTAGTTTCGCGGTGGTGAAGAGGTAGGTCAGGGGGTTGTTGTCTGTCTTCACAGTAAACTCTGCCCCATACAAGTAGTCTTTTAGCTTGTCTACTACCGCCCATTTGAGGGCCAGGAATTCCAGCTTATGAGTGGGGTAATTCTTTTCTGAGGGGGTCAGGCTCCTGCTCACATAGGCCACTGGTCGCAGTTGTCCTTCATGTTCTTGGTAGAGTACACCACCTAG
This sequence comes from Rana muscosa, assembly GCA_029206835.1. Taxonomy (NCBI): domain Eukaryota; kingdom Metazoa; phylum Chordata; class Amphibia; order Anura; family Ranidae; genus Rana; species Rana muscosa. Next base: position 26,915,664 of record CM055128.1, read on the forward strand.
ACCCTCATGGCTGGCATCCACATGTAATTCATAAGGTCTGGTAGGGTCGGCGTAGGCCAGGACTGGGGCAGTGGTTAAGCTCCTCTTCAGAGCATGAAAGGCCTCTTCACACCTTGGGTTCCACTGATCTTGAACTGACTCACCAGGCCTCCTGGGCCCTGAGTCATCCTCTTCCCCTTCTGCCTTTAGCAATTCATTCAACGGGCGGGCAATCCGAGCAAACCCCTCCACAAACCTCCTATAATAGGAGCAGAACCCCAGGAAGGATCTGAGCTCTGTTACTGTGGTGGGTCGTGGCCAGGAAGTGACTGCTTCCAACTTCTCAGGATCTGTGGCCACCCCTTCTTCAGACACTATGTGCCCCAGATAGTTCACAGAAGACTGGTAGAACCGACACTTCTCGGGGGAAAGCTTAAGTCCCTCTTCGCTGAGTCTTCTCAATACTTTCTCCAACCTGGCTTCATGTTCTTCCAAGGTTCTTCCAAAGACAATGACATCGTCCAAGTACACAAGGACTTCTATAAGATTCATGTCTCCAACAGTCTTCTCCATAAGGCGTTGAAAGGTAGCAGGAGCTCCAGACAGACCCTGAGGCATCCTATTGAATTCGAAGAATCCCACCGGGGTTATGAAGGCTGTCTTCTCCCTGTCTTCTGGATGCATAGGGATTTGATAGTACCCACTCTTGAGGTCCATCACACTGAACCATTTGGCTCCAGACAAACTTTGTAGGGCATCTTCTATCCTTGGTGTGGTGTATTGGTCAGGGATGGTTCTCCTGTTGAGAGTCCTGTAATCGATACAAAGCCTCAACGACCCATTCTTCTTTCTGACCACCACGATTGGGGAGGCATAGGGACTTCTAGACTCCCGGATCACACCAGTCTTCTTTAGTTCTACAAGTTGTTCCCTCAGATCCTCCAGATCTGCCAGGGGCACCCGCCTGACCCTCTCTCGGAAGGGCTTATCTTCTTGGAGGCGGATCCGATGGGTGGCACTTCTTGCACACCCCACATCGAATTCATCTTCGGAAAAGATCTTCTCCCACCTGGTCAGCTGGGCCTTGGCTCTTTCTTTCCAAGCCCTGGGTAGGTTCGGGTTTTCCACGGACAGTTTCTCCCAAACATCTCCTCCGTCACCCGTCCCCTTGACTTCGGACCAAGTGACCGGGGCAGCAGGGCTCACCTGACCAAGCAACACTCTGGCAGGGATCTCCATGGGTCCTCCCGTAGTGTTCCTAACACTCACCGGAACTCTGCCATGGGCCTTCTTCAGGGCCTTGAACGGAATCACTTCTGGTATCACTTCCAGGCCTGAGGACTCTTCCCTTGGGTCTGATTCCAGCATGACAAAGGGGCCAGGTTGTTCCCACGAAAGCTTCACAGTGGCCCTAAGACAGGTTACTTCTCCGGGCTGTAGTACTACTCCTTCTCTGCCAAGTCTCCACACCTTCCCTATCCCCTCTCCCGGGGTCTTCTGCTCTAAGACCAGTCGTTGGTAGGCCGTCTTTAGCATGGGATGGATTTTGGTGGCTGAATGGTTTCTCTCTTTCACTAGAGGGGTCAGGAGTCTCCTGACTAGATCCGTGTTTGTCCCAATGATCAGGGAAATCTTGCTGGCTCCAGGCGGCCGGGGACACACAACTGCCAGGGTGTCAAACACTTCAGCCTTCCCAGCCACGGATGGGTCGAAAGTCATCTTTATGGGCAGGTACCCATCATAAGGGAAACTCTGGGTTCCAAGTCCCCATATCTCCAGCTCTTCTATCTTCTGGATAGGCAGATGACTCAAGTGCCTATCATAGAAGTCCCGGTATAGTAAAGTCACCTGTGCTCCGGTGTCCAAAAGAGCTTTAGTATAGACTCCTTCCACTTGAATGGGCACAGTAGGAGACGGGCCCACCAGTTCCTTTGGGTATGGCTGGACTGGGGTCACCTCTTTTTTTTGGCTTTCGACCCTTGCCCTGCTCCTTTTGGACTTTAATTTTTCCTGAGCCTGGCATGCATTGACTTTCTCCCTCTCAATGGGGGCACAAACCCGCTGAGGGATGTTATTGTTCCTTTTAGGTGGATGTTCCTTCTTTGGGGTGCTGTACTTCCACTGAGGGGTCTTGCCCCCTCCCTCTGGGGTACATCTTGGTGGGGGTGTACTATACCTCCTCCTAGGAGTTTTGTCTCCTCCATTCTTGGCCTTTTTTTTTACTTTGGAGCGCACTGAAGATGATGGGCACCCGGTTGACTCCTTCACCGGGGCCCTTTGGAGTTTCCCGCCGGCTTGCAATTATCTGTTCTCTTCTTCTTTGGGCTGGAGCATACGTTAGCAAAGTGGCCACTCCCTCCGCAGTTATAGCAAATCACCTCTTCTCGGTCCTGTAGGGAGGCCGGTGCTGAGGTGTTCGGGAACAACTCCTTTCTTGGGCTTGGTTTCTCTCGTCTTCTCTGATCTTTCTCCATCAAAGAGGTCAGCATCTCCAACACTTGGGCCATTTGCGATTTCAGAGTGTCAACCTCCGCATCTCTTTCTGGGCTCTTGACCGAATGGACCAACACTGGTACAGGTGTGACATTCGCCTTGGCCACCTGCTGATCTTCCTGCAGCGCCTCTTCGTCCCTAATAATTTTTATTAGATCAGAGTAGGTTAGTGACATTCCTCCTCCTGAGGTTTTCAGGTGCAGCCAGACCGGGTCTGAGCGCCGCGCTCCCCTCATGATCTGCTTCATGCGTGCTTCATCTGCATCTTTGGGCAGCATTCCCTTCTTCAGTACAATCTTGCATAACTGCCTGTTCAGCCTTCTAACATATTCTGACAGTTTCTCATTCGGCTGCTGGAGAGTGTGTTCAATTTGATAAATCATCTCTGACACCTTCTCCAGCTGACCAAACTCTTCCTGCAGCATGGCCAGGCAATCTTGAGCTGTACAGTTTTCATTTCCAAAGCGGAAGCTCTTCACCGCTTCTGCCGCGGCACCTTTCAGACTTTCTAAGACTCGCTGTCTCTTCTGTGCCTCAGGCACCTCCCATGCTTCTACTGCCTGCAATGCCTGTTCCACCCAAGTGTCAAAATCTTCCTCCCCCGCAGGGACGGGGAGCTTCCCTGAGAAGGTGCTAAGCTTCCGGTAACCGGCCTCCACATGCACCGTACTGCTTTTCTGGCACTTAATTACAAGGTCTCCTAGAGCATTCAACAATTCAGGCCCTATAGCGGCCAGCGGTGATCCCGGGCTTAATAGTTCCTTAAGCTTTTCTGCTTTAGGGGATAGTGGTGGAGATAATTGTGGGAGTGATGGCTTTGGTGTCTGAAACCATTCTTCCTTCACTGGCAGCGTATGTATCAAGTGATAGATCTGATTATCTATGGCTTGTATACTCTGACTTTTAAAATGCTCTGGGATTTCGTTTTTCCATTCTACCAGTGCGTATGTAAACGAGATCACTGGATCTGGCCTAAAATCCATCACCCATGCTTTGTGGCTCGGAGACAGTAACAATACGAGCTGTTTTATCTCCTCTTCCTTCCATCTTTCCCCCGGGAGTACAATGACTACCGCCGCGGTTGGATCGGCGCCAATCGCTGCGCACCACTGTGACATTGCCAGCGGGTCCATGCTGGTACTTCTGACCGGCTTGATTGCAGCGCGCAACGTACAAGGATCCCGGACTCGAGCCCCCACGTGTAGCGCTACCCCCAGTTAAGAGAGCCGCTGATATTGATTTGGGCCCTGCAGTGCACCGCTGTCAACCCCCGGCAATCGGCTCTAACCTTCCGTGGCACAGCTGGTGATAGAGAGATAGGACCGCGTGATCGCAACTGTTGGTGACGCAGTCCTATAACAAACATACACAGAATATACTTTAAAACTCCTATTAAAGTAAGCGGAACTGACACCAAATGTACTTTACCCAGATATTTTACTGAGGCTGATGGGCAAGTAATAAACAACAGTATAACAAGTTGCAGATCCCTGCAATAAACAGTAATAAAGATAAACAGAGTAATCAGAATAATAAAGTATTGCTATGCAACTCTAGCGCTGCCCTTTTACAGCTACTTCCCCTCATGGGTAGACTAACACCCAGCAATGTCTACCTATGCAGTCAGGCCTGACTGATCTAAATGGAAGTTCAGTGAAACAATATTCGCTAGCAATCTTTTCGGTGGTGCACTTGAAGAACAACTTTGTAATCCCAACGAATAGTAAAGATAAAAGGTATCTGTCTTTAAACAGCTCTCACCACCTGGACAAGTCCAAGTCCGTTTCCTCCATCGATTCGTCTGGGAACAGGAATCCACCGACATCCAAGTCTTCAATCCTTCTGGTGTACTGCAGCAAGGAGGATTAGATGTCTCTAAGGCTCTGCTAGGCTGGCAGAGGGCTCTTTGGAAAGGAGCACACGGCCCAGGCTTCAGGCCTTGTGCACACAGCAGTTCAGCACAGACATCCTCTTGCTAGGAGAGGGGTGTCCAAAAAGACCGACCAAAACTCCGCCTCCCCTTTATAAAGTCTCCCCCAGCAGTCTCTGTTCTGGAGCAATGCACCCTGGGTGCTGCAAGATGTACTGGGAGATGTAGTCTCTCTGCATTAAAGGGGAACACCCCGCTACAATACCACCAAATTTTTTTTAATAAAAATTTCATTTGGGTACAGTGTTGCATTACTGAGTAATTTTCATTCAAAGTTCTACAGCAAAAAATTGGCCTTGGCAGGTAGGGGGTGAAAGTGTCCGGTATGGAATGGGATTAAAATCCACGAAATGGGTAAATAATGGATGATAGAGAAGGAGAAAGTTGGAAGAGCTTTAACATTTTCTCCTAATGCCGCGTACACACGACCATTTTTCTCGTCGGGAAAAATTAAATATTTTATCTTTGACGAGAAAAACGACCGTCTGTGGGCTTTTGCTCATTTTTCCTTTGATGAGAAAAACGGCATTAATCACGACGAGAAAAATTAGAACATGCTCTAATTTTTCTCGTCGTGATTCACTGCGTTTTTTTCCGCTGCACTTTTCCCATAGGGAAACACTGCCGGGGAGCCTACACACGGTCGTTTTTCTCGACCAAGAGAAAAAATTTCGGGAAAAACGGCCGTGTGTAGGGGGACAAGCCGTTCCTCGTTTTTCCCGTCGATTTTCTCGACCGTGTTTTCACCGTCGAGAAAATCGATTGTGTGTGTACCTACGCGCCATTATAGTATGGAGGACGTATTGACCTTCGCTGTCTGTGCATGCACAGGAAATGGGGTTAGAGCCCCTGTAATTAAAGACATTAATCAGCGTGGAGACTTATTATATTCCTGGCATTTTCCGCCTTCTCTCTCGGTCACCATAACATGAATATGAGGCCGGGAACTCGAGCAGGGTTCTTCTCATTGGCTGCCTCACTTGCGGCTTCCACTAAATTTTTCGAGGATCTTTTACTATTTTCTTTTGTTTCTTTAGCCAACAATCACCAGATACATTTGTAACTTTTCAGGCAATTGCTGCTTATGAAAGAATATCACTACATTATATTGATACTTCATTCAAATAGATTAGGCGTTAGGCTCGGTTCACCCTAAAGTCGTGTAAAGTTGCATTGACTTGCTGGCGACTTGATGCGACTTCAATGTGACTTTCATGCGACTTTCCTGCAAATATGATGTTTCGCGACTTTGGAAAATCCTAACAATACAGAGTGTGACACTTATTACTGAACTTACCAAACCCTCTGAAGTCGCAGCCAAAGTTGCAAATAGACATGCGCGTTTCGGAATAGAAAATAAAGGTATAGAATAGAAAATAAATGCATAGAATAGAAAAGAATAGAGTAAAACAACAAAATACAAAATAAAATAATATAATTTTTTTTAATTGCAAATAAAGGCATAGAATAGAAAATAAAAGAAAGAATATAAAAGAATAGAATAGAAAAGAAAAGAACAAAATAAATAGATAGAAAATAAAGGAAGAGAATATAATAGAAAATATAATAAAATTGAATATAAGCATTTTTATAGCACTGATCGCTGTATAAATGACAATGGTCCCAAAATAGTGTCAAAAGTGTCCGATGTGTCCGCCATAATGTCGCAGTCCCAATAAAAATCGCAGATCGCCGCCATTACTAGAAAAAAAAACTATCCCCTATTTTGTAGACGCTATACCTTTTGTGCAAACCAATCAATATAAGCTTATTGCGATTTTTTTTTTTTTTTTTTACCAAAAATATGTAGAAGAATACGTATCAGCCCAAAGTGATGAAAAAATTATTTAAAAAATAAAAATAAAAATGTGGGATATTTATTATAGCAAAAAGTAAAAAATATTGAATTTTTTTCAAAATTGTTGCTCTTTTTTTGTTTATAGCGCAAAAAATAAAAAAAACAGCAGAGGTGATCAAATATCACCAAAAGTTCTCTGGTCAGGAAGGGGGTAAATTCTTCCGGGGCTGAAGCGGTTAAAGCATCACCTATGGTGATTTTTGGGCACAATCGTTTTGGGAGAAATCGCGGGTGCACGCAATTTTAAAACATGGAATTTTAGGTATCCATTTACTCAATGCGACCTCATCCTTTATATTTTAACCAAAGGTGGGTATTATATGGCGTGGTTTTGCACTAAAATTAATTTCGTTAATTTTTTTCCGGAAAAAATTTGCATTTAATAAACAGTTGCGCAAGTTTCACGTGAAACTAAAATTTGCAACTATCACCTTTTTTATTCTACAGGGTCTCTGCTTTCAGAAAATATATAATGTTCTGGGGCTTATGAAGTTTTATTTTACAAGAAAAAATTTTTTCTCTGAAACCGAACTGTCTATGGAACCAAAAAATGCAACCTGCTGTGGGGAAAAAAATAGTCCCTGACCCTTTCCAAAAAAACGCAGTGGCTGAAAATGCACAGATATGAATGTGACCGCATAGGAATCATTCTAAATGGACTGCAGTGAGTTTCTGCAAAGCTGAAAATGCACTATGAGGGGGGGTTTTCGTCTGTAAGCGGCAAAGACGCATCTCAACCGCACATTTTTGCCACCCCGCTACCGCACGGCTATATGAAGTCTAAGGCCCCTTTCACACTTGTGTGATTCCAAAGTCGCGCAATTTTGCTGCAATTTCGTGGCCGCAATTTTTACAAAACAGTCATACGACTGTGGATCCGACTCTGCCCTGTGACTTGGAGTCCGACTTCAATGACCAGGGATCCGACTTTTATCCCTGAATAATTAGGGGGAACACTCCAATAAAAAAAAAAAAAAAACGCATGTGTACCCCCTCTAAGAGCATACCAGGCCCTTCGGTCTGGTATGGATTTTAAGGAGAACCCCCCACACCGAAAGAACGGCGTGGGAGTCCCCCCAAAATCCATACCAGACCCTTATCCGAGCATGCAGCCTGGCAGGTCAGGAAAGGGGGTGGGGTAATTTATTAGGCAGCTCTGGGGGTCTCTTCCGCCTTCTCCCCTCTCCGGCCTCTTCTCTGCTCTCTCCGGTTCTTCTCCCGCTGTTCAGTTTCTTCTGCCGGGTCTCCTCCGCTTTCTTCTGCTCTTTTGCCCACTCGCTCTTGCCCGGTCTTCTCCGTTGTCTTCTTCCCTCTGCTCTTCTTCCGATTTTGACTCAACGCTCTCTCCCGCTGTAATGCCATGTGCACGGTGTGCAACGACTTATATTGGCATGTGGCCGGGGTCACCAGATGATGTCATCCGGTGACCCCACCCCTTATGACGTCACCGCCCGGGGCATGATGGGGAGGTGACGTCATAAGGGGCGGGCAAAAGAGCAGAAGAAAGTGGAGGAGACCCGGCAGAAGACACTGGACAATGTGCTTTGGGGTGGGGTGGCGCAGGGCCCCCACTGCCCCAAAGCACCCCCCCATGTTGAGGGCATGGGGCCTGGTACGGTTCAGGATGGGGGGCTCGCTCGTCACCACCCCCTTTCCTGACCTGCAAGGCTGCGTGCTCGGATCCTGAGGGGGTCTGGTATGGATTTTGGGGGAGGGGGGGAAACGTAAAATCCATACCAGACCGAAGGGCCTGGTATGCTCTTAGAGGGGGACTTAAAGTTGTGCTAATAAGAATGGTAGTCATTGAAGATCATGGAGAATAACTTGTCATGCGATTTTGCAGTCGAAAATCGTGGGACAAGTCGTATAAGTGTGAAAGCGGCCTTGGCGTCCACCACTTTGTCGTTCACAAGGTGTTAGTAAATTGGTCATATGAAAAGAAACAGATCTATTTATAGAATAATAACAATGTATATAAATAAATGTTTGTTTTCATATAACAACCTGGCTGGATGTGAAACAATGTATCGATGTTCCTTCATTGCCGGGAAAGTTACGGATGTGATTTGATGAACTTGGAGTTGCACTCTGAAGGAATTTAATATTCCCTTCCCCCCGGGAGCGGAGGCGATATATTTTATTTCCTCGGTGCGCTAATGTTTGTTCTTTTTTAACTTGCACCCAAAGACCTCTTAAAATGCGTTTCAGGATGTTTTTGCATCGCACTTATAATACAAAAAGGTCACAGACTAAAGTACAAAAGACACAAGCGCACCATAAAACAAATAATTTGATGTTGAAGACGCTAATGGCGGTAAACCTCTGCGCACCTTTCTAGAGTAATAACCCGCAGTTCACCGCGGGCATACGAAGGAGAAACGTCTGTAAGAATAAAACACACAGAATAATAAAGGGAGAGAAAAAAAACACTCAAAATTCTGCGGTAACCATCATAAGGAAAGAGAGGGGAACGGAGAAAGGGGAAGGGAGCTCAGGATAAGGGGGGGGGGGGAGAATGGAAGGGAGATAAAGTTAGGGGGAAGGGAAAGGGGGTTAAGAGAAGGAAAGTTAGGGGAAGGGGAGAAGAGAAGGGAAGGGGGGAAGGGATGGGAGGTGAGTGGAACGAGGTAGAAAAATGGGAGAAAGAAAGAGAAGATGGGAGAAGGGAAGGGAGGTGAGTGGAAGGTGGGAGAAGGGAAGCGAGGCGAATGGAAGATGGGAGAAAGGAAGGGAGGTGAAGGGAAGGGAGGTGAGTGGAAGGAGAGAGAAGGGAAGGGAGGTGAAGGGAAGGGAGGTGAGTGGAAGGAGAGAGAAGGGAAGGGAGGTGAAGGGAAGGGAAGATGGAAGAAGAGAAGGGAGGTGAAGGGAAGTTGGGAGAAGAAAAGGGAGGTGAAGGGAAGATGGGAGAAGAAAAGGGAGGCAAAGGGAAGATGGGAGAAGAAAAGGCAGGTGAAGGGAAGATGGGAGAAGAAAGGGGAGGGGAAGGAAAGATGGGAGAAAAGTAGGGAGGTGAGTAGAAGGCGGGAAAAATGAAGGGAGGTGAGTGGAAGGAGGGAGAAGGAAAGGGAGGTGAGTGGAAGGCAGAAGAAGGGAAAGGAGGTTATGGGAAAAGGGAAGGGAGGTGAGTGGAAGGCAGGAGAAGGGAAGGGAGGTGAAGGGAAGATGGGAAAAGGGAAGGGAGGATGGGAGAATGGAAGGCAGGTGGGTGGAAGGCGGGAGAAGGAAATGTAGTGTTAAGGAATGATGGGAAGGGGGAAGGGAGGTGAGTGGAAGGCAGGAGAAGCGAAGGGAGGTGAAGGGGAGATGGGAGAAGGGAAGGGAAGATAGGAGAAGGGAAGGGAGGTGAAGGGAAGACAGAAGAAGCAAAGGGAGGTGAAGGGAAAATGGAAGAAGGGAAGGGAGGTGAAGGGAAGATGGGAGAAGGGAAGGGAGGTGAAGGGAAGATGGGAGAAAAGAAGGGAAGATGGGAGAAGAGAAGATAGGTGAAGGGAAGACAGAATAAGCAAAGGGAGGTGAGTGGAAGGCAGGAGAAGGGAAGGGAGGTGAATGGAAGATGGGAGAGGTGAAGGGAAGATGGAAGGGAGGTGAAGGGAAGATGGGAGAAGGGAAGGGAGGTGAAGGGGAGAGAGTTGAAGGGAAGATGGGAGAAGAAAAGGGAGGTGAAGGGAAGACAGAATAAGCAAAGGGAGGTGAGTGGAAGGCAGGAGAAGGGAAAGGAGGTGAATGAAAGGCAGGAGAAGGGAAGGGAGGTGAAGGGAAGATGGTAGAAGGGAGGTGAAGGGAAGATGGGAGAAGGGAAGGGAGGTGAAGGGAAGACTAAATAAGCAAAGGGAGGTGGGTGGAAGGTGGGAGAAGGTAAGGGAGATGAAGGGAGATGAAGTAAGGCGAAGGAAAGAGGGAGGGAGGAAAAGCAGGAATAGGGGAGGAGAAGGGAAGGGAGAAGAAGGGAGGGAATGTAGATGAAGAGAAGGGAGAGAAGATAAGGCCCTTTCACACGGGCAGATTTTGTTCCAATCAGTAGGGGATCAGCTCACAGATGGGAGCAGAGCGGGCGAATAACACATCCGTGTCCATTTAGTTTCTATAGTTTCCCAGGAGAGGGCAGGGCTTTGAATGTCCTGTTTAAGATCTATTCTAGCTCCATGTAATGCTGTTACCAGCTACATGGAAAAGCTAGGAGGTTAGGTTTTGTGAGAGTTGGGTCCCTTAGGTGGTTCCAATTCTCACAAACTAAACTGTCATTAGGTCTCCAGAACATCCCCGCAACACCAAACCCTCCATGCCCTTCCCCGTCTCACCGATTAGACGAGTTGGCAAGGGGGCAAAAGGTGGGCTTAATTAAAGGTGGGCTTAATTAAAGGTGGGCTTAATTCTATCCTTCTAAAAAAAAAAAACAATAAGACGTTTAGCACTGAAAAAAATGAAGATTGTACTAGAAGATCCAAGTCTCTTGCCTTTCTCCAATACAGCAAGTTGTTACCACCAAAACGAAAGGTTCTCTTTAATGATAAAATGTGGAAGCTTCTTTAGGGGAAATCCCCCTTTCTGAAAACAGAGCATTGCAGGGCGGGACAGATAAATCCTCATCATTACTAATGGGGGGGAGGGGAGTACTATCTCTCATTTACATGGAGGGGGGAGTGATCGGTACACCACCATGTCACCTTTGACCTCCGTGTTTTTGTGTTTTTTTGTTGGCAGTGTGTCCCCTCCTGTTCATCATACCGTGGGTGATTGTACGATCATATCTGGAAAACGAAGGGTATGTAATCATTACAATTTTTTTTTTTTATATATTGTATTTTTTGTACACCTGTATCTCCCCCGAGGGAATCCAGACAGCAATGAAAAACAATGGGGCTTTAACCCTTCCACATTCCATGCAAAAAAATAATAAAAAATGAGTTCATATTTATTAACCCTTAGTTAAATCTTAGTTTACTTTAATCACCTCTAATTAACCCCTTCTTCCTCTTCTCCCCTAAACTATATGTAAACCCAACATTTCATATTCCCGATATGTGCCTATTGTTCCATGTACTTGTATGAAAGGTATCCTGTTCCCTTTGTATCGCTTCCTTTATGTGAAATCCCTGGTGTTCCTGCCAGTTCCTCTGCTTTCCTATTAAAAACTGACCGTACTAGGCACGAGTGCAAAGGGTGGTCAGTTCTCTAGCTGTGCTGGGAACTCAGTGCGTACTCCTTCAATGATTAGACTTATGCTCACCCCCGCCCCCCTCCTCTTGCATAGTCTTATCAGTGGGAAGTACAGTGTACTGCTGTTTCTCACCCCCCCCCCTAGATCTTATTCTGCTGAGAACAGAGGGAATGTGATAATTTATTTAAAAAAAGGGGAAACGGGTATTTTTTATATCTGCACAAATTTTTGGCCTTTAATTTATATTTTAAACGGAATGGGTTGTTTTACAAGGTGAGGGTTTACATACGTTTTAACAAATGTGTTCTTTTTTTTTTTTTCAACCATGAAAAAATAAAAAAAAGTAGAAAAAAAAAATAGTTAATATTTAACCTCTTATTAACCCTTAGTTTAACCTCAGCGCAGTGCCAAATAGAAAAAAAATGGCCTGGCCATGAAGGGAGTAAAACCTCCCGGAGTTAAGGTGGAGAGAGAGACACAAAGGGGGTTATTTACTAAAACTGCATGGTGCAGCTCTGCCTAGAAACAAATCAGCTTCCAGGTTTTATTGTCAGAGCTTCATTGAACATGATGAAGTTAGAAGCTGATTGGCTGCCATGCACAGCTGCACCAGATTGTGAGTGCTCCAGTTTTAGTTAATCTCTCACAAAATAACATTGTTTGTTAACATTGTTCAGATGGAAATAGAGAGATACAAAGTAACATTGTTTATAAACATTGTTCAGATGGAAATAGAGAGATACAAAGTAACATTGTTTATAAACATTGTTCAGATGGAAATAGAGAGATACAAAGTAACATTGTTTATAAACATTGTTCAGATGGAAATAGAGAGATACACGGTAACGTTGTTTATAAACATTGTTCAGGCAGAAGATAGAGAGATACAAAGTAACACTGTTTATAAATGTTAATCAGACCTAGATACAGTGCCTTGAAAAAGTATTCATACCCCTTGAAATTTTCCACATTCTGTCATGTTACAACCAAAAACGTAAGTGAATTTTATTGGGATTTTATGTGATAGACCAACACAAAGTGACACATAATTGTGAAGTGGAAGGAAAATGATAAATGGTTTTCAACATTTTTTTACAAATAAATATGTAAAAAGTGTGGCGTGCATTTGTATTCAGCCCCCTTTATTCGGATACCCCTAACTAAAATCCAGTGCAACCAATTACCTTCAGAAGTAATCTAATTAGTAAATAGAGTCCACCTGTGTGTAATTTAATCTCAGTATAAATACAGCTGTTCTGTGAAGCCCTCAGAGGTTTCTTAGAGAACCTTAGTGAACAAACAGCATCACGAAGGCCAAGCAACACACCAGACAGGTCAGGGATAAAGTTGTGGAGAAGTTTAAAGTAGGGTTAGGTTATAAAAAGCGCCACACTTTTCACATATTTTTTTGTATGATGGATATGGATTTATATGATGGATTGAACAGAGCTCCATGAGATGTTCAAAGCTTGGAATATTTTTTTATAACCTAACCCTGCAAGACAATATCACCAAAAGAAAAAGAAACATAACCCATAGCAGAAATTGAAACAGGTTAAAGTCCATTTGCATCCTTAAAAAAACACCAAATATAACCTTAAATTTCACCTTTTCCACTGGCTTTAATATATTTTGCCATAATAGAAAATGTTTGCCGAAACCTGGATTTTTTTCAGAAATTTCAGTTATAGTAAAACTCTGGATTTTACTAACCTTCTATTAATAATAGTGATTCCTCCTGTATTGAATTGTATTGTAACTGTACTGTCTGCCCTAGCGTAAAACGCTGAGCAAACTGTTGGCGCTATATAAATCCTGTATAATAATAATAATAGTAATAATAGTAATATTAATAATAATAGTAATAATAATAATAATAGTAATATTAATAATAATAGTAATAATAATAATAATAGTAATATTAATAATAACAGTAATAATAATAATAATAATAGTAATATTAATAATAATAGTAATAATAATAATGATAATAATAATAATAATAATAGTAGTAATAATAATAATAGTAATAATAATAATAATAGTAATAATGATAATAATAATAATAATAGTAGTAATAATAATAATAATAGTAGTAGTAATAATAATAATAATAGTAATAGTAGTAATAATAATAATAGTAATAATAATAATAATATAATAATAGTAATAATAATAGTACTAGTAGTAGTAGTAGTAGTAGTAGTAGTAATAATATTAATAAGAATAGTAGTAATAATAATAGTAATAGTAATAAAAGTAATAGTAATAATAATAATAGTAATAATAATAGTAATAATAATAACCTGTATTCATGATCAGAGTCCCCCTTTAAACTGATTATCACAGCAGCAGATCTGGTGTTTGGTTCTCGGAGAGGAAACAACAGATCCAGAAAGGAATTAGATTGCAGCGTTCGGGTTCAGGAAAAAAAGGAAATACATTTATGAATGAATTAAGGTTCCGCCGCGTTCCCCCATCATCCAATCGCAGCATCCGCAGGATGATTCATGGTCCAATCTCTGCACCATATACACACTGAATGTATTGATCGCTGAGCGGCGGCCAATAAATCACCCGGATAATTCTGGGCTGCAGAGACGGAAATAGCCGGGAGATTTTCAGACGATACAACTACAGTCGTAAAAATACAAAAATGGTCCAAAAACAAAAAGAAGGTGCAGAAAACATAAATACAATCTGTAGGCATTACAGGCCAGCTCCACCCACACACTACTAGTTCAGGTTTGTCTGGTTGCTGATATGTTGAGCCCCACATTGGCCTCTTTAAATGTATGAGATCTCCCCACTACAAGTCCCAGCACTACCTGCTAGCTGTATTCAATTCAAACCCCAATAACTGTGTTAGACCCCTACACTCCCTTCCCTTCATCCTGGAGGGAGGGGCAGAGACACAAACTACTGCAGGAAATCTCACCATTATGGGAGGGGCAGAGACACAAACTACTGCAGGAAATCTCACCATTGTGGGAGGGGCAGAGACACAAACTACTGCAGGAAATCTCACCATTGTGGGAGGGGCAGAGACACAAACTACTGCAGGAAATCTCACCATTGTGGGAGGGGCAGAGACACAAACTACTGCAGGAAATCTCACCATTGTGGGAGGGGCAGAGACACAAACTACTGCAGGAAATGTCACCATTGTGGGAGGGGCAGAGACACAAACTACTGCAGGGAAATCTCACCATTGTGGGAGGGGCAGAGACACAAACTACTGCAGGGAAATCTCATTATTGTGGGAGGGGCAGAGACACAAACTACTGGGGGAAATATTACCACAGTGGGAGGGGCAGAGACACAAACTACTGCAGGGAAATCTCATCATTGTGGGAGGGGCAGAAACACAAACTACTGCAGGAAATTTCACCATTGTGGGAGGGGCAGAGACACAAACTACTGCAGGGAAATCTCACCATTGTGGGAGGGGCAGAGACACAAACTACTGCAGGAAATCTCAGCATTGTGGGAGGGGCAGAGACACAAACTACTGCAGGAAATCTCACCATTGTGGGAGGGGCAGAGACACAAACTACTATGGAGAAATCTCAGCATTGTGGGAGGGCAGAGACACAAATTACTGCAGGAAATCTCACCATTGTGGGAGGGGCAGAGACACAAACTACTATGGAGAAATCTCAGCATTGTGGGAGGGGCAGAGACACAAATTACTGCAGGAAATCTCATTGTTGTGGGAGGGGCAGAGACATAAACTACTGCAGGAAATCTCACCATTATGGGAGGGGCAGAGACACAAACTACTGCAGGGAAATCTCATCATTGTGGGAGGGGCAGAAACACAAACTACTGCAGGAAATTTCACCATTGTGGGAGGGGCAGAGACACAAACTACTGCAGGGAAATCTCACCATTGTGGGAGGGGCAGAGACACAAACTACTGCAGGAAATCTCACCATTGTGGGAGGGGCAGAGACACAAACTACTGCAGGAAATCTCACCATTGTGGGAGGGGCAGAGACACAAACTACTGCAGGAAATCTCACCATTGTGGGAGGGGCAGAGACACAAACTACTGCAGGAAATGTCACCATTGTGGGAGGGGCAGAGACACAAACTACTGCAGGGAAATCTCACCATTGTGGGAGGGGCAGAGACACAAACTACTGCAGGGAAATCTCATTATTGTGGGAGGGGCAGAGACACAAACTACTGGGGGAAATATTACCACAGTGGGAGGGGCAGAGACACAAACTACTGCAGGGAAATCTCATCATTGTGGGAGGGGCAGAAACACAAACTACTGCAGGAAATTTCACCATTGTGGGAGGGGCAGAGACACAAACTACTGCAGGGAAATCTCACCATTGTGGGAGGGGCAGAGACACAAACTACTGCAGGAAATCTCAGCATTGTGGGAGGGGCAGAGACACAAACTACTGCAGGAAATCTCACCATTGTGGAAGGGGCAGAGACACAAACTACTATGGAGAAATCTCAGCATTGTGGGAGGGGCAGAGACACAAATTACTGCAGGAAATCTCATTGTTGTGGGAGGGGCAGAGACATAAACTACTGCAGGAAATCTCACCATTATGGGAGGGGCAGAGACACAAACTACAATAATGCAATCTATCTCTATACTATCTGACTGACCTCTGAAATGCATTATTAACAGATATTTGGTATTATAAAGCTCTTTTGTATAGTAGGCATTTTATTTGTATGTAATATTGATAATGGATTTCATGGAAATGATAAATCTAAGACCTGATAATGTTTTTTTGTGCACTATTCCAGGTGCTGGGAGACTACTACTAATACAGGGATCTGGTATATTATAAAGGGGCCGATGCTTTTCAGTGTGTTTGTAAGTATTTACATGACTTCATCTTTACAGGATAAGCACAGAAACACAATGGGCCTACACAGCACATGTACAGGGCTCACACACAACACGCACAGGATATGTACATTGTTTGCACAGGAAACTCACAAGACATACAAACGGTGCAAAGAAGAAACACATGGGGCATGCACAGAATATGTACAGCGCACACATGGAAAAACACAGACGTAGTTACCAAATAGGCAGAGTACAACTGATGATAATAATATGAAACGCGTTGCATTCTGGTCTCCGGTGACGTCATCCTGCTGACTCTGTGCTCCATGTTGCACTTCACAGACATCCAGGGCGATACCAGTCGGCTTCCCCTCTACTCCCGATGAATGACTGGTGTCCCTGACATATCAATAAGCCTGTTTTTAGTTATGAAAATGTGAGTGGCCCTACATTGGGTTTAATAAATTATTGGTCTTGCTACACATAGAAGTGTTTTTCCTTTTTTTTTTTTCCATCAGTGGCGGCTGGTGGTATATTTTTTTTTAGGGATGTTTGTCAATTTGTAAAAAAATTGGTGTAATGTAGAGTAGTGATGGTCATCTTCATCTAGCAGTCGATGTGCACACTACTTAGTTCAATGTTATCCCACTAGAGCCAGGGGTGTATATGCCGCGAGGGAAACAAGGCATTTATCAGGGGGGCGGCGCCACCCCCCAGGCGACCGCGCTATAGCTGAATGATGGCTGCAGCGCTGTCATCCAGTTCTGGGAAGGCGTCTATTGATGCCCATGTAGAGGGCACATACAGGATATGTAGGGGGCACACACAGGACATGTAGAAGGCACACACAGGACATGTAGAGGGCACACACAGGATACGTACAGGGCACACACAGGACACGTAGAGGGCACACACAGGACATGTAGAGGGCACAACCAGGACATGTAGAGGGCACACACAGGACATGTAGAGGGCACACACAGGACATGTAGAGGGCACACACAGGACATGTACAAGGCACACACGGGACATGTACGGGACATGTACAGGGCACACACGGGACATGTAGAGTGCACACATAGGACATGTAGAGGGCACACACGGGACATGTAGAGTGCACACATAGGACATGTAGAGGGCACACACGGGACATGTAGAGGGCACACACGGGACATGTAGAGGGCACACACGGGACATGTAGAGGGCACACACGGGACATGTAGAGGGCACACACGGGACATGTAGAGGGCACACACGGGACATGTAGAGGGCACACACAGGACATGTAGGGGCACACTTACGACACGTAGAGGCCACACACGTGACATGTAGAGGGCACACACGGGACATGTAGAGGGCACACACGGGACATGTAGAGGGCACACATAGGACATGTAGAGGACACACATGGGACATGTAGAGGGCACACACGTAGGGTGACCACATTTCCAACTACCATTCAGGGACATCCCCCCTTCCCAAAAATCAGCTTGTGCTGTAACGAATCACAGCACAGTGATTGGACACAAGAGGCGGGATTTATGATTTCTCCAACCACAAGCAGGGGGCGGGGATTGTGCTCCTCCAGGCATTCCCGGCCAGGACAAGTACTGTCAGTGAGTAAAGCGGTGATGTGGCAGCCTTTTTTGGGGGCATCAGATTGGCCTGGGGGGGGGTGGCTGTGTCAGTTTCATTCCGGGACACTGTATTGTCCTGGAATGAATCCGGGACATGTGGCCACCCTACATACACGGGACATGTAGAGGGCACACACGGGACATGTAGAGGGCACACACGGGGCATGTAGAGGGCACACACGGGACATGTAGAGAGGGCACACACGGGACATGTAGAGGACACACACGGGACATGTAGAGGGCACACACGGGACGAGTAGGGGGCACACATAGGACAGGTAGAGTTCACACACAGACTATGGGGCCTGTCATGGGTTGTTTCACACAGACACAGTCAGCCGCTTTATCTGTTCATACATTTGCTCCAGGCTGTCTCTCTCATTTCTTATCAAAGTTCTACAAATATAAAAGTTAACCCAGACAAATGTCTTCTGTATAAAGATTTCATTATTTGGTAAAAGTTACATGATTTGAAAAGGAAATTTCCAAAATTTTACTCCACCATAAACCAGACTTAATCCTTTTAGACCTCATGCACACTTGGTGTTTTCCTGGCTCTCCTGAGCACCTTTCACCTGGCAGGAAAAAGCAGCGTCAAAAATGAGCCTAAAGCTACGTTTGTAAATGCGTTTAGGCTTTTGACACTTTTAGGCCTGTAAAGTGCTTGTCATTAATTAATTTCATTGGCCAGAATAAAAAAAATTGTGTCCCCATTGGAAAATTTGCGCTCTATTGCTGTTCTGGGGACAACACAAAATTTGGGATTCACTTTTACTTTCACTGAGAACGGTAAAAAAAGACAAATAGTTTTCTTGTTAAAAAAATAAAATAAAAAAAGACAAATAGAGAGGATGAATCTCAGGGGCACAGACAAACTATAAAAACCTGACAGGTGTTCTAATCCATCTTCACTCATTCCAAAATGAAAAAAAAGAGGTTTAGCCTTTAGTTACACTTTAATATACATTTGAAAAGCACAGGTTATAGCCTAATAACATTCGTTTAACCACACCCGTTCGCACATAACAAATGTACATGCACTTTTATGGAGTGAATGGTTGTGTAAATTCTGTATAAATCAATGTCCTAGGAAACAGATGAAAAAAATCAACACTCTGGTACATATTGAAAACGGTTCATGATATGGGTTTGCATTTTGCTTTAATTGATTTTGTATACAGTAAAACCTTGGATTGCGAGCATAATTTGTTCCAGAAACATGTTTGTAATCCAAAGCGCTTGTATATCAAAGCAAATTTCCCCATAAGAAATGATGGAAACTCAAATGATTCGTTCCACAACCATTTATTCATAAGTCCTTCAGTTTATAGTCCATATAAAAAGATTATAACGTTGTGTAACCATAAAATGTCCATCCACAAATGGAAGCCTCTACAAGAGGATTAGAAGCAAAATCCAGCAGGAGCTCCAGAGTATAAAAGAGAAGAGAGGAGTATAGCAAGTGTAGCAAAATGTTGCTAAATGTTGTACCTTCATTAAATGTAACCATATTGCTACACTTAGAGGCGCCTCTCTTCTATTTTATACTCAGTTGTGACATGACGCTACTTGTATATCAAGACATTGCTTGTATATCAAGTCAAAATGTATTAAAATAATTTGCTTGTCTTGCAAAACGCTCTCAAACCAAGTTACTCTCAAACCAAGGTTTTACTGTATTGCATTCTTTGCACCTCAATACATTTCAGCCTTTGTGAAGGTGCAGAAATAATTCTTCTAAACTGTTTCTAGGTCTCCACAAAATCCATATAATAATACACTTCTATCTACAATCTAGAACGTTATAGAATGTTATTCTCTAAATGTAGCATAACGTAACCCAGGCCGCTGTCTTCTGTCTGTCCGCAGATAAATTTCATGGTATACATCCGGATATTACATCTTCTACATATGAAGCTGAAAGCCCAACAGCTAAAGTTTACCGATTACAAGTACCGGTGAGTAAGAACAATCGTAAAATGTCCTGATAAGGATGATCTGTAGTTATTACTGATATCTAGTAGTAACAGAAGTATTATTAGTAGTAGCTATTGTTACAATACTGGTAATAGATGTACTCCGAGTGGTGGGTAGTAGTAGCTAATCTTCAGACGCAGTCATAGCCGAGATAATATTGTTTGTAACACTTCCAGTACTGGTGGTATCATTAGTAATAATCTCAGGAATAGTGAGAAGTAACAATAGTGATGATTGTGGTTGTCGTACAAAAACAGAATATATAGTTCTAGCAGTCATAGTGCCTTTAGTAGTAGCAGAGGAGTAGTGGTGGTGGGGGTATTAGTTATGATGTTGATATTTGTAATGGTAAAGTTAATATTCGTACTAGTGGCGGACGTTGTACAGATTGTACTCTTTGTATCAATAGTTTTACCAGTCCAACAAACGTTTACTAATTAAATATATTGGAGAGAAGTAGGTAGGGAAGGGCAGTGGGCAGGGGAAGGAAGTAGGTAGGGAAGAGCAGTGGGCAGGGGAGGGAAGTAGGTAGGGAAGAGCAGTGGGCAGGGGAGGGAAGTAGGTAGGGACGAGCAGTGGGCAGGGGAGGGAAGTAGGTAGGGAAAAACAGTGGGTTGGGGAGGGAAGTAGGTAGGGAAGGGCAGTGGGCAGGGGAGGGAAGTAGGTAGGTAGATAAGGGCAGTGGGCAGGGGAGGGAAGTAGGTAGAGAAGGGCAGTGGGCAGAGGAGGGAAGTAAGTAGGGAAGGGCAGTGGGCAGGTGAGGGAAGTAGGTAGAGAAGGGCAGTGAAGGGAAGAAGGTAGGGGAGGGTAGTAGGTAGGGAAGGGCAGTGGCCGGGGGAGGGAAGTAGGTAGGGCAGGGCAGTGGGTGAGGGAGGGAAGGGCAGTGGGCGAGGGAGGGAAGTAGGTAGGTAGGGGCAAAAAGCAAGTGAAGGGTAGTAGGTAGGAAATTTCAGGATTCAGAGAATTAGGTAGGAAAGGCCAGTTTTGAGGGGAGGGAAATTAGTAGGGAAGGGCAGTGGGCAGGGGAGGAAAATAGTTAGGAAAGGGCAGTGGGCAGGGGAGGGAAGTAGGTAGGGAAGGACAAAAAGCAGGGAAGGGGCGTAGGTAGGGAAGAACTGAATGAACGGGAAAGAGGTAGGTAGGAAAGGCTAGTTTTCAGGGGAGGGAAGTCAGTAGGGAAGGGCAGTGGGCAAGGGTGGGTAAAAGGTAGGGAAGACAGTAAGAAAAAAATAGGAAAAGGTAGTATGCATATAACAGAAGTAGGTAGGAAAGGGCAGTAAGCAGGGGAAGGAAGTGGGTAGGTCGTAAAAAGGCAGAAAGCAAAAAAGTAAAGTGGGTAGGGAAAAGCAGTAGCAGTATGCAGGGGAAGGAAGTAGGTAGGGAAAAACAGTGAGCAGGGAGGGAAGCAGGTATGGAAGGACATTGGCATTAGAGGGCAGTAGTAAAGAAAAAACAGTAGGCAGGGCAGGGTTGCAGGTGGGGGAGAGCAGTAGGCAGTAATAGGATGCAAGGAGGCACAATAGGCAGAGAAAGGCAGAATGCAGGGAAGTGCGGTGGGCAGGAAATGGCAGTGGACAGTAGATAAGGAAGGGTAGTAGACAGTGGATTGCAGTGGGCAGGGTAAAGCAGTAAGCAGGGAAGGGATAATGAAACTTATGCCACCTTATGCCCATCACACAGCCCATCATCGGGATTGGACTTTGGACATATTGTAATAAATGTCTATAATTTCTGCTCTTTGATTCGTCGCCATCTAGTGGAATCAGAGTATATGACTTTGTTTTACACGGTTTATTTATTTATTTATTTTTTGTCTCAAGATTTGCTAAAGCAACTCTCATCCTCATCCCTCTGCTGGGGACACATGAAGTCTTCTTCACCTTTGTCAGCGATGAACACATTAAAGGGCTCACCAAACACATCCTGCTCTTCATCCAGCTGACTCTGAGCTCCTTCCAGGTAGATGCTGATGGAAATCCAGCTCTTGTGTAGGGATTGGGTTGGTTTTTGTCATTAATAAAAGGGAAATATAAGGCAACTAAATTAGGACAGATAAAAAAAAAGAAAAAAAAAGGAATTTAGTGGTGTATTTAACCCGCCAACATCCTACATAACATCATAAGGAGAACATGCAGCAAAGTGCATTGGGGGATGCCCCCTTGGACTTTATATGGCAGGAAAAAGTAGTAGAGATCAAAGTCGATAAAAAAGGCATGAAAGTGCCAGCTTTATTAATATAGAAAGGGTAAAAAGTATATTGTGTAAAAACACAATTTCACTCCCAAATACATATTAAAGGCACCAATGAATCATCATAACAAAAGACATATTATAATAGCCTAAAACTATTAATCCAAAATACTGCTCAAAGCAAATTGAGATCAGCCAGTCGGATTCACATACATATACCCCCAAAATTTTTTTGACATGTTTTGGAAATTATATAAGATGTGCCAGAGTTCTGCAATCACTAACGTGCTTGTAGAAGAAGAGAGGGCACCCTTGAAATGCATTAACGTTTGCTGAACTCTGGGACCTCCCCTCTGGAGGTACGCTACCAACGTTGTTTGACCTGTTGGAAATTTGCTATGGGCCTGATGCTCTATATTGTTTGAGAGTATATTTATTTTTATTTTTAAATAAATGGTGTCTTGGATAATGTAAAAGGCTGGTGCCCCCAATTTCCCACCTTATTGGTGTTTTTATATACAACATAACACATGTTAATGCATTAACACACCACAAAGAAGTAAATGGGCTGCCAAGGTCTTTCTCACTCTTTTCCACTAGAACATCCAAAGGGATGATGAGATCTCAAATTGTTCATGTGCTGTGTGAGAGAAATAAACAAGGGCAATCAGCATTTATTTGACTTGGTAAGGCTGTTTTATACATGAACTGGAAAATTCTTTAACAGGAGAGATTATAAAAAAAGTACACTTTTTTTTTTGGGGGGGGGGGGATAATTTGAATTAATCATCTCTTTATTTTTATTTTTAGGGCTTTGTGGTTGCCTATTTGTATTGTTTCACTAATGGGGAGGTAAGTAAACTCTATACGGGTATTATTATATATTTTCAGCTAAATGTTAAAGTGTATCTAGAGACATTTTTTTTAGTATTGGATGCAGTAAGAAAGGGTTTTTATCATGTCTTCACTGAGGAGATTCACCCCATCTTTTTGCCCTGGTGTCACCACTGTGCTCATACAGAAAGTGTGGGGAAATACAAAATTTGGAGTTGTCACCAGAGTAGGACTGTCTTCTAAACGTCCAAATCTTCCAACTATCTTAAAGGAGATTTCTCCTCACTGTAGAGATTTCATCTCATTTTCTATTTGTTTAAAGGACAGGACTGTCACGGACAGGGGTCCATATCCATACGGCGAGAGACAATCCAGGAAATACAGGAGGGTGCCGAAGATTATGGAGATGCAGGTGTCATGGAGGTCCTCAGTACTCACTGGGGTCACAGAATGACACAGGATGCATAAGATTTAAGGGGGGCACTAGAGACACAAGAGTCAATGGAAACACAGAAAGCACAGGAGTGCACCAGGGTCATAGACTCACTAAAGGCACAGAAGCGCTAGTGTCATTAGAGGCACGGGGGTCACAGGAGTGCACAAGGGTTACAAAGTCACTGAGGGCACAGGAATGTTGGGGTCACTGGAGACACTGGGGTCAAAAGAGTGTGCAGGGTTCACAAATTTCCTGGAGGCACAGAAGTGCACAGGGGTTACAGACTCACTGAAGGCACAGGAGCACTGGGGTTATTGGAGTCATGAGGGTCACAGGAGTGCACAAGGGTCAAAAAGTTACTGAGGGCACAGGATTGTTGGGGTCACTGGAGACACTTGGTGTGCAGTGCAGGGTTCACAGATTCCCTGGAGGCAAAGGAGTGCACAGAGGTAACTGGAGGCATAGGGGTGCACAGGGGTCGCTAAATGCACAGGGCTCACTGGAGGCATAGGAGAGCACAGGGTTCACTGAAGGCACAGGGGGTGCACAGGGTTTATTGGAGGCACAGAAGTGCACAGGGGTCACTGGAGGCATAGGGGTGCACAGAGGTCACTGGAGGCATAGGGGTACACAGTGGTGCACAGGGCTCACTTGAGCCACAGAGGTACATAGGGTTCACTGGAGGCACAGGAGTGCACAGGACTTACTGGAGGAATAGGGGTGCATGGAGGTCACTGGAGACACAGAGGTGTACAGGGTTCACTCAAGGCACAGGAGTACACAGGGGTCATTGGAGGCATAGGGGTGCACGGAGGTCACTGGAGGCATAGGGGTACACAGTGGTGCACAGGGCTCACTTGAGCCACAGAGGTACATAGGGTTCACTGGAGGCACAGGAGTGCACAGGACTTACTGGAGGAATAGGGGTGCATGGAGGTCACTGGAGACACAGAGGTGTACAGGGTTCACTCAAGGCACAGGAGTGCACAGGGGTCATTGGAGGCATAGGGGTGCACGGAGGTTACTGGAGGCATAGGGGTACACAGTGGTCACTAAATGCACAGGGCTCACTGGAGGCACAGGGGTGCACAGGGCTCACTGGAGGCACAGGGGTGCACAGGGTTCACTGGAGGCATAGGTGTGCACAGTGGTTACTGGAGGCATAGGGGTGCATGGAGGTCACTGGAGGCATAGGGGTGCACAGAGGACCCTGGGAGAGTAGCCTCATCTGTAGTCACTAGACCCTCAGATCCCCTTTAACCCGGGCAGAGTAGCCCCATCTGCAGCCACTGGGCCCTTAGATCCCCTCAAACTTTGAGACAGTAGCCTCATCCGTAGTCACCGGCCCATCAAATTCCCCGAGGCTGTGGCACAATGGTGCAACAGTGGCCCTATCTGTAGACACAGCCTAGAACAGTCTCTACAATCAATGTCTTCAGACATTTTGTGTCTATAAACCTCTCAATCCCTCTCATGTGTCTAAGCTGTTTGTAAAATAAAATGTACATAATGCTCTGCCGTTAACAGCGATCCCTCCGGCTCCCCCAGGGTTAATTAATCCTTAGCACAGTAACAAGTGTACACAGATTACACTCAGCCGAGGAAGTTGAGTCATTGATCTATAAACCGCCTTCTTCATTTACCCTCTTATCGACATCATCTGTTTTCTTCTCATTAGGATCCAGTAATTAAATGCTAATATTGATTCTGCGACTTCTATCCGGGCTTGACTAGAAATCCAAGGTTTAGGGGAGAATCCAGATGATGGGCCCCTCCATATTCTCTAGTGAAAGGCCCCCCGTTCCTCCAGGGAGGTGTCCTGTGAAATGGTCAGTTCTTTGGATAGCCTATTAAAATTTGATGGGTCTCAGCTTGATGGCAATAGGAGGACAGAGAGGACTTCCTTGTTTTACGGTGATGATTCCACAATAGCCCAAAAAAAAAAACCCAGAGCATTCAGTGTTATTTTATACCACCCAGTCAATTCAGAACATACAGTATATACTGCATAATCAGCAGCCCAATGTAACAACAAAAATGAGAGACCAGTCATGCCTAGTTATAAACAGTAGCACACATCATCGAAAAAGAGCCTTTTTATGTAGTAACCCCCACCCCCTGACACCCCATAGGCATGGTGGCACCTCCAGAGGCAAGGGTGGGCCAGCATCTCACCCCAGGTCTGAGTCCATGGCCTAAAATGGGGGACTGAGAAAGAACATTGGGCACCAGTCACTGTTGTCTTTTTAAAATGTATTGTAGACAATGGCGTCCCTAGGGGGGGACCAGAGGGGGCCCTGCCCCCCCAACATTATGCTGTGCCCCACCATGTGCCCCCCCAAAAAAAAAAAAATTTTTTTTTTTTTGCATTTTTTTTTCCGCTCGGGCTGCTGCTGGGGTAACATAGTCTCTTCTGAGAGGGAGAGCGTCCCCAGTCAGCTCCTGCGGGGGATTCCTCCCACTCTCTCTGCTCGCTGACACTGCATAATGCAAGCGCTCACACAACCACAGCCGCCCGATCTGCTCCTTTCTCTGCATCCTCATTGGCACGGAGAAGAGCGAGTTGCAGGAAGGACTCCACGAGCACTGTGGGAGGGGGGGAGGGGGGCCCAAGCCTTCATCTCAGTTACTGAAAAAACAGACTGATTTCTCCCGTCCTTAGGACAGGAGAACCAGCCTGTAAATTACGAGAGGGGTGACTGCAAGCTGAACCGAGTGTCAGTCTATGACACTCTTTCACAGCCCAGCGAGTCCAGCCACCCCCCCTCACTCTCCTCACATACGAGCAGGCAGGAATACAGCTCCTCCTCCTCCTTCCAGCCCCGCCCACACTCTCCCGGCATGCTGTATCTGAAGAGAGGGGATGTGTGGGCGGGAAATATGAAAATCAGCAGCATTCCTGGCTGTGTGTATGATGCCTGAGATTCTAGCCTGGACCGTGGGTAAGTGTGTGCACTGCAGACTGCAGTACATTGTAATCACTGAACTGCATTATCTCCACCCCTTCTCTCCCCCATCTGTCTCCCTCCCCCTCTTCTGTTCTTTCAAGACATTCACAATTTACTTTCACTTTCAGTTAGGCAGGTAATATACAGTGCACATTTCTTTCCTGCATCCACAGATTGCAGGAAAGAAACTTGCATAATTCCCCCATCAACACTGAGAGTGCTGACAGCCCCAGTATAGTAGGAAGGGAGCTCACTGCAGAACATGTGAAAGGGCCCATTGTGGGATCGTAGTAAAGGGCCCCAGGATATATATATATATATATATATATATATATATATATATATATATATATATATATATATATAATTGCATTTTATAGTTGCCCCCCTACTTTTGTCCCTGTCCCCCCATGTGCCCCCCCTAAATATGAAAGCTGGAGACGCCACTGATTGTAGAATAGTCAAGAAGGTGAGGGTTAGGGGTCCCAGATACCAAGTAGATCCCTTACAGACTCACAAGATCTAGATCAATGTCCAGCTTCACAGTGTAAGAACGTTTAAGCCAACCCAGTAATACTGTAAACAGAAAATGGTTAACAAACTTTTCTCTCCATTTGCAAGGCACAGTGCGTTCTCCTCCAAGCAACGCTTAACGCCCTTGCAGCAACAAGGATCCTCCCCTGGATCTACTCTTTTTTGCAAGGCTTCCCCCATTGTCAGGCAGGACCACTTAAATAGGATGACCAGACATCCCAGATTTCCGGATTGCAGTGGCATGGGAAGGGCATCTGGTACTCTCGCCCCAGGTGCAACATTGGGGGGGGGGCAAAATCATTACTGTGCCCCCCAAAGTGTGCTGTGTTGCCCCTCCGCCCAGTGACTCCTGTGGTCCAGCCTGTCCCTCATGATCCCTCTGGTGCAGGTGGCCCATGTGTGTGTGAGAACAGCAGAGGGGAGGTTAGGGGCGGTGCAGAGCGTACGGCGGCTATTGGGGAAGCTCTTGGCAGGGGATACTGAGGAGCGGCTGGGTGTCGGGAACAGTACCTGGTGCTGGGGAGCCCTGCTCCGATGGATTATCATGGAGGCCAGCAAAATCAACCGATCTACACTGTTCATATGGGGGGGGGGGGGGTGAGTAGTGCAGGAATCAGGTAGGTCAGTGTAGTGGTCAGTATAGGAATCAAGTAGATCAGTGTAGGAATCAGGTAGGTTAGTGTAGTGGTCAGTGTAGGAATCAGGTAGGTCAGTGCAGTGGCGATCTCCCGCTCTGTCACGAAGCTTGGATCTGATATGTTCGGTGGCCACTGTAACAAAGTCCCACCCCCTAGACTGGCTCCTGTGATAGACGGCACACTGATCCAATGCCAGAAAATTTAATCCTTGTGATGTGTGTAGCACTACCCCCATAGGAGCTGCTGGTTTATAGTTGGGCCTGCCATTACCTTATTGTTCCATATGCTCGTCTCAGGGGTTCTCCTTGAAGAGTTGTCCAGAAGAACTTTGCACCAACATAAAGTCTCTTTCAAGGGTTTTATTGAATAAAGTTTCCAACAGAGGGGGGTTGAAGGGATGGGGAGGACTCAGGTACCTTAGTTGCGGATCACAGGAATTTTCCTAGGTCCAGAGGAACAACTGTCTCCACGCTGGACTCAGCAAACATAGGCCCAATCTCTCCGGCCTAGCAACCGATGCGTAGCTCGATCACATATAGTTTCTGCCACAGACTTAGTGAAAATAGAACAGTCTCTGCCACAGACTTGGTGTAACCCTTCCCTGGGTTACCTTATGAATGAAGAACACAGCTCTCAGTGCCAGGATCTTCCAGCCATTCCGGCAGCACTGTGAGGTAGATTGTGATCCGGATGCATCCTCCAATTGAGTCCTCAATTGCTTGGTCCCTTCCAGCAGGTAGGGCGACACAGAATCATCCCTGGATCAGTAGGGCCCCAATAACTCTTGGGCCTACATCTCAGTAACAGAGCCTCGGCCAACGTGGCCCGAGGCGAAAACTGCCAGCACTTCCCTGAGGCCGTGAGGGCCCTCAGGTCGGGATCGGGTGGGTGGTGCCGACCACCATGATTGACGACCCCCAACTCTCCTCCACCCTAATGGCGTCTGTCACTTAAGTACCCTCTCCCAGAATGCACATCAGGTTGACCACGCGCCTGAGCCGCTTCTGAGAAAGAGATACCCAATGCATTCAGCCTGTTGCCTTTCCTATCCTGACCAGTGGTGACAGCGACACCCACTGTCAGGAGGAAAATCATGTAACCAGCTGAACTGAAACAGAGTATAATTTGTAACACAATCCTTCTGAGCCAAACTATTGCTCAGACAACTATAATTTTAACACATAGCACCCACTCATTGGGAGCAGGGCGCTACATGTGTATCATAGGAGCTGGTCTAGGAGGTGGGACTTTTTTATATCGGCCGCCCGAGCAATTCAAATCCAAGGTCCCTGACATAGCGGGAGATCGTTGCTCTGTGAGATCCAGACACTGATAAGGCTGCATTTGATAGAAACTGATAAGGCTGCATTTGATGGGAACTGGTAGGCTGCATTTGATGGGCACTGGTGAGGCTGTATTTTATGGGCACTGATAAGCTGCATTTGATGGGCACTGCTGAGGCTGCATTGATGCATTGATCTCTTGTCCGCCGTCTATGACCATCTCTTGTATCATGTCCCCAGTCTCTAACCATCTCTTGTATCATGTCCCCAGTCTCTAATATCTCTTGTATCATGTCCGCAGTCTCTGACTATCTCTTGTATAAGGTCCGCAGTCTCTGACCATCTCCTGTATCATGTCTGCAGTCTTAATATAATTAATTATTATAATATTGTTTATTTTTACTATTGTTCAGTAACACTCTAATGTAGTCTCTCATAGGGCACTCTTTCTATCAGAGACTCTCTAATGGACACCAAGAGGGCCTCTGTTAGAGAGACCCCCCTCGGAGTCCCATTAGACCCCCATTGTAGTCTTCAATGGGGCCTGTTGGGGGCTCTTTCTAACAGACTCTCTAACTGAGGCCCTCTCTTTGTCCAGTAGAGAGACCCTCCTCCAGGTCATATTAGAGTACTCTGCTTCTCTTCCTGTATTTTGTTTATTGCTAAGAGATTGTGGGAGGATCCCAGGGTAGCAAATGACTCTGTGTGTTTGAGTCATTGCCATAGAAACATTTGTAAAGGGATGGAGTTAGTAAGATGACCACGCCCATGTGGGGGCGCCAAAAATATTTCTGCACCCAGGTGTCTGTGACCCTAGGATGGCCCTGGGTGTGGAGCTTCAATTTTAATTCCCTTTACTTGTAATTATACACCTTATTTCCCCTCTGAACCTGGTCAGCTGTTGCCTACACTGGTGTGTTCCACCAACAAACAGCCAATCAAGTGTTCAGACTGCACAGAGGGTCAGGAATGCCCAGCCATATGTGAGGATAAAGGAGATATTTTTAGGTCCTAAATACAGTTGGGAGAACCTTGAAGACCTGGGAGATGCTTGGCCACAACCAGCAGAAGGACCAATGGTGGACCTAGAGATGGAGCAAGATTGCCACACCTACCCTACCGTCTCATTGCCATTTTTGGAGCTTCACCTCTTTATCAATGCTACAGTTTTGGCAAAAAAGAAGAACCACAACTCATGTTGCATTGCATTGTTGCATTGAATAGTCAAAGCCCAGTCCCTCCATTTATTTTATATATATATATATACAGTGGAACCTTGGATTACGAGCATAATCCGTTCCAGGAGAATGATCGTAATACAAAGTACTCGCATATCAAAGCGAGTTTCCCCATTGAAGCCAATAGAAACTAAAATAATTTGTTCTGCATTGACTTCAATAGGATGCAATACCGCATGCGGCCAGAGGCAGGGGGCACCGAAGAGCCTCGAAATGGCCGAAAAGGCCAGAAAACACTTCGGCTGATCTCTGCAAACCTGGAAAAAAAGAAGGTGTCCCCCTAACTAGGGGCTGGGACTTTCACGGCAACAAAAATTATAAACTAAAAGTATAAAGTAGTTTAATCTGATAATGTAACAGAAGCCAACCATGTGGCGACCAAAGCTGACTGTAGAATAAAATTCATATACAGTAAGGTGCATAAAAACAAGAAATACAGATACAAATAGTTTTCCAATCTGTGGTTGAGGCTGACGCGTTTCAGGGAATGTTCCCTTTTATCAGGGGCGTGTCCTTGTTGGAGATTTGAATAGCATCTAAAAAATATATATACAAAGACATGGTCGGTAACAAGCAAAACCTCGAAAAGACTTCCTACCCGAAATTTGCCAAGGTCAGCCCAGCTGTCCTCGGGCCTTTCCGTGCGTTTCCGAACGGCGCCGATCAACTGCAATCAGCGACTTTCGGCTATGCTCGGCTCCGGCGCCCCCCCACCTCAAGCCAATAGCGGTACTGCACACCACTTTGGCCTGAATCGTGCTTGTTTTGTGAGACAACACTCGCAAACCGAGTCAGGATTTTTAAAAATACAGTATTGCGAAACGCTCGTTAACCACATTACTCACAATCCGAGGTTCCACTGTGTGTATATATATATATAAATTTGGTCCAGCGCTTTTGTAATGTCCAAAACAACATGCCATAAAGCTTGTGTTCAGCCCAAACTTCACCTAATGCGAACACTTTCCTTATTTCTCCGCAGGTCAAAACAGAGCTCCGTAAACAATGGAACCTCTTCCTCCTCCAGTATTTTCCCTGCAGAAGCTGTGTCTTCAGGAGTCAAGTCAAGTATAAACCCAAAGCTGCTAAAAACTCGAAAAACGCATTCTTCACACACAACGGGGTCTACCAGAATGGAAAAAAAAAAAGCAAAGTCCAGCTGCTTCCGGCCCCCAGCAACCCGACCTCTGACCTTAACCCCAACCACAGCGCCACCCTGCAGTACTTCAGGGGAAGCGTTTCTGAGAGCAGTGATGGCGGCTTAACGCTGGGAGAGACATTTGAGGAGACGGTGGAAGAAAGTGAGATTTGTTAGCGGCAAAATTATGATTTTAGAACATTCTTGTAGAACAGGGGTGCCCGACCAGTGG
The DNA here is from genome assembly GCA_029206835.1 of Rana muscosa. NCBI lineage: Eukaryota > Metazoa > Chordata > Amphibia > Anura > Ranidae > Rana > Rana muscosa. The sequence continues at coordinate 26,946,992 of CM055128.1, forward strand.
CCCAGGAGCCACATGTGGCCCGCGGAGCCCTCTGATGTGGCCCGCGACCTTCTGCTCTGGGATGGCTGGTTGGCAAGCCGATCCGTCATCCCAGAGCATCAGTGTTGTGAATGAAGCCGGCGGTAGAGAAAGCAAGCGGCTGCGGAGCAGAGCCGCATAAGCCGATGCTTCCTGTATAGCGCCACCTCCTGTCACAGGCAGAGTGATAACAAATATTGGCATATCTGTTCTGCAGTGGTTACTGGGCTGCTTTCAAACTGATCAGCAGGTGCACCGCCTACCTCCAATACGATCTGCTAAAAAACAAAAAAAAAACAAAGAGAATCCATCCCCTTCCGCCTGGGTGGATCGAAACGAAGGGCCCATAGAGTAGAGTGGGCTGTGTCTGTGTCTGCTCTCGATATGCAGAGTGGACACAGACCTGTCATCCGCCCGCTCCACTCATTGCGGCCCACGACCGTTTACCAAGTCACTTAAGTGGCCCTTGCTCTTCAAAAGGTTGGGCATCCCTGTTGTAGAAGAAGGAAGAGAATCGGGTTCCACGTACTAAGGAATTAACCAGGAAAATCAACAGGACCTCAATATGAAGGACGACTCCAGAAAAGGGATCACTTCGAAAAGGAATTCTAAAAACTATTAAGAGGCTGATTCTGAATGTACCAGATAGAAACTTTTTAAACCAAGATTTTGAATGTTTTTATTGGAATTTTTTTTTTTTTTTTTGTATATTTTGCCATAATGCAAGAAAATATTTGTGGATATTAGTTTGTTGTTGACCTTATAGGCCCTTGACCCCACTTTATACTGTAGAGTAAGGATAGGCAACTTTGGAGTGTTTACCTTGTGTGTCCTTTGAAAAATAAAATAAAAATTCTACACCTTTATTGAATAAATATCACAGATTTCGTAAAGTAATATGTAAAATATATAATGAAATAAAATAATGGAATGTCCAGTTTGTAAATTTAAGTTCGTTTTTAACATTTTCGGCTTATTTTAATTTTTGGAGGAAAAAGTAAAATACTTTGGAATTTTTAAAAATTATGAATTTTTCGGGCTCACCTAAGGACAATGAAAATATGTTCACACGTTTCCTCTGCAGTTTCCGTGTTTGTGGCAGTTTACAGTTTCTGGTCAGCGGATTCTATTTCTACTGTAATTACGATGTTTATATTTCCTACAACTTGCACATTATAAGAGCTCCGGGTATTATTGTACATTTTTATGAATTAAAGGTAAATATTATACGATTTTGTGTAATTAAATTGTAGATATTTCTGTTTTTTTTTTTTTTTTTTTTTACAAGATTTCTAAGTTGTTTTTAAAATGTTCACAAACCAATTTTATGGTCACTTAAAAAATAAATACAAAATAAATGTAAAAAAAAATGTGTGATTTCATTGTTGTCATTGGTCGCTGGTGAATGGATGGCCTGCAATATCAGTGATGTCACCGGTCTCTAGTTGATAGGCTGAATTCTCAGTGATGTCACCGGTCTCTAGTTGATAGGCTGAATTCTCAGTGATGTCACCAGTCTCTAGTTGATAGGTAGGCTGAATTCTCAGTGATGTCATCAGTCTCTAGTTGATAGGTAGGCTGAATTTCCAGTGATGTCACCAGTCTCTAGTTGTTAGGCTGAATTCTCAGTGATGTCACCAGTCTCTAGTTGTTAGGCTGAATTCTCAGTGATGTCACCGATATCTAGTTGATAGGCTGAATTCTCAGTGATGTCACCAGTCTCTAGTTGATAGGCTGAATTCTCAGTGATGTCACCAGTCTCTAGTTGATAGGCTGAATTCTCAGTGATGTCACCAGTCTCTAGTTGATAGGTAGGCTGAATTTCCAGTAATGTCACCAGTCTCTAGTTGTTAGGCTGAATTCTCAGTGATGTCACCAGTCTCTAGTTGTTAGGCTGAATTCTCAGTGATGTCACCGATATCTAGTTGATAGGCTGAATTCTCAGTGATGTCACCAGTCTCTAGTTGATAGGCTGAATTCTCAGTGATGTCACCAGTCTCTAGTTGATAGGCTGAATTCTCAGTGATGTCACCAGTCTCTAGTTGATAGGCTGAATTCTCAGTGATGTCACCAGTCTCTAGTTGTTAGGCTGAATTCTCAGTGATGTCACCAGTCTCTAGTTGATAGGCTGAATTCTCAGTGATGTCATCAGTCTCTAGTTGATAGGCTGAATTCTCAGTGATGTCACCAGTCTCTAGTTGATAGGTAGGCTGAATTCTCAGTGATGTCACCAGTCTCTAGTTGATAGGTAGGCTGAATTCTCAGTGATGTCACCAGTCTCTAGTTGATAGGCTGAATTCTTAGTGATGTCACCAGTTCTAGTTGTTAGGCTGAATTTTCAGTGATGTCACCGATATCTAGTTGATTGGTGACATCACTGAGAATTCAGCCTGTCTCTAGTTGATAGGTAGGCTGAATTCTCAGTGATGTCACCAGTCTCTAGTTGATAGGCTGAATTCTCAGTGATGTCACCAGTCTCTAGTTTATAGGTAGGCTGAATTCTCAGTGATGTCACCAGTCTCTAGTTGATAGGCTGAATTCTCAGTGATGTCACCAGTCTCTAGTTGATAGGTAGGCTGAATTCTCAGTGATGTCACCAGTCTCTAGTTGATAGGCTGAATTCTCAGTGATGTCATCAGTCTCTAGTTGATAGGTAGGCTGAATTCCCAGTGATGTCACCAGTCTCTAGTTGATAGGCTGAATTTCCAGTGATGTCACCAGTCTCTAGTTGATAGGCTGAATTCTCAGTGATGTCACTAGTCTCTAGTTGATAGGCTGAATTTCCAGTGATGTCACTAGTCTCTAGTTGATAGGCTGAATTCTCAGTGATGTCACCGGTCTCTAGTTGATAGGCAAAATTCTCAGTGATGTCACCAGTCTCTAGTTGATAGGCTGAATTCTCAGTGATGTCATCAGTCTCTAGTTGATAGATAGGCTGAATTCTCAGTGATGTCACCAGTCTCTAGTTGATAGGTAGGCTGAATTCTCAGTGATGTCACCAGTCTCTAGTTGATAGGTAGGCTGAATTCTCAGTGATGTCACCAGTCTCTAGTTGATAGGTAGGCTTAATTCTCAGTGATGTCACCAGTCTCTAGTTGATAGGCTGAATTCTTAGTGATGTCACCAGTTCTAGTTGTTAGGCTGAATTCTCAGTGATGTCACCGATATCTAGTTGATTGGTGACATCACTGAGAATTCAGCCTGTCTCTAGTTGATAGGTAGGCTGAATTCTCAGTGATGTCACCAGTCTCTAGTTGATAGGCTGAATTCTCAGTGATGTTCACCAGTCTCTAGTTGATAGGCTGAATTCTCAGTGATGTCATCAGTCTCTAGTTGGTAGGCTGAATTCTCAGTGATGTCACCAGTCTCTAGTTGATAGGCTGAATTCTCAGTGATGTCACCAGTCTCTAGTTGATAGATAGGCTGAATTCTCAGTGATGTCACCGATATCTAGTTGATAGGCTGAATTCTCAGTGATGTCACCAGTCTCTAGTTTATAGGTAGGCTGAATTCTCAGTGATGTAACCAGTCTCTAGTTGATAGGCTGAATTCTCAGTGATGTCATCAGTCTCTAGTTGTTAGGCTGAATTCTCAGTGATGTCACCAGTTCTAGTTGATAGGCTGAATTCTCAGTGATGTCACCAGTCTGTAGTTGATAGGCTGAATTCTCAGTGATGTCACCAGTCTCTAGTTGTTAGGCTGAATTCTCAGTGATGTCACCAGACTTAGTTGATAGGCTGAATTCTCAGTGATGTCATCGGTCTCTAGTTGATAGATAGGCTGAATTCTCAGTGATGTCACCGATATCTAGTTGATAGGCTGAATTCTCAGTGATGTCATCAGTCTCTAGTTGGTAGGCTGAATTCTCAGTGATGTCACCAGTTCTAGTTGATAGGCTGAATTCTCAGTGATGACACCAGTCTCTAGTTGATAGGCTGAATTCTCAGTGATGTCACCAGTTCTAGTTGATAGGCTGAATTCTCAGTGATGTCACCAGTCTCTAGTTGATAGGCTGAATTCTCAGTGATGTCACCAGTCTCTAGTTGATAGATAGGCTGAATTCTCAGTGATGTCACCAGTCTCTAGTTGATAGGCTGAATTCTCAGTGATGTCACCAGTCTCTAGTTGATAGGCTGAATTCTCAGTGATGTCACCAGTCTCTAATTGATAGTTATCGCAGTGCCGTATAGCATAAAATGGCCTGGTCATGAAGAGGGGAAGGGGAATCTTCCGGAGGTCACGTGGTTAACATATGTCATTTGAAAAGTAGTCAGTTACCAGCAGAATAAGCTCCCAGCTCATTCTAATGTGACCGTTTTCCAATACCCCGTCACAGCGACCTCAGGGGTAAAGATCAATACGGTGGGCCAAGTCCGTAAAGAGATCTTATTTACCAAATAATTGCAAATTGGGTCATTTGAACTCTCTCCGTATTCCCCCAACGAATGACCTGAAAACACAGATGGTGACTTAATCCACCTAGCATCCCATAGCATTTGTTAAAGCAGAATTAAGGGACTAATGCTGCCTACACAAGACGTAAGCTGATTACTCTACTAGTTCTTGTATGTGGATGATAATTGTGCAGTCTGCTGTAATAAGGGTTTTCCTCACCACCAAAACCGCATCAATTCCAAGTAGAAAGGCTGAGCGCAATGAGAGCGGCATCGGAGGAGCATCGGGAGTCCAGGATGGAGCACAATACATTAGAGCTTCCAATGGGCCAATGAACGAAGAGCATAGACTTACACTATATTGCCAAAACTATTGAGACGCCTGCCTTTACACGAACATGAACTTTATTGGCATTCCAGTCTTAGTCCGTAGGGTTTAATATTGAGTTGGCCCCACCCTTTGCAGCTATAACAGCTTCAACTCTTCTGGGAAGGCCGTCCACAAGGTTTAGGAGTGTGTATGGGAATGTTTGACCATTCTTCCAGAAGCACATTTGTGAGGTCAGGCACTGATGTTGGATGAAAAGGCCTGGCTCCATAGGCGTGCGCACAGGGTGTGCTGGGTGCGCCTGGGCACACCCTAATCCCCTTTGCGGTGCCAATTCCCCCTGCTTTCTGGTGATCCCTGTCTTCCTCCTGCAGTGCTACTATCTTCCCTTCTCTCCTGCCTGCTGCTGCTGCAGGGGATATTTCAGGTTGAATGAATGAATGAACACAGTGAATAATCTGTACAGATCGTTCCTGTGTTCATTCTTAACTGCAGCATAGTAAACTATTTACTATGCTTCAGTTTGTGAATGAATAGGAAGCCGCTCAGCACAGAGCACTTCCCATTCGTTCACTGTCCAGTGCAGCTGAGGCTGCAGAGAAAGGGACCGGGGAAGCTCTGTCCTCAATCTCTTTCTCTCTGTTTAGACCCTTGATATTTCACCAAAGCCCCCTCAACGAGGCTCCTAAAAAATAAAAAATAAAACAATAAAAGATTATAAAAATAAAAACTACTGACACCATCCACTGCGCTACTAACCCCAATCTCTTCTCTGCTGACACCGTCCACTGCTCTCTCTGCTGATATACACACATATGTGTTTGTGCTCTGGGGTGCACTCCCTAATGCAATAGCCTGTGCACACCAATGCCTGGCTCGCAGTTTCCCCTCTAATTCATCCCAAAGGTGTTCTATTGGGTTGAGGTCAGGACTCTGTGCAGGCCAGTCAAGATCCTCCACCCCAAACTCGCTAATCCGAATCTTGATGGCCCAGTGCTCCAGTAAGCGAGGGGCGGGGAGGCAGAGCAGAGGGCGACTGACAGTCAGCAGCTCCCTGCTCAGCGAGCTGTAAGAACCGAGCGATCAGTGGTGTTTGATCGCTCGGTTCTCAGTGTTAGAGGTGCCGGGGGACAGAGGCAGCATCCAACTAGGTAAGTATGATTGGGGGAAAAAACATATTCCCATAATTCTCTTTTAAGGAACAATTTAACCTCCATTCAAAATTTTTGGTTTTACTATTATCAACTTTGCCATGCTATTACCGTGCAGTTCGGAAACCTATATTACTATAAAACCTATGAATATCACTCCTTTTGAATTTTTGAGAAGGCCACCAAACTAGTTTGTAGACATGTGCGATTCATTTCACTACGAATTTAAATTCAAACTACATTTGCGTTATTCGGAGACTCGCATGTGTCCGAATTTCTGAATCAGAATAGTAACAGATTTCAACTAATCCAAAATAAATTAGAACGAAACAAATGATCCAAATTCGAATTTGAAAATTAATTTGAAATGGAAACATATTGCAATAAAAACAGTATAAGGCCCCTTTCACACTGAGGCGTTTTTACCGCGTTTTCGCGGTAAAAATAGCACTGTAATAACGCCTGAAATAATCCTGCCCCAGCATTCTCAATGTGAAATCTCTGAGGGCTTTCACACTGAGGCGTTTTGCTGGCTGGGCGTTGAAAAAAATCCTGCAAACAGCTTTTTTAGAGCAACTTTAGGGCGCATAAAATAGCGCTGTAAAAACGCCTATCCCCATTGAAATGAATGGGAACGGCGGTAAAAACGCGGTAAAAACGCATAGGCATAAGCGTTATTTTTAAAAATAATGCTAACGCGTATGCGTTTTTACCGCGTTTTTACCGCGTTCTCGCTACTTTTACCGCGAACGCGGTAAAAACGCGGTAAAATCACGGTACAAAATCTCATAATTTTTTGGCGTTTTTTCAACGCCTCAGTGTGAAAGGGGCCTTAAGGTGAAATAAGATGATGTTTCCTACTTAGGCTGCTTTATAGAATAGAATAGAAAATAAAATAATTGAATAGAAAAGAATAGAATCAAAAATAAAATAATAGAATAGAACAGAATAGAAAGGAATAAAATATAAAGGAATAGAAAAAAAACGAAACAAATTTTCCTTCTTGCACATCTAGTTTCTACTTACTCCTTTACTCTCACTAATATCTCCATAGCTTGATATCAACAAGCCCAACACAAGTGGTCTTCACCTGTTCTCCAGTTTACCAACCAAGACTGGTCGGATTGTGAAGATCTGTACAGGGGTTCAGTGATTTCCTCTAGGGACAAACTAAAGCCCCGTACACACGGTCTGACTTTTTGCCAACAAACTTCAAAATGAGCAGGTTTTTCCAAAAATCCGACCGTGTGTACGCTCCATCGGACAAACTTTTTCGGTCTTCATCGGACAAAAGATCGCTCTGCAAACGGAAAAACTTTTCGGCAACAAAAGTCTGATGGTGCAAAGTCCGACCGTGTGTACAGAAATCCATCGGACTTTTGTCCCAAGTACAAATACGCATGCCCAGAACCAATGTTAAAATCAACCAACAATAGCAGAAGTTGACCAAAGGGTGGCGGTAAAGAGCAGAAAAGAGCAGAAAAAGCACGTGATGTTGGGAAAGTTTTGGGAAAGTTTGCAGAAAAGTCCTGCCGTGTGTATGCTATGGGTGTCCCCGGCCAACTCCCTTCAGGCAAAAATCCACGGAAATGTTTGTTTGAAGTCCGACCGTGTGTACGAGGCTTTAGACAGCTGAAACTTTACCACCATAGCCACTTCTCACCTGTTAGATTTCATACAATGGGTCTAAAATGGGCCCGGGTGGTCGACTTTCTTGATATGAGGAGCCTCAATTGCGGCGCCCAATATCACCAAAGGGCCGGCCACATAATTCAGTTAATATTCAGTGTCAGAGACAGCAGATACACAACAGGATATATTCAAATGTTAGGGGCATGATACAAGAGACAATCAGAGACTTGGTATAGGACAGGGGTGGGCAATTCATTTTCCAGAGGGGCCACATGAGAAATTGGGACTGTTGTGGAGAGCTTAATTCTTCTCAATATTACTATTGGACCTGAGAAGGTCTGTAAATACATCAATTTATAGAAAATAAAACCTGGTACTAAGAGAAATAGCTACAACTGCTCATGAAATAGGTCTCTTTAAGATGTGTGGTCGGGGGTAGTAAAAACAGGCGGCTGAGCTGCAAATTTGCCGCCTACCCAGACTATACAAAAACAGCTGGATGGGGCTGGTGGTGGCAAATTTTAAACTTGGGCTGCAGAGTCGGACAAGTGGCACAGCTTGTCAAGCTCAGCCTTTGAGGTAAGTGGCAATTAGACAGTGGAGGCATCGAGGGCCGGATAAGGACAGCTAAAGAGCCGGATGTGTCCCTGGGGCTACAATTTGCTCAGGTCTGATATAGGAGGTGGTCAGAGACTGTTGACATAATACAAGAGATGGTGAGAGACTGTGTCTTTCAGACACAGCTGATCACAGATCGGGGTAAAGGGCCAATCACAATGGCTCTTTACCATGTGACCAGCTGTGTCCAATCACAGCTGATCACAGTATAAACAGGATTTGTCAGTTATCGGCAGTCCTGACCTCACTCTAACCACACCAATCAGTGCCCATCAATGCTGCTTGTCAGTGCCCATCAGTGATGCCTATCGGTGCCCCCTATCAGTACCCATCAGTCCTGCCTATCAGTGCTGCCTATCAGTGCCTCTTCATCAGTGCCCATAAGTGCAGTCTATCAGTGCCCATCCGTGCAGTCTCATCAGTGCTGCCTCATCAAAACCATCAGTGCCTCCTCATCAGTGCCCATAAGTGCAGTCTATCAGTGCCCATCCGTGTAGCCTTATCAGTGCCCATCAGTGCTGCCCATCAGTGCCTGCTCATCAGTGCCCATCAGTACTGCCTCATCAGTGCCCATATGTGCAGTCTATCAGTGCCCATCTGTGCAGCCTCATCAGTGCCCATCAGTGCTGCCCATCAGTGCCACCTCATCAGTGCCCCTCAGTGCCCATAAGTGCAGTCTATCAGTGCCCATCTGTGCAGCCAAATCAATGCCCATAGGTGCAGTCTATCAGTGCCCATCCGTGCAGCCTCATCAGTGCCTCCTCAACAGTGCCCATCAGTGCCTCCTCAACAGTGCCCATCAGTGCCACCTCATGAGTGCCCATATGTGCAGTCTATCAGTGCCCATCTGTGCAGCCTCATCAGCGCCGTCTCATCAGTGCCCCTCAGTGCCCATAAGTGCAGTCTATCAGTGCCCATCTGTGCAGCCTCATCAGTGCCTTCTCATCAGTGCAGCCTAACAGTGCCCATCAGTGCAGCCTCATTAGCACACATCAGTGAAGCAGAAAAATTACTTATGTACATAATTTTATAACAGAAACAAAAACAAAAACTTTTTTTATTACATTTTTTACATTTTCGGTATTTACAGTGGCGACTAAAAACCATCAAAAGAAAGCTCTATCTTTCTCAAGAAATAAAAAAAATGTCATTTGGGTACAGTGTTGCATGACCGCGCAATTGTCATTCAAAGTGCGACAGTGCTGAAAGCTGAAAATTGGCCTGGGCAGGAAGGGGGTAAAAGTGCCCGGTAGGCACGTGGTTAATGCAACAAATGCATTAAGGTAAAAAATGTTGAACCACTTTAACCATACGGGGTGAAGGTATGTATGTGTAGCGGGCCTCACTCTCTCTCTTGTTTTATCAATTATGCGGCTGTTGTCTAGGGGTTCCTGGGAGAGAGGGATGAGATACACCACGGCCCATGTTGTCCATAGCTGAGAGGTGAAGGCCAGAAGATTGGGTTTTGTGTAAGTGTCCTAGAGTCAAGTCCAGTACTTCGTTCCTGACTCCTTTGCTCCTAGTAACCAGAGTTCCACACAGTGAATAGGTCCAACACAGTTTTATTCTTCTTGCCAAACAATAAACAGTTTCTTCTACTGAGTAGTAATGGGAATAGGTCGAGGCACAATCCTTTCCCTGCTCCTGCCAACCACTGTGGTATCACCAGTGGCGGGTAGTCACTGCCACTGACTATGTTGAGTAGAATGTGAATTACCTTCGCTAGCACGGCCCCTGTCAGGGGAAAGAGATCCGTCCAAGGGAGAAACAGGAGGCCTGTCACCAGCAATGCTGCGCTGGACTCTTCAGAGAAGCTCCGCTCACCAGTCCTCACAAACTCAGACACGGGCACCCCAGGAATTAGGGTCCCCTCGGATTCCTTCACCCTCGCGGAACTCAGTCGAAGGTACTGAGCCCCAGGCCTCCGCCATAGTACCTCACCCCAGGCTAAAGGTGCCTGGGATGGACTCCATCCTCGCTCCGGCCAGGGAGAGCACCTAGGCCCGGAACCCTGGAACGCCAGCACCCAGGCCGAAGGTGCCTGGGTGCGGCTGCGTCCTCCAACTCTGAACTCTGAACCCCGTGGTAAGGGCGTCCGCCCCTTTTATCCCGTCTCCCTTTGCGTCACAGCGGGTTCCCTGCCCCGCTGTACCAGCTCCAGGGGAGGACAAAAAGGTACAGTCTTGCGGTGTGAGTTCAGCCCCGGCCCAGGGCAACAGCGCCACCTGTGGACCGCAAGGAACCCCACACCACCAGAGTCCTCCAAGAACCAAAAAAAGGTCTCGGATACCCTAGCCATCTGTGCATCTGGGCTACACTACCACCCAGATGCCTCCCTTAAATTCAAGTACCCGCTACATATGTTTGAAGTTGAACCAATTTACTCTGTGGGGCCGCCATATAACCCCGGAATCGCACCTTCCTGTATTCTCAGATGGTTAACTACAAGTATAGAAATGGGCAGGAAATAAAACAAAAAACTTCTAGCAGAAGTTTAAAATAAACCGAGAATAACAGGAGCGTATGCAATTTTGGAATGGTTTATTATAATTTTCTTCAGATTGTCTGCAGATTTGCTTGATGAGCTGTAATTATTTTCCTTGGAAACGTGAAAGAAAAGTTACATTCGCTGCAGAATAATGACAGGGATTTACAGGAACGGTGAATGGGTTTGATGAAAAACTTTCCGTCACCAATCAGCCCCTCGTCAATTCCCTATAAACGGAGACGTCAAGACGCAATCACCGTCTGAGGTGTTTTGTTGCTCTGATTGTTGTGCCGAGATTATTTTACATTTACAGAAAACATTTTTCCCGTCTGAGAAAACTCAAATGTTACATTAACGCGTCCACCAGATACGTGATTGAAAACGCCATTGCGCTTAGTAATAAAACAGATCTGCCCTGTTTGTGATCGACCATGAGTGCGATCGGCATAAATTGAGTCAGAAGAGAAATATGGAAACCACCATTGCTGACTTCTTTTTGAAGGTTCAGGCTCCAGATCAGTCTTTTTCAACCTTTTTACCCCAGAGGAGCCCTTAAAATAATTTTCAGGTCTTGGGGAACCCCTGCTTAAACCAATTTAGGGAAAAAAGTGCCCTTTATATTGGTGGGCAGTGGTAAGAAAAAGCCCACCTTATGGTGGTGATCAAAATGCCACCCTTACAGACAGCTAAAAAGATCACTGGTGGTGTCATGCAGCTGTCTCTGCCAAGTGGTGTTGACCCCAGAACTATCTAGGCACCATCAGATGGGAGGTCAATCAGCCAAAGCTCAAGGAACCCCCATCAAACTCAGACGGAACCCTGGTTGAAAATGGCTGCTTCAAACTTTCATCCTGGTCCTTCTTTTTTTTTTTTTTTTTTTTTTCCATTTCAATAAATTTTTATTTTTCAATTCAAGACATGTACAGAAAATCTTAAAAAATTGTTGTTTAAACATGACAAAGGGTTATTTCCAATTGTTTATGTCACAATGTTCTCATCAAGAGATTAATTTTTTTTTAAAAAAAATGAAAAATAGGCATTCAGGGAAGTCACACCCCACCTGGACGCCCCTAACGGGATCATCCTGCGCCCAGGTCAGGCCCCCCCCCCCAGCCCGCCATCCTCATATGAAACCAATAAAAAGGAACTCGGAATCTTAATGAAGAACAGTACTACACTCATATACAATAACGCCCATCAAATTTAAGACTTGGAAATACCGCAATAAGAACACAGTAAATAATGATATCAAATCTTTGAATCATGTTTAAGCATCGAAACAAAAATAAAATAAAAATAAATAAAACAAAAGATAAAAGAACCAAGAAAAGATAGAATAGAAGAAGAAAGAAATAAGAAGAAATCACATGCCGAACACGAGGCCCTTTAGGAATAAGAGCGGTCAGGGTCATGCCTGACCTTCAAAGAAACGCCACAGAAAACTGCCCAAGGTTCCCATATTGCCTCAAATTTAGGGATTAAATTAGTTGATATGCTAACCATCTTCTCTTGAGCCATAATCCAAGAGATCTTATTGTGTATAGCCTTAATGGATACCCTGGGCTTCCTCCAAGATCTAGCAATAATAATTTTAGTCCCCAGAAGTATAAAGTGAATCAGTTTTCTAGTTGGTTTAGAAACGTTGGGAATATTGTCATTGAGAAGAGCAACAGAAGCTGACCTAGGTATTGAACACGAAGTGACCTTAAATATGAGATTAAAAATTTTCTTCCAGATCGGCCTGATCCTAGGACATTCCCACCAGATATGCACCATCGAGCCCAATAAATGGCAGCCTCTAAAGCAGTTGGGATCCGATTCTGGGTAGATGGATGCAAGCCTGATGGGAGTCATATACCATCTCATGACAACTTTTAAGTTAGCTTCCATGAGGGAGGTGTTCAAAATACTTTGGAATGAGCGAAAGTTGGCCTTTTGCCAGGATCCTAGATCCCAATTTAGCTGGAGGTCATCTTCCCATGCTTTCATGTATGAGGTTTTAGTAGCTGTACAAGTAAGTGAAGAGTAGATGACAGAAATGCCCCCCCTTTGTCCCACGGCCGATCCGCACCAGATCTCATAGTCCGTAAATTTGGGAGGAAGAGGTTTCTCCATCCAAATATCATTCAAGAATTGTGAAATCTGTTCAAATCTAAATTTTTCAGAGTCAGGGAGGTCAAATTTATTTAGGCAATGGGGCATGGTAATAGGACCCCGATTTGTAAAGTATTGTCCTATCCTATATAGACCTTTGTTTGTCCACCAACTGAAGGCCTCTGTATCCATACCAGGAAAGAATTTTGGATTATTAAAAATGTGTGCTAGTGGTTGTGTTACAGACACTAGAGTGGGAAGAGGACGGAGTCTGTCCCAAAGGGAAAATGATTGAGATAAGGAAGGGGATAAAATAGGTGGTCTCTGTCTTTGTGGGCACCAAAGCAGGTACTCTAAGGATAATTGTGGTACCGCTTGTTCTTCTATCAGCACCCAGTCCGGTTTTTCATTCTTGGAATAAAATATAGATAATTGTGCTAGTCTGGCAGCTAAAAAATAATTATATAAGTTAGGCAAACCCACCCCTCCCTTCTTCCTATTTAAATATAGGGTGTTTTGGGGAACTCTGTAACTAGATTTGCCCCATACGAATGTGAGAATTTTACTTTGTAAGGAATTTATCTGATCTTTCCTGATGGGAATGGGGAGGGAACGAAATAGATATAAAATTCTAGGAAGTAATGTCATTTTCACTGAATTAATCCTGCCCAACCAAGATAGTTCGAATTTGTCCCAATTTTTAAGATCTGTAATAATTTTATGGAATAGGGGAGGATAGTTACTTGTGTAAAGAGATTCTGTTCGAGCAGTCAGAAAGATTCCCAGATATTTAATATGAGAAGAATTCCATTCAAATTTGAAAGACTGTTTGATGAGGGAAACTATGGGTAACGGGAGGGAAATATTTAGTGCCTGTGACTTGGCAAAATTGACCCTGAGTCCTGAAATATTAGAAAAATCAGAAATTACTTTATAAAGTTTCGGGAGGGAGGTAATGGGAGAGGTAAGAAAGAGAAGCAAATCATCTGCGAAAAGTCCGCATTTATGCATCTGATTCCCACAGGTTACGCCTTTAATGTCAGAATTTTGTCTAATGGCTATGGCCAAGCTTTCAATGGCCATAGCAAAGACAATAGGGGATAGTGGACAACCTTGTCTTGTACCCCTGGCTATATTTATCGGAGAGGAATAATATCCCTGTATACGAATTTGAGCTTTAGGTTGAGAATACAGAGCTCTAATAACTCCCATAAAACGTGGGCCAAAACCCCATCGTTCTAATAGGGGAAAAAAGTATTGCCAGGATACAGAGTCAAAGGCCTTCTCCAGATCAAGTGCTAACAGGAAACCCTGTTGTTTTTGACCTCCGTCCCAGTTGGACTGCAAAAGGGAGATAATATCAATCGCTCTTCTCACTTGATCTGGGCCTTGTCTTCCTGGCATAAATCCTACCTGATCCTTGTGAATATATTTAGTAATAAAAGAGGAGAGGCGATTCGCTAAAATTTTAGTGAGAATTTTCAAATCATTATTTATCAAAGAAATAGGGCGATAATTGGAAACTTCTTCTGGGTTTTTATCCGGTTTGGGTATAACAGTAATGTAGGCTGTATTAAGTTGTGTACCTAATTGGGAACCCCTTGTAGTAAAATTAAAAAATTTTGTTAAATATGGGGTAAGGGTGTCCTTGAAGGCTTTGTAGTAGGGAGCTGATAATCCATCAGGTCCCGGGGCTGAACCCGCCCTGAGATCTTGAATTACTGCTGTAACCTCTTCAACAGAGAAGGGAGCTTCTAGGATATCTCTATGTTCCATATTCAAGGATGGAATAGGGAGGCCATCTAGGTATGAGGATACCGAGTTCATGGGTATATTTGAAGGGTCGCTATAGAGTTCGGAATAAAATGTCTGAAAAGCCTTTAGTATCTTTTCAGGGTTAGCCGTGGGGTCCTGTCCAGCAATGCGGATCTTAGGTATGGAATAAACTCTCGTTTTAGGAGACAATTTGGATGCCAACATTCTACCTATTTTACCTGTTTGAGTATAAAATTTATTACTTGTCCAACGGAGAGATTTCTCCGCTTTTGTAGTGAGTGCTAAATTGAGTTCTAGTCTACTCCTTTCAATCTTAGACAATAAGGATGGAGAAGGTTTCCTTTTATGCTGTGTTCTCAGGGTCCTGTATGATCTCTCCAATCTATCAATGCCCGCTTCCCTTTCCTTTTTGATTCTTGTCGAAATTTGGATAAGCTTGCCCCTAATAAAGGCCTTATGAGCAGCCCAAAGGACTTCAGCGGAAACATTTTCTATATCATTAAAGCTGAAGTATTCTTGAAGAGCTTTATCTATTTCCATTTGTATGGCAGGATCGGAAAGTAAAGACTCATTTAGTCTCCAATTACCCCCCTTTGATCTACCAGTTTTAATGCGTAGGAACATGACAACCATGGAGTGATCAGAAAGGACCGTGTCTTTGATAATTGACTTAATAACATCCGGGAGAATATAGGAAGGAACCAGGATATGGTCAATCCTAGAGTAGGTGTTGTGTGGGTGAGAGTAATGAGTATAATCTCTTATAGAAGGATTAGATTCTCGCCATACATCAGCTAGGCCTTTATCATGCAAAAGTCTAGCTATTTTCAGGCTTATCTTAGTGGGTCTGGTTAATTGGGTCGAGGGGGGTTTGGATTTGTCCAACCCCTGATCAAATGCTGCATTGGAATCTCCCCCCCAAATGATTGTGCCCTCTAATTGAGGAGATAGGGTGTCCAGGATGAATCGAAAAAATGTATCTTGCCCTGAATTGGGGGAATAATATGAAATCAGAGAATATATTCGTCCCTCTATTGTGCCCTTAACCAGTATAAACCTGCCCTCAGGATCTTTGAAATCAGATATGAAACTAAACTGGCATGATTTTGAAATACAAATAGCCACACCCTTGGTTTTCTTTTCGGCATTAGCTAAAAAAAATTGTGGGAATCGGGAGTGTATAAAGCTGGGATTGAATTGCCTAGGGAAATGGGTTTCCTGAATCATGAGTATGTCAATACCCAGGGATTTATAAGAGTCAAAGAGTTTGCGTCTCTTAACAGGGGAATTCATGCCTTGAACATTATGTGTAGCTATTTTGAGTGAACCTAGTACGGAATCAGCCATGGGACTCAGGGAGGGAGCTGCCATCGTCATCCACTATATCTACTTTACCGCAATACACCATCCTCAGGATCTGTAAGTGTTCTAGACGGGTAATCAAAAGCCAAAGGATCATGTTGCGGGTACCTTCAATTGAATCTGCAAAAACCAGAACTGCCAGGCATGTGATAATAGGATTAGAGATAGGAAAGGAGAAAAAAGGAATGAAAAAGTGGAAAAAATAAGAAGAGTAAAAAATTGTCATAGAAAAACAGTAATAAAAAAATTTAATTAAAATTTTTAAAAACCGAAAAAAGGATGAAAACGATCTCGAGGAGGATAAAGTCCTCCCCAAAACTTCTACCAAGGTAGAAAATGAAAAGCCCGTTCCCTAAGGAAAAGGCTATTCCTTCCACAAAGTCTCTAGGAGACTCAGGGGAAAGGTGGAAGCACATGGGACCCACCCCAGCCAGGGCGCCCCTTAAAAAAAAATTAAAGACTTACTAGATCTACCATATTCAGGTCTGTCCGGAGGGACCCCCACCTCTCCCCCCTGAAGTGGATAGAGGAGCGAGAGTCTCACCCCCCCAAATTGGACAAAGAACTCTACAAGTAGTAGATCGAACTCAGAAAAATTGAGACGGGGATAAAAACCCCTTGCAATACATTTTGGAAAAATTTAAACAATCAGAACAAAAAAAAAACATTCGTTCCAGACTCTTAGAATAAATCTTTCCTGGAACTCATGGGAATCGAGGAGTACAAAGTATAAATTGTGAGCTTGGGTCTCTTCAAGCGGGACCATTGTCTTTGGCTTTCTTGGTTCTTGCCCTGGTCCACAAGGGAGATTGAGGGCTGGTAGGGTTCGGTCTCTTTGAAGATTGTGGGCCACTTCGAGAAGTGTCCATGTCATTTTCTTGAGTGATGATCTTGAGATTCAATAACAGTTTTTCGCCGTCAGGAAAAGTAGAAAAGGAATGATTCTTTCCTTTGTAAGAGAATTTTACTGCAAATGGGAATGCCCACTTGTATTTAATGTCTTTTTGTATGAGGGCTAGAAGTAGAGGCTTCATTGCACGTCTGCGTTGCATTGTAGAGGGAGAGAGGTCTGCATATAATTGGATTTTATGACCCAGGCATAGAATCGTAGACATATTTCGCGCCTTGCTCATAATTTCCTCCTTTATCGCATAGAAATGGGGTTTAATTATTATGTCTCTCGGTAGACCATCTTTCCTTAGAGGACCTAAGGCCCTATGTGCTCTATCTAGCTCCAGGCGGTCTTGTGGAATTTCTGGGATTAGGGATTGAATCATATTTTGAATCGCTGCCGGGATGTCAGTTATGGTTTCTGGAAGTCCTCTAATACGGATATTATATCTCCTGGACCTATTTTCCAAATCGTCGATCCTAGACAAAGCTGTATCTAATTGTTCTTGAATAAAATGGACTTGTTCTGCATTTTGATTTGTGGCGGACACTGTTTGATCCAACTTACACTCTATGTTCTCAATTCTGGCTCCTAAATTCTGAAAATCAGCCTTTAATTCTCCCGTGATTTTAGCCGCAGTTTGAGAGAGGCCCCTATCAAGTAATTCAGCCAGGGTCTGGTACAAGTTGGCCATAGAAAATGTAGATGTATTGGTCAGAGAGCTGACAGGACAAGAGCTGTCCTGATCCATAATAGGATTAGCCAAAGGGGTTAATGCTGAGTTCTCCTGAAAATGTTCCCTCAGGGGTTCATGAGGGGGATGAGATGGAGAGATAGTCTGTATAATAAAGCCAGATGCATGTGAGGAACATTGTTGGGCTATCAGATCTGCCATATTAATTCCCTTTGAATTTACCTCAGCACTGACACAAACAATCTGTGACTCGGCGGCCATCTTGGATTTTCGGGCGGAATTTCGATCGGCCGTTGCGGCTTCAATTGAGCCGTAAAAATTATTATTTATAGATGGGGGGGGTGCCCGGGAGTCTGGGGGTTCTGTGGATACCAGTGGTTCCAAATTTCGTTCAGTAGAACCGGAGTTATGGGCGCCGCTGTGCTGGGGTGGTGAGGAGCTACTGGCTCAAGCAGCCATCTTCAGAGCTCCGCCCACAATGGATCCTGGTCCTTCTTTTAAACCCCTCCTTGCCCAGAGCCATTTTTGTGTTTTTTGCACCCATTAAAAAATCATTTTAGGCCTGAAAATTACGTAAAACCCCCAAACATTATACATTTTCTGGAAACAGACAGCCTGGAGAATAAAATAGTGGTAGGTCCAATTTTTTTATTTTGAAAAATAGTGGGGAGAGCTGGGCACTCTGGGGCACATGTACCAATAAGAATTTTTAAATACCATTTGATGAGGAGCCGCTTTTTAAAAAAGGCTTAAAGGGCAACATTAAAAATACATAAATCCTTTAGACCCTTTTCACACTGAGCCGCCCATAGCGTCGGAGGTCAAACGCCGCTATTTTTACCACCGACGCTATGGGCGGATTTGCGGCGCATTGCGGCTTTTAACCCCTGATAGTGGCTGAGAAAGGGTTAAAACCGCCCGCAATGCGCTGCTGAAGCAGCACATTGCAGGCGGTATAGCCGCGCTGTCCCATTGATTTCAATGGGCAGGAGCGGTAAACATACCGCTCCTTCACCGCTCCAAAGATGCGGCTAGCAGGACTTTTTTTACCGTCCTGCTAGCGCAACACTCCAGTGTGAAAGCCCTCGGGCTTTCACACTGGAGACAATGGAGCAGCTGTTTAAGGGTGGATTTCAGGCGCTATTTTTAATGATATAGCGCCTGCAATACGCCCTAAGACCCCTTTCACACTCTCAAATCTGCCCATAGCGTCGGCGGTAAAAATAGCGCCGTTTTACCACCGACGCTATGGGCGGCTCAGTGTGAAAGGGGTCTCGTTGTGAAAGGGGTCGGAAATAAAATATTTGGGGATGCCATAAACCTGTACATGATGCGGCACCCCATACAATGTAGCTAAAGCAAAAGTGACATTTAAAAAAAAAAATTATAAATGTAATTGCTGCTAAATTAAATTTCCCGGGCACTTTCTTTTATATCAGACCCTTATATTTGATGAGGGTCTGGCATGGGTTTTAAGAGGTACCCTAAAAGCCATACCCAAGCCTTATATGAGCATGAAATCAATGGGACAGCGCAGCTATACCGCCCACAATGCGCTGCTTCAGCAGCGCATTGCGGGCGGTTTTAACCCTTTCTCGGCCACTAGCGGGGGTTAAAAGCGCCCTGCTAGCAGCCGAAATGCGCCCGAAATGCGCCGCAAATCTGCCCATAGCGTCGGCGGTAAAAATAGCGGCGTTTTACCACCGACGCTATGGGCGGCTCAGTGTGAAAGGGGTCTCGTTGTGAAAGGGGTCGGAAATAAAATATTTGGGGATGCCATAAACCTGTACATGATGCGGCACCCCATACAATGTAGCTAAAGCAAAAGTGACATTTAAAAAAAAAAATTATAAATGTAATTGCTGCTAAATTAAATTTCCCGGGCACTTTCTTTTATATCAGACCCTTATATTTGATGAGGGTCTGGCATGGGTTTTAAGAGGTACCCTAAAAGCCATACCCAAGCCTTATATGAGCATGCAAGGAAAAGGGATGTCCACACCTCCTAAGCCACACCAGGCCATACCACCACTAAATGTAAGTCCTCCTGTAGCAGCCAGAGGTTGGTAAACATGCTATACAGCTGTAGCACCCTCATAGATTAGGCTGGTTAGTGTAAATTTAGTCTTTTTGGCTCCTCTGTAGTCAGTGGAGCAGAGTGTGATTATTTTTGGCTGTTCTGGGCCTTGCTAGCTGCAGGCACAACTACTTCCCCCTTCTTTTTGTAGGTTCTAGAATGTAGTGGGTTGGAAGAGGCAGGCCCTGTGCTTGAATATTTATGGAACTCTAGCTAATCTCTGGGGAGGTGTGCCCAGAAGGTGGAGAGAGAGCCCATAAATAGTTTGAGGCCTGGAGCAGCAGGGTTATTGTCCTGGAGAAGGAGATACCAGCCTAAAGGGCTGCTGCCATTCTGGCCAGGTTAGCTGAAACCTGAGGAGAGTTCATCAAGGTCCCAGGTCAGTGGGAGTCGGGGGGGCCTATTCTTCCCAGAAGCACTCTGAGACAAATAAAGTGGGTACACTGAGGAATTAGCCTAGAGGTTCACGCTACAGTGGCTGAGTTAGTGCTACGAAAGTGGGATTTGCCCTGCTGAGAGTCCCTGAAGCGCTTGTGTCTCTAGTCTCTGCCAAGAGGAGGGATGTCCCTGAAGAGAGTAGATGGATAAGAGAGAGAGTCCTAAAAACATTTGGTGCACTAAATTCTGGAGTATCACAAAGCTTCCTGCGCTCCATACTAGTTTAACCAGCAAAAAAGCCTAAAAAGACATCCACTCTCTTGGGTATTGTGTGTGAGACTGAACCTGGGACAAACCCATGGAGCCGGTCAGGGATTTGCGCTACACAGCAAATCAACCAGAGTTTGCGGTGAACCCCCTGTTTTGGTAACGAGGTAATGACAATCTAGTTGGGATTTCTCTGATTGCAAACCTTATTAATTTCAATCAAAGAGGTGGGGGCCACAGCTGCTACCTTGCCTAGTCCTAATCAGTCTTTGCTCCACCCTTCACTCAGGATGGCTCCATCTGAGGCTTCATTCAGCGACAGCGTGTCCTAAAGGAAGAAGACATATACGGCTGTGCTCTCTCTTTAAATAATCCTTAGTGCTCTGGGTTTCCTTTATCCGATGTGTGTACCCTATGTAAAATGTTTATTTGCTCAAACCCATCATTATTGTTTGCAATATTTTTGCATTCTTAAATGTAAAAAAAAAAGTAAATGCACTACTTACATTCTCCACGTTCCAGCACCACTACCCTCATCCTCCTCACACATTGGCTGTCCCCCCCCCCCCCAGCATATCCCAACCTCTTCTGTTGAACCCAGGCTATCAAGGACAGGGGGAATCTGCTGCAAAACCACAAAAAACATATTTCTCATCAGCCATGTTACATCAAGAACTCCTGTTGGGTGCCACCGCTCCCCGTTTCATTATTTAAGTTGCAATCTTTTAAAGTTTGTCCTTTTACTCTATGTACCGTATATACTCGAGTATAAGCCAACCCAAATATAAGCCGAGGCACCTCATTTTACCACAAAAAACTGGGAAAGCGTATTGACTCGAGTATAAGCCTAGGGTGTCCATCTGCATGCCTCGCTGTGCCTCACTTTGCCTCACTTTGCCTTACTGTGTCCATGTGCATGCCTCACTGTGCCTCACTGTGCCCATGCCTCACTGTGCCTTACTGTGCCCATGCCTCACTGTGTCCATGCCTCACTGTGTCCATGCCTCACTGTCACTGTGCCCATGCCTCACTGTGCCCAATCTCCCTACCTGATCTCCGGCGCTGTGTGACTAGACTGACGTTTAACATGGGAGTCTATGGAAGGGGTGCCCGGTTTTTAAAAATCGGTGCTCCGCGGCCGTAGGTCCCCTGGACAACAAACTTAGCACACTTGTAGATGAAAAGTGGGGCTACACGTGTGCCAAGTTTGGGGTCCAGGGGATCTAGTGCCGGCCAGTACCGGGTCCCCAAATTTACCGGAGAAATTATCATTTAACATGAGAGTCTATGGAAGGGTTCCCGATTTTGAAAACTCGGTGCTCCATGGCCGTAGGTCCCCCGGACAATAAACTTTACACACTTGTAGAGGATGAGTGGGGCTACATGTGTGCCAACTTTGGCAACTGGGATCAGGCGCACAAATGTGAAGATAGACACAGACTCGAGTATAAGCCGGGGGGGGCATTTTCAGCACAAAAAAATGTGCTGAAAAACTTGGCTTATACTCGAGTATATACGGTATATCATGTTTAAATATATTTCTAATCAATCCATGCTTGGACAATCCCTAGGACCATCAATCTCAAACCCTGAGAGCTTCTCTAGATAGAATCTGGAACTTTTCAAGACGTCTTCCTGCACCTGATCATCTAACATAAGATTGATCAAGCTCATATATGAGCTATATGATGAACAGGACGTCAGCATACAAACCCATAAGTGGATTTACATCCTTTATTTTTAGACTCAAAGCTTAGCGTTGAAGAGCAGGGTTGATTTTGAAGCAACATTAAAGCGGCCACATATTAAATCTTGGCCACCGCCTCTCCTTTTGGGCCGAGGTTCTTTCAGGTCAGCTTTAGGAGGAGCACATCAGGGTTGGTTGACTATGGTCAAAGTTTCAGAAGAGTTCTAATAGTGAATTACCGGTATATAATATATCAATATCAAAAAATGTGTGGCATCCACAACTTTCTACTGATTATTGTTTTATCTACCTCCTAAGCATCTCACTCTGTATTTTTTGAAGGAACAGAATTTCTGGTACACTCTTATGTATACTGTTTTTTTTTGTATATATTGCAAATATCAATAAAAAATTTTGAAAAAGAAAAAATGTGTGGCAAGTGTTCAGTTATGCTACATACACATGATCGGAAAATCCGGCAAGAAAAGTCCAATGTGAGCTTTTGGTCGGAAATTCCAATTGTGTGTAGGCTCCATCGGACAACAAAAATTTGAGAGCTGGTTCTCAAATTTTCGGACGGAAAAAATTCCTATCGGAAATTCCGATCGTCTGTAGCAATTCCGACGCGCAAAATTCCGACGCATGCTCGGAAACAATTCGACACATGCTCGGAAGCATTGAACTTCATTTTCTCGGCTCGTCGTACTGTTGTACCTCACCGCGTTCTTGACAGTCGAAAGTTCAGAGAACTTTTGTGTGACCGTGTGTATGCAAGCCAAGCTTGAGCGGAATTCCGTCGGAAAAACCATCCAAGGTTTTTCCGACGGAAAATCCGATCGTGTGTACGCGGCATTAGAAGCTACATTGGAAGCCAAATATTTTTTACACATTAAATGCTTAATTGGATATTATTGCAGAATGTGGGGGTGAGAATACATGAGGAATCTACTGTCTCTGCAATAATACTATAATAATTCTGTACTTTTTCTATTATATATACTTGTAATCTAATCCTAAATCTGGGCTATGCGTGCTTTTTAGGGGTCATAAACAAAAGGCAAAAATAATTATTTTGCTAATGTTACTGTCCAGTCCATAGGTGAGACCTTAGTAATCCTAAACAATCACAATTAGCAGCATGTAAAACTGAGCACTATGAAAATCCAATGAGATAAAACCTTGGAGATAAAGCCATGGCATGGTAACTCATTCCAATGTCTGGTTGGTTGTCCTAGTCCAAATCCAGGGCACAATAATGCAGGAAACTTGTAATGAGTTACAAAACATAAAACTAGAGTAGGTAATTTTCAGAACCAGTATCATGATAAATAAAATATCGACCCAAAGGAAAGAATGGTGACGCTTTGGCAACTAATTTAAATTCTGAAGTCACAGAGTCAATATCATTCTCTACATGGTGCCTAAATCCTCGTAATCCCAGAAAGGCTTTATGTGGATTTAGGCTCACGAAGAATGCCTTGCTCATTACCTTCTTGTGTTTGGTCTGGTAGGACAAAAGGGAAGGTCTGCCTTTAGTTCCTAGACCTCTAATTTTTCCATCATGGGTAACACCAAAAGTGGTGCCCTTTCTAAAGAGATTTTGGAGGAGTTGCAGCTGAACACCAAATTTACCCAGGAGGAACTGTGCACCTGGTACCAGTCTTTCCTAAAGGAGTGTCCCAGTGGCAGGATTAGCAAGAAGCAGTTCGAAAGCATTTACTCCAAGTTCTTTCCAGACGCTGACCCAAAAGCCTATGCCCAACATGTCTTCAGAAGCTTCGACGCCAACAACGATGGCACGTTGGACTTTAAGGAATACATGATAGCGCTACATATGACCTCATCTGGCAAAGCCAACCAGAAACTAGAGTGGGCATTCTGTTTATACGATGTGGATGGTAATGGGACCATCAACAAAAAAGAAGTGCTTGAAATCATTACGGTATGGTGTTTATTTTTATTTGTGTTTTTTTACCCTGTTAAATGCCATGTTAAATATCCAATGTCAAGGGAAATTGAAAGTGCTATCAGGTTACCAGGCTATGTACCACATATGGTTCAGTAGAATGTTAATTTGAATCAAAGTACAAAGAGAGGATCATTATATTAACAATGAACTTAATGTCAATTAAAAAGAAATAGAGAGCCCCTAAGGTGTCTGTTACATTTAATAGCAAGTTAGGTTGGAATTACTTTTTATAATCAATATATGCAAAATGGCCACTCAACCTTCCCCACAACTTCAATCCAGAGTCCCTGTTGTGTGAAATTGGTATATTACTTATGTCCAAAGCAGGGCTTTTTTTCTCAGAAAATAGGTGCAGGAACTCAATCACAATCCCCCCGAAACCCCCTCACGCACACACCCTCCAAACCTCATCACATAGTGGGTTAATAGTGTGGTTAAATTTCACGTATGCCGCATACACACGATCGGAAATTCCGACAAGAAAAGTCTGATGTGAGCTTTTGGACAGAAATTCCGACCGTGTGTAGGCTCCATCGGACTTTTGCTGTCGGAATTCCCGCCAACAAAAGATTGAGAGCAGGTTCTCAAATTTTCCAACGGAAAAAATTCCTATCGGAAAATCCGATCGTCCGTAGCAATTCCGACGCGCAAAATTTCCGACGCATGCTCGGAAACAATTTGACGCATGCTCGGAAGCATTGAACTTCATTTTCTCGGCTCGGCGTAGTGTTGTACATCACTGCGTTCTAGACGGTCGAAAGTTGAGAGAACCTTTCTGTGACCGTGTGTATGCAAGCCAAGCTTGAGCGGAATTCCGTTGGAAAAACCATCCAAGGTTTTTCTGACAGAAAATCCGATCGTGTGTACGCGGCATTACAGTGGAAGGGTCTTAGGGGCATTAAACACCAGGAGTGCATTACATACAGAGTGAAGAGTTCAGTGGTGCACTACAAAGAGAGTGCAGAGTTCAGCCTTCTTCCACAGCCACCTACCTCTGCATCCCCCATCTACATCCCACTTTTACCCATCTTCAGCTCCGACCACTCCATGCAACCCCACCTTCCTTAAAAGCTCCACCATCGTTCACATATCTTACTTTTGTTGCTGTATTAAGCTGAAGCACCCAGCCGGCTCTAGTACCTCCACTGTAGATGACTTCTGTGTTTACAGGTGATAGTGGTAGGCAGAGAGCCTGAGCCAAAGGTGGTGGAACTGAGTTCCACCAAGTTCCAGCTGAAAAAAAAGCCCTGGTCCAAATTGTTAAACCCTAAACATTTTTTTCCTTTAGGAAAACAGTTAACCATTTTTTTAAACACTCTACCATACCTTTGGTGGTAAATGGCTTTGTACTGAGTTTTCTATATTCACCTGGTATATATTTATATATGAGACCTTTCCACCAATACCATCCAGAGTGTATGCCTGATAAGCTCCTCCATGTCCTATTTGCCCTTCGCTGCACTCAGTTCAGTTTCACAACATCCTCTTGGTGAACTGTTGCCCTAAGCTGAACTAGACATTCTAGATGCGGTCTTACTAATGCTTCGTATTGAGGTGAATTATCTCTCTTGCTTTCTCTTTCGAGCTAGAGAGTATCATCATGCAAGGTTTAGGAGCGGCAGATCAGCTGTCTGGAAAGAACTCGGAGCATATAGTCCCGCTTTTCTCAACCAGGGTTCTGTGGAACCCAAAAAATCCTCCAGGCAAGTTACCAATGAAATCAATGATCTTTTTAGCAATTTGTAAGTGGATTCCCGCTGACCCCAAATATAGGGAGCATTCTTCTCCTTAACCATCACACTAATGTACAGTGATCTGTAGATTCAGTCATATTTAGCAGGGGTTCCATGAGACCAGAACTATATTTCAAGGGCTATTACTTACTAAAAAGTTTGAGAAAGGCTGATATAGTCATTAGGAATGAGCAAATGTAATGCTGCGTACACACGCTCGGAATTTCCGATGGAAAAAGTCAGACGGAATTTTTTCATTGGATATTCCGACCATGTGTATGCCCCATTGCACTTTTTCCTTCAGAAATTCAGACGGACATAGAAAGAGAACATGTTCTCTTTTTTTCCGATGGGAATTTCCATTCGTCTGGATGCAATTCCGACGGGCTAAAAACCACGCATGCTCAGAATCAAGTCGACACATGCTCGGAAGCATTGAACTTCATTTTTCTCGGCTTGTCGTAGTGTTGTACGTCACCGCGTTCTTGACGGTCGGAATTTGGTGTGACAGTGTGTATGCAAGACAGCTTGAATGGAATTCCGACGGAAAAACCGGTCATGTGTACGAGGCATATACGTTTTCATTTTGCCAAATTTTGGCAATATAAAACAAATTTTACGCAACATTACAAAAATGATCAGATACACAAAAGAAGAGAAACAAATTTAAAAAACAGCTAAAGAAACTCATTTTGTTAAGCAATTATCACCTAAGCAAGTCAATGAGCAAAAAATTTGATTTTCTACTTCTGCAAAACTCCCGATGAGATCAGAAATTTCACTGCGAAACTTGTTTTGATGAAAATCCCCCTGCTTATCCATAACAGATATATTAGAGTTGATTTACTAAAGGCAAATAGGCTGTTCATTTGCAAGGGAAGTTGCACTTTGCAAGGTAATTTGCCTCAATGGCTTTAGTAAATGTAGTGAAGTTTAACTTTTATGAAGAAGAACAATTAATGAAGTAAGAGTTTTGATTTTGCCAAATTTTGGCAATATAAAAACAATTTTACGCAACATTACAAAAAATGATCAGATTCACAAAAGAAGAGAAACAAATTTAAAAAAAACAGCTAAAGAAACTCATTTTGTTAAACAATTTTCACCTAAGCAAGTCAATGAGCAAAAAATGTGATTTTCTACTTCTGCAAAACTCCCGATGAGATCAGAAATTTCGCTGCAAAATTTGTTTTGCTGAAGATCCCCCTGCTTATCCATAACAGATATATTAGAGTTGATTTACTAAAGGCAAATAGGCTGTTCATTTGCAAGGGAATTTGCCACAAGGGCTGTAGTAAATGTAGTGAAGTTTAACTTTTATGAAGAAGAACAATTAATGAAGTAAGAGTTTTAATTTTGCCAAATTTTGGCAATATAAAAACAATTTTACGCAACATTACAAAATTATCAGATTCACAAAAGAAGAGAAACAAATTGAAAAACCAACTAAAGAAACTAATTTTGTTAGGCAATTTTCACCTAAGCAAGTCAATGAGCAGAAAAAGGTGATTTTCTACTTCTGCAAAACTCATGGTGAATTTAGAAATTTCGCTGCAAAATTTGTTTTGCTGAAAATCCCCCTGCTTTATTCATAACAGATATATTAGAGTTGAATTACTAAAGGCAAATAGGCTGTTCATTTGCAAGGGAAGTTGCGCTTTGCAAGAGAATTTGTCTCAAGAGCTTAGTAAATGTAGTGAAGTTTAACTTTTATGAAGAAGAATTCATGAATGGATACTTCTCAGTTTCTCCTTCACATTCGGGCGCCTCTGTTAACATCACTTTCCCATTTTTTGGGGCTGATAGACCTCTCACGGTGAATACCCAATCACATTCAAGGAAACTTAATTTTAAAAAAACAGCATTTTTTGCATGCATATGATTGGATGATGGAAGTCAATAGAGCTTCACCTCAATCACTAAGCTCTGGGGCAAGTTCCCTTGCAAAGGGAAACAGTCCATTTGCCTTTAGTAAATCAACTCCAAATCTTTTAGGACAACCAGACCTCCTGCTAGAATCAAAACAACCAGTCCCTTCTCTCCTTTGTGCCTATTTTCTCCACATTGGACATCCTTTATCATAGACATGCTCAATGACCCGGTGTCTTCTGGACAGCTTGTAAATTGTAGACCTCTTCCGCGTATCGGAATTACACATCTGCAGACAAAGGAACAATGCTTTAAATCAAAAATTCCATATTTGTATGAACAAGTTGAAGAGTTATAGGCCTGAAACTGAAATTGCGGTGCCACTTATAACCCTCGGAGGTCTACAGGATGCTCTGAGGAAGCTTCCATCATTCAGATTAATAGCTACCTAAGGTGCTCCATTCACAATGCACTCCATCTCTGAGTTGTCGGCATTGAAATCTTCCTCAGCAGTTACTAAGCTGCAATCTAAAGATGTCTTTACAGTAACATAATCCAATGACCCGTATAGTAAGTATTTTAAATTCTGCATCATCGAGTCCAAAAATGTTTGAAGTTCTAAAATCCAGAAATATTACTTTTAAGCAAATAATAAAAGAAAAAAAAAATGACATCCATATTAACAAAAGAACACATTCATTTGCCAGTAAGCATTTTATATCACCATTGCCAAACTCTGTCTCTAGCAAATGTTTTCCCTTAATTAAAATGTCTTTAATAATGTCATAGAGATAATGAGATAATAGCTAACATCTTATTTTTATGCTAATTTCTGGAAGAATTATACATGGAAAGTGTTCAGAGAATCAGCGCTAATTATTTCATGACATTAGTTATAAATCAGAAAGGTTTTATAAGACAGAAAGTATTAAAAAAAAATCAAATAATCAGATAACTGATAGTAAATGTTTATTTCTTTCTATTTGCAGTTCCAGTTTTATTGCTATCAGTTCCGGGAATACAAGACATTTAAACCAGGATCTATTTGTTCTTTTGAAAATGTTCCTTGATTTGGATATTTTTTTTTGCAAATTCTGGCAGAAATTCAGTTTACTTTAGTTTTGTTTTGTTGCAAAATTTCTAGACTGTTTTGAATTAGTTTTGGTAAATGTGTAAATAAAAAAAAAACAACATGCGTCCGAAGAAAGTACATAAAGCTCATCTGCCCTATGATCACCTCTATGAACTTATGGAACATATTGATTTATGTGATCCCCGCGCAGGGGAGGGCTGGGCTAGGGGGCAGGGTGGCAATTGCCTCCCAGGCCACCCTAACTTGTGTTCAAAATGGCGGGCAGCCGCTGCCCGCCACCATTTTCTTTTTTATTCTGGTCTAGGAAGTCGGACCGGGGGCATGGCCATGGCGGCCGACCACTAGCTGTTGTAGCTGGTGGAGTTGTAGTCTGCACTCAAGCTTCTGGTGGGTGGAAAACACAGCAGTGCAGAGGAAACTACAACTCCCTGGGACCGGATTCTTGGAAGCAGGCAGAGGCAGGGACTCGGGACGCAGGGCTGCAGGGCTGGGCACTGGCTGCAAATTGACCACAGGATCAGGAGCGTTACCCCCCCAGGAGACCGTGGCGTGCAAGGACCTGCTGAGCTGAGATTGCTGACGTGAGAGACCCTGACACCCCTAGCTGACCCCCCATCTCCCTCCCATACACCCAATGTAACCTGCCCCAGTGATCAGGCTGCATTGATGGGCACTGGAGTTGGCTGCACTGATGGGCACTGGTGAGGCTGCCTTGAAAAACCAGGTGGGCCATGGATGGTGAGCTGATTCGGCAGTTCAGTGGGCCACTTGACTGGACTTGCCCCCCAGGCCTAAGGCCGCCAGCCCTCCCCTGTCCCCGCCCCTTCCAGCTGAGCTGCAATGAGGTTTGCGTTTTCCCCGTCAGGTTGTAGTCATGACAGAAGACCCATGCAGGGTCTTTACTGTGAGAACACACTTCTGGTTCACTTCTGGTAGGCTAGCTCCAGGCCTGAATCACTGACCCTGAACAATATTATTATATTAATATTATATTATATATATATATATATTATTTTTTTATGGTTGAACTGGATGGCCTTGTGTCTTTTTTTAACCTGACTAACTATGTAACATGCATGCAGCAAACAAATTCAGACCTATTGATTTGCATGGTTGTGTCTGGGTCATTGAGTCAGAAGCTATTGAAACCATTGGATCAGCATGACAAGGAGGGAACTACCATTTTAACCGCTTAAGGACCAGCGCACGACGATATACGTTGGCACAATGGCACGGCTGGGCATATGGACGTACCTGTACGTCCCCTCTAAGATGCGGCATTGTGGGCGCACGTGCGCGCCCGCCGCAAGCTCCGTGAGTCTGACCGCGGGTCCCACGGACTCGATGTCCGCTGGGATACCCACGATCGTCTCACGGAGAGGAAGAACGGGGAAATGCTGATGTAAACAAGCATTTCCCCAGTCTTTCTAGTGACAAGGACACTGATCACAACTCCCTGTAATCGGGAGCGGTGATCAGTGTCGTGTCACACGTAGCCCCCCCCCCCACAGTTAGAACACATCCCTAGGACACACTTAACCCCTTCAGCGCCCACTACTGGTTAACCCATTCACTGCCAGTGTCATTTTTACAGTAATCAGTGCATTTTCTTATAGCACTGATTGCTGTATCAATGACAATGGTCCCAAAATGGCGTCAAAAGTGTCCGATGTGTCCACCATAATGTCACAGTCACGATAAATATCGCTGATCGCCGTCATTACTAGTGAAAAAAATATATAATAATAAAAATGCCATAAAACTATCCCTTATTTTGTAGACTCTATAACTTTTGCGCAAACCAATCAATATACGCTTATTGCTTTTTTTTTTACTAAAAAAATGTAGAAGAATACATATCGGTCTAAACTGAGGAAAAACATTTTTTTTTTATATTTTTTTAGGGGGATATTATAGCAAAAAGTAAAAAATATTGCTTTCTTTTCAAAATTGTTGCTCTATTTTTGTTTATAGCACAAAAAATAAAAACCGCAGAGGTGATCAAATACCACCAAAAGAAAGCTCTATTTGTGAGAAAAAAAGGACGTCAATTTTGTTTGGGAGCCACGTCGCACGGCCGCGCAATTGTCAGTTAAATCGACGCAGTGCAGAATCGCAAAAAGTGCTCTAGTCTTTGGCCAGCCAAATGGTCCGGGGCTGAAGTGGTTAAAGGAGAGGTCAAAAGGAGGTGCCTAAACAGATCCCCCGATATGGATTTACATGGATTTACCCTAAGCCTTGCAGCTTAGTTGGACCTGTTACTATAGACTAAACATTGTTCTGTACTGGTGGGCTCCATAAAGACCTAAACAATCCTCAGAGATTACGAACTAAAATCAATTTGTAAGCAGAGAAACTGACTGCACAAGCCCATAATTTACTTTGCAAAATGGGATAAACCTTGTCAGATGGTTGACCTACCTGCGCTGTACAAGGATTTTGCATGAACAACATTACAGTGGAGGATTTTGAGGTGAGGGGTGAAATTTGTTTGCAAAATTGATTTCACGTTCATCCAGATTGTGCCTCCAATTAACTCCAATGCCAAAAACGGCAAAAAAGCTCATCCATGAAGGGATGGGTGGGGGTTAAGATTTTTTTCCTTTGGTAAAATTTTGGCAAAATTAGTTGGTGATAATTGTAGGTGAAATGTTGCTAAAAATTTCCTTAAAGCCATAGTAAATTTTTGGAAATTTCACTGAATCAGACCCACTTCTTCTCGCCTTAAAAAAGGCAACATAATAGTTATATTCCTGAATCAAGACAAACTAGAAAGATCAGTGGATAAATATTTGTTAGGCCCAAACCATCAAACTGATTTGTCATGGAATGAGATTGCTAAATTACATACCAAACCCAACAATAGAAAAGCCATTCTCAACCAGGGTTCCATTGAACCCTAAGGTTAATCCAGAGGTTGCGAAGAGTTCATTGAGCTGGGGCTGATTTATCTCCCATTTGATGGGGCCAGCAATAAAAAAGCCATTCTCAACTAAGGTTTCATAGAACACAAATGTTACTCCAGAGGTTGCTAGGGGTTCCTTGCACTGGAACTGATTGACCACCTATTTGATGGGGCCCAACAATAGAACAGCCATTCTCAACTAGGGTTTCATAGAACCCGGAAGTTAATCCAGAGGTTGCTAGGGGTTCCTTGAGCTGGGACTGATTGACCTCCCATGTGATGGGGCCCAGCATTAGAACAACCATTCTCAACCATGGTTTCATGGAACCCTAAGGTTAATCCATGGGTTGCTACGGGTTCCTTGAGCTGGTGCTGATTGACCTTCCATTTGATTGGACCAGCAATAAAGAAGCCATTCTCAACTAGAGTTTCATAGAACCCGGAAGTTAATCCAGAGGTTGCTAGGGGTTTCTTGAGCTGGAGCTGATAGACCTCCTATTTGATGGGGCCCAGCATTAGAACAGCCATTCTCAACCATGGTTTCATGGAACCCTAAGGTTAATCAAGAGGTTGCTAGGGATTCCTTGAGCTGGGGCTGATTAACCTCCCATTTGATGGGGCCAGCAATAGAAAAGCCATTCTCAACCATGGTTTCATGGAACCCTAGAATTAATCCAGAGGTTCCTTAAGCTGGGGCTGATTGACCTCCCTTTTGATGGTGCCTGCATAGTTCTGGGGCCAATTCCACTTGGCTGCTTGACACCAATGATCTTTTTTAGCTGTCTGTAATGGGTTGTGTTTTGACCACCACTGTAAGTGGTGCATTCTTGCCACTGGCCACCAACAAATGGGGCATTTTTCCCTCTGACAGCCAATGACTGGGTTTTAGCAATGGTTCCCCAAGACCTGAAAATTATTATGAGGGCTACTCTGAGTAATAAAATATCAGAAAGACTGTAATAGATGGAAATAAGGGTTTGTTTTAATGATGATGATAATGATAATCATTGTTAATGATAAAATTTTGTAACAAATCAAATTAAAATATCTACCAATCTATCCAGCTGGTCATATTATAATGCCAGAGACAGATATGAAACTTTTTTTACATTTTACAGAAAAAAAGAAGGATTATAACCGGTTTTATGTACAGAAGAAGTCATTTGTTCCTCCTTTGAATCATTTCTTACAAACGCAGAGATGTGTAAATCTTTGGTCAATAAATGGGGCGCCCCATACGCCGCCTTACACCTTTTCTCATTAATGCCCGTATTACAACAAATCCACCGCATCCGAGCTTCCGCCAAAGATATGAGAACAGATTTACATCAGGACAGTATGAATATCTGCTGCCGATTCTCACAATAATATTTCACTGATGTTCTAGTTAAGTAGAAGATAAATTTTTTGCTCCTTTTCAGGCAATATTCAGGATGATTAATGCCGAAGACCACAAGCATCTTCCAGAGGATGAGAATACCGCAGAGAAAAGAACAAATAAAATATGGGACTACTTTGGAAAGAAGGACAATGGTAAATCCCTTTTATCATAGAAAGTAGAATCTCCTCTATATTCTCTAACAAATCGATCTTATATTTCTAGTATGTTGCCCCAGTTATTGCATATCTTTGCCAGGATGGGAGTGGGGGGATTACCTCATTCCAAAAAAGTAGGTCAAAGACTTTCCAAACTAAAATATTTTATCCCGTGATGATTTTGTAGAGGACCTGTGTAGGGTGACCATATAGGTTGAAGCAGTGGCGGCTGGTGCTCAAAATTTTTTGGGGGGGGGGCGCAAACAAACTGAAAAAAAAAAATCATCAATTGCCGCCACTGTGCCCAATAAACGCAGCCACTGTGCCCAAACGCCACCAGTTTGCCCCCTCAAATGCAGCCAGTTTCCTCACAATTGCAGCCAGTTTGTCCCCAAATACTGCCAGGTCCCCCCCAAATACTGCCAGGTTCCCCCCAAATACTGCCAAGTTCCCCCCAAATACTGCCAGGTTCCCCCCAAATGCAGCCAGTTTGTCCCCAAATGCAGCCAGTTTCCCATAAATGCAGCCAGTTTGTCCCCAAATGCAGCCAGTTTGTCCCCAAATGCAGCCAGTTTGTCCCCAAATACAGCCAGTTTGTCCCCAAATGCAACCAGTTTGTCCCCAAATGCAGCCAGTTTGTCCCCAAATGCAGCCAGTTTCCTCCAAATGCAGCCAGTTTGTCCCCAAATGCAGCCAGTTTGTCCCCAAATACAGCCAGTTTGTCCCCAAATACAGCCAGTTTCCCCCCAAATGCAGCCAGTTTGTCCCCAAATGCAGCCAGTTCCCCCCCAAATACAGCCAGTTTGTCCCCAAATTTCAGACAGTTTGTCCCCAAATACAGCCAGTTTTCCCCCAAATACAGCCAGTTTGTCCCCAAATTTCAGACAGTTTGTCCCCAAATACAGCCAGTTTGTCCCCAAATGCAGCCAGTTTGTCCCCAAATACAGCCAGTTTCCCCCCCAGCCCTGCACTTACCTTCCTCGGGTCAGCGCCGTCCTTCTTCCGTCCTCGATGTCTTCTCACGCCCATCCAAGGATTTTCCGACGGGAAAACCGGTCGTGTGTACGCGGCATTAGTCACTCTTCTGGGTCGCGATGTTGCCGTCCGTTCCCTGAACCTGCGTATACCTTGGAAGATTTGCTCAGAAGTTGAACCAGAAACTATTTGGAGTATTCTTTTAAATCAGTTTTCCAGCTAATCACAGACATAAGAGAAAGAGAGGTTGTAGGATTTCAAGCTTTCTTTTAAAGACCTTTGCAAGTTTTGGCCATTTCAATGCCAAATGATGGTGACACCCTTCTCTTACGAATTATCTATAATTTACAGTGAGCAAATAATTGGAAAGCCAAGTCTAAAGGCCCATACACACGATCGGACTTTTTGACAACAAACCTCCCATGGACCTGTTTGATTGGACAATCTGACCGTGTGTACGCTCCATCGGACAAACTTTTTCGCTTTTTCATTGGACAAATGTTCGCTGTCAGAACAGACAAACTTTCCAGCAACAAATGTCCGATGGAGCAAATCCGATTGTCTGTACACGAGTCCATCGGACTAAAGTCCAAAGTACAAACACGCATGCTCAGAACCAATGCTAAAGATCAGACAACAACAGCAGAAGTTGCCCAAAGGGTCGCGGTAAAGAGCAGAAAAACCACGTGATTTGGTGAAAGTTGGCTGAAAAAGTCCTGCCGTATGTATGCAGAACAAGTTCACAGCCAACGCCCTTCGGAGCAAAATCCACGGAAAAGTCAGATGGAAGTCCGATTGTGTGTACGAGGCTTTACCTTAATTATAGTCTTATGGGAGGGATGGATATACAAACTCCTGAAGGGAAAGCTCCCCATTGTGGGAGGGTCAGAGACACAAACTACTGGGAGAAACGTCATCATTGTGGGAGGGGCAGAGACACAAACTACTAGGACAAACCTCATCTTTGTGGGAGGGGCAGAGACACAAACTACTGGGAGAAACCTCATCATTGTGGGAGGGGCAGAGACACAAACTACTAGGACAAACCTCATCTTTGTGGGAGGGGCAGAGACACAAACTACTGGGAGAAACCTCATCATTGTGGGAGGGGCAGAGACACAAACTACTAGGACAAACCTCATCTTTGTGGGAGGGGCAGAGACACAAACTACTGGGAGAAACCTCATCATTGTGGGAGGGGCAGAGACACAAACTACTGGGGAAATCTCATAATTGTGGGAGGGGCAGAGAAACAAACTACTGGGGAAATCTCATAATTGTGGGAGGGGCAGAGAAACAAACTACTAGGACAAACCTCATAATTGTGGGAGGGGCAGAGACACAAACTACTAGGACAAACCTCATCATTGTGGGAGGGGCAGAGACACAAACTACTGGGAGAAACCTCATCATTGTGGGAGGGGCAGAGACACAAACTACTGGGAGAAACCTCATCATTGTGGGAGGGGCAGAGACACAAACTACTAGGACAAACCTCATCATTGTGGGAGGGGCAGAGACACAAACTACTGGGAGAAACCTCATCATTGTGGGAGGGGCAGAGACACAAACTACTAGGAGAAACCTCATCATTGTGGGAGGGGCAGAGACACAAACTACTGGGGGAAATCTCATAATTGTGGGAGGGGCAGAGACACAAACTACTAGGAGAAACGTCATCATTGTGGGAGGGGCAGAGACACAAACTACTAGGACAAACCTCATCTTTGTGGGAGGGGCAGAGACACAAACTACTAGGGGAAATCTCATAATTGTGGGAGGGACAGAGACACAAACTACTGGGGAAATCTCATAATTGTGGGAGGGGCAGAGAAACAAACTACAGGCATACCCCACTTTTAAGTACACAATGGGACCAGAGCATGTATGTAAAACGAAAATGTACTTAAAGTGAAACAATACCTTTTTTCACTTCTAGAATGTAGTGGGGAGTCAGGGGCTGTAGTGGGGGTGTCAGGAGCTGTAGTTGAGGTCTCAGGGGCTGTAGTGGGGGTGTCAAGGGCACACTGGAACAGGGCGGGCTATTCTCTCGGAGCTTCAGCTCCTTCTACTGTGGCTGCAAAATTTCTGTACAGTACTTGTGAGGCACTTTACATACACTCGGGGGTATGTCCTTACTCGCGAGTGTATGTAAAGTGAGTGTACTTAAAGCGGGGTATGCCTGTACTGGGGAAATCTCATAATTGTGGGAGGGGCAGAGACACAAACTACTGGGGAAATCTAATAATTGTGGGAGGGGCAGAGACACAAACTACTGGGGAAATCTCATAATT
This sequence comes from Rana muscosa, assembly GCA_029206835.1. Lineage (NCBI taxonomy): Eukaryota > Metazoa > Chordata > Amphibia > Anura > Ranidae > Rana > Rana muscosa. Next base: position 26,983,222 of record CM055128.1, read on the forward strand.
GTGGGAGGGGCAGAGACACAAACTACTGGGGAAATCTCATAATTGTGGGAGGGGCAGAGACACAAACTACTGGGGAAATCTCATAATTGTGGGAAGGGCACAGACATGAACTAAGGCAGGGAAATCTGCACATTGTGGAAGAAGCAGAGATACAAACTACTGCTACATACCATTGTGGGAGGGGGACAGAGATTAGTTGTGGGATAATTGGAATTCTTACGGGATTTTAGCTGATTCTACCCAAGAAGACACAAAAACAACACAACAAGCAAACCTCCTAGTTATTGTATATTAATAAATCACGCATATTGCTAGTCTCTTTTGTGGGGTTTAGAAGGGTTTTTAAAACTTACAACAAATTCCTCTCTGCAAAGCAAGCAGTTAAAGTGTGATTCGAGGCAAAACTTTTTAGTAAGGAAGGGTTATAACTCCGGTCATTTTTTTTTTCTTTTGCCATGTCGGAGAGTCACCAGAACTAACACCCCCACTGGGAGATTTCCCCTCTATTAGTGTTCTGATGAATTATCACATTTGATAGCGGTAGCAGGACAAATAAAGAAAGGGGAAAGGTCTGGTGTCCCCAGTAACACACTTCCATCCCTGTAACACATGATAGAACGGAGGATTCGCCCCGGGACTTTAAATGGAGTGGGTACCGTTTCCACCAGTAAACATAACAGTAGTAAAAACAGTATATGGTTTATTCAAGTAAAGTTGTTTACATGCATAGGTAACACCAACAGTTGCCAATAAAAAAGATACATGAACAAGAACAAGGAATATTGGTACATAAATGTAGTAACAGTCAGAGTACACGGGCATCATACTACACGACTAGTTTTGCGAGATCCAGCTCGCTCTTTAAGGGTTGATGTGTGTAACAATGTACCTAGGATGAAAAAATAAATATATATATATATATATATATATATATATATATATATATATATATATATGTTTGTCAATATGGCACGGTATTAGTTGTAAAGGCACAGGGTAGGATGGGTTGTGGGTCCCCATACTCACCACAGAGCTTGACCATGGCGACAGGTGTGTAGCCCCAAGACAGCGGCAGCAGGTGCCTCACCAGGGAGCTGAGGGGGCGGAGTCAGAAGGGACCCCACCAGGGGCCAAACGGAGAGCAGGCATGGCATAGGTGTAGTGATGTATCCATAGAGACCTCGTTAGTCCATAAAAAGTATAGGCTGTGAACATAATTATGTTTGTCAGGCATCTAAATTAGTAAAGTAGAATCTATAAGTATTGGCATAGTAGGAATATGTATGCATGAATGAAAGGCCTGGGCCAAAAGTGGTAGGGACATGGAGAGAAACATAGGATAGCAGAGGGATACTCACAGGTGACAGGACAAATAAAGGCGGTGCATTTCTCTAACGAGGTCACAGATGGCAATAAAAACTGAAAGAGGTTCTTATCCCTCTACACTCTATCTAAAACGCAAAAAAAAAATGTTTGCCTTTAGTTACACAGTAATACCTATCTTTCCCCCTGCCTGTGCCACCTAAATCCTGAAGAGTGAAGTTTGCTGAAAGATCCTTCCTGGAGTATCTGAAGATGCCATAACCTACTTTGCTCTATGGCAGGGGTCTCCAATCTCTCCAAACAAAGGGCCAGTTTGCTGTCCTTCAGACTTTTGGGGGGCCGGACTGTAGCCAATGGAAGTAAAAAGTGTCCTGGTGTCAGTGGGTATAACCACTGCCCCTTCATTGGTATCAGTGTGTGGAATAGTGATCCATCATGGTGTCAGTGGGAGAAATAGTGCCCCATCATTGGTGTCAGTAGGAGGAATAGTTCCCCGTCGTTGGTATCAGTGGGAGCAATAGTGCCCCATCATTGGTGTCAGTGGGAGGAATAGTGCCCCATCGTTGGTATCAGTTAGAGGAATAGTGCCCCATCATTGGTGTCAGTGGGAGAAATAGTGGCCCATCATTTGTGTCAGTTGGAGGAATGGGTATCAGTGGGAGGAATAGTGCCCCATCATTGGTGTCAGTGGGAGGAATAGTGCCCCAATCTTCTGTGTCAGTGGGAGGAATAGTGCCCCATCATTGGTATCAGTGGGAGGAATAGTGCCCCATCATTGGTATCAGTGAGAGAAATAGTGCCCCATCATTGGTGTCAGTGGGAGGAAGAGTGCCCCATCATTGGAATCAGTGGGAGGAATAGTGCCCCATAATTGGTATCAGTGAGAGGAAGAGTGCCCCATTATTGGTGTCAGTGGGAGGAATAGTATATAAAGAATATTTTTATGTGGGAGGAATAGTGTCACAAGGAGATAAAAGCAAGCGAAGAGCCGCATCTGGCCTCTGGGTCACAGTTTGGAGGAGGGGGGGGGGGCTGTCCCAGAGAGATATCCCTTGGTTCAGGGGAGGAAGAAACCTAATGGACACACATTGCCCCCCAAGACTTCAGGGTACGCCCAAGGACCCATACCCTCCATCCAAGTGTAAAGGAAAAGAAAACACATACAGTACATAAGCGCAAAAGTAACACACTCAATGTTTTGGCGGTCCACAGTCCACCTAGGCAGGGTGTGCCCCACCAACATGTTGACATTGATTAAACTACGTTGGAAAATACCTCCTTTTGTAGGTCCTGTTGAGTGCACCTGCTGCCTGCTGCATATTCTACGTACTTTTCTTCATGTCTCGCCCCCAGGCCAATATTCTTACAAGCATGTCTCTACACTACCTAAATAAGTAAATAAATAGGTGTCGGTGCAAGTGCATTGGCAAGACCTTGTGGCCTAGTATTAAATATTGCCCCGGTCTCAGCCAAAAACCTAGCCCAATAGGTGCTGTGCAGAAAAATCAAGTGGTGACGTGGCCATGTGCTCGTTCTCACATTGGGTTTCCCAGGCCCATAGTGATACTATGAGCACCCCTTGGGGCAACCAGATCCCAGAGGGCACTGACATCACAGGTTCTCTGCCATCCCAACCCACGATCAGACCAAGTAGCAATTATTCAAATCAGGAGGCACTTGGCTTCTTGGTACCTGGCACGCCAGGGAAGTATTACCGGCACACACCTACCGCGGTGCACGCTCCAGGTTCCTTAACCCATCGGGAAAGCCCATTGGAACTCCCATTGTACCAGCGGAGATACAGCTAGCCATTCCTACCAAAAAGCCAGAATGATGGTGGAGCACCCCTACTGGACACATGAACAGATACTACACATGATCTTAGCCAAAAGGCAGACAGCTTTCTAGAGAGCTCACTCATGTGGGTTTGGGTTAGGATCCTGAACACACCTGAGCTCATCCATAGTCCCCACACACAGGCAGAGTGCACACTGACTCCGAGTGCACAGAAAGGGGAAAACACTCATGACTAAAAGATGATTTAGTACCTATGACTGTTTGACCAACACTCCCCCTCTTACCTTACTCAAGTAACACACAAGACACCAAAACTGGAGTTTAATGGCCAAAGCAGCCTTTTATTAAACCAAATTGTATAAATAACATATACAAAACATACAAATAACAGTCAGTACAGTCTGAAAATTTGGAGCTCCAAGGTCTTTGTAGGCACCACTACTTCACGTTCCTGTCTAACCAAACGTAGGCCTCCAGCCTCAAAACACCGACTTGGAGACAACACCACTACTAGGCACCACTGCTTCCAGTACCTGCTTAACCAAACTTAGGCCTCCAGCCTCAAAACACTGACTTGGAGACAACACCACTACTAGGCACCACTACTTCTAGTACCTGCTTAACCAAACGTAGGCCTCCAGCATCAAAACACTGACTTGGAGACAACACCACTACTAGGCACCACTACTTCTAGTACCTGCTTAACCAAACTTAGGCCTCCAGCCTCAAAACACCGACTTGGAGACAACACCACTACTAGGCACCACTACTTCTAGTACCTGCTTAACCAAACGTAGGCCTCCAGCATCAAAACACTGACTTGGAGACAACACCACTACTAGGCACCACTACTTCTAGTACCTGCTTAACCAAACGTAGGCCTCCAGCCTCAAAACACCGACTTGGAGACAACACCACTACTAGGCACCACTACTTCCAGTACCTGCTTAACCAAACGTAGGCCTCCAGCATCAAAACACTGACTTGGAGACAACATGTCATGGATATGCATTAATGTCTGTCTGCCATCTTACCTTCCTCCTCATGTGTTCATCTAGAGACCAGACCTCCTTCACCTGGCTTCCTTTATAATCTCCTCCCAGCCTGACTCCACCCCAGGCCCTATCACTGAACACTATATTAACCTGTGCACTGCAAGCCTGCTTTGCTGATCAACGTGTTTGTTAGGCATTGTGTGTTTGGGTTCCTGCCTGCCGTGTGCTACGTCTGTCTCTCTGTTACGTTATTGGCTTGTCCCCGACCATCCCTGTCTGCTCGTGACCCTTGACCTTCGGCTCGTTCTTCGTTATCCTTGTCTGCTTGTGGCCCCTGACCTTCGGCTTGTTATTCGGTTCTCTCTATCGTGTGCTGCTGCTTCCCCTTATCCTACGGGGCGTGAGCTAGGAAACTCCAGGGGCCGCGACCTGGTCCCAGCCTGCAGCGTAACATCCTCACCACTAGAGGCCCTGGAGAAGACCAGCTGGGTCTTAGACTCCGCGCCCTGGGGAATCTTGGCTCTCGCTTCCGTTGGGATCCCGGTTGTGCTCCTCTGGTCCCGCTTTCCACAACCACCCAGTTTCCTATCCACAGAAGCCAGCCATAGGGTTCACTACCTCGCGGTGCACTCCTGTCCCCCTACGGTGTGCATCTGTCACCTGGCCACAGGTGACCCTGACAGTTTGATCAGCCATGAACCCGGCTGACATCCCGCTTCCCGCGGATGATCCATTGCAGGGCATAGTTCGCAGACTTGAGACCCAGGAATCAAATCAGACCCAGGTGATGCGATTCCTCCAGGATCTGGCTTCTCGATTCGAGCAGCTTCAGGTCTCCTTGGGAACCCCGAATCCGCAACCCCAAGTACAACCAGCGGCTGTACCTATCGCACCAGTCGCAGCCTCACACTCACTAAGATTGCCAGCTCCGTTCCGTTTCTCTGGGGACTCCAAGGCCTGCAGGGGGTTTCTCAGCCAATGCACTATTCATTTTGAGCTTCAGCCTCAAAGCTTCCTATCTGACCGGGCTAAGGTAGCCTATATCATTTCCCTCCTCTCCGGTGAAGCTTTGGCCTGGGCTGCCCCCCTGTGGGAGAGGAACGATCCGGTGGTTTCCAGTCTGTCCGAATTCTTGAAGCTCTTTCGTAATATCTTCGAAGAGCCGGCTCGGGCTTCTTCAGCGGCTAGTGCTGTCTTACGTCTTCGCCAAGAATCTAGTTCAGTGGGGCAATATGCTCTTCAGTTCCGTATCCACACAGCTGAATTGAGCTGGAATAATGAGGCCCTGGTCGCTACCTTTTTACATGGCCTCTCTGACCGAGTGAAAGACGAATTAGCGGGAAGAGCCATTCCCGTCGGTCTGGACGATGTAATTTCATTATGCAACCAGATCGACATTCGTTTTCAAGAGAGGTCCTTAGAAAAAAGACGCCAGCACTCTCTGGGTCCTAGCCAGTCTGAGCTCCCCTCCCTTCATTCCGTGGAGCATCCTCTACCTGCTGAAGAACCTATGCAGCTGGGCCGGACCAGACTAACCCCCGAAGAACGTGCTAGGCGCAGAACTCTGGGCTTGTGCCTCTATTGTGGGGGCAAGGGTCATTTTCGTGACTCCTGCTCGCTTCGTCCGGGAAACGCTCGGGTCTAATACATTTGGAAGGTGGAGTATTGGACCCAGAAACATCACCTTCTCGCCTGCTCTTGCCGGTGTCCCTTCATGTAGGCACTTCTCCTCAGTCAACCCTTGCATACCTGGATTCCGGGGCTGCCGGCAATTTCATGGATTGGAGAACTGCTTCTTCTATGAAGCTTACCCTTTCACCTCTCACTACCCCATTGGTAGTCTCGGCAATTGATGGCACTGTTCTCCCAGGGGGCCCTATTCGCTTCCAGACGCTACCCATTAGGATGTCGGTAGGGATTCTCCACCAGGAGTGGATATCCTTTCTTATTCTACCCAAGGCCTCTACCCCAGTTGTATTGGGCCTCCCTTGGCTACAGCTCCACTCTCCACATGTGGACTGGGTCTCTGGGCAGATCCTGGCCTGGGGTTCCTCATGTTTCTCGTCGTGTCTTCTCAAGGTGACCCCCAAGGAGAGTCTTCCGGTTGCTGCCACTTCTGTTTCTTCTGATCTTCCCGCCGCATACAGCGATTACCGGGATGTGTTCTGTAAAAAATCAGCTGAGGTGCTTCCTCCCCACAGGTCTTTTGACTGTGCTATTGATCTTGTCCCCGGAGCAACTCTACCCAGGGGTCGTACCTACCCTCTGTCCATCCCAGAGACCCAGGCCATGTCGGAGTATGTAGCAGAGAATCTGGAGAGAGGGTTCATCCGGAAATCCTCATCGCCTGCAGGGGCAGGGTTCTTTTTTGTTGCCAAAAAGGATGGTACCTTAAGACCCTGCATCGATTATCGGGGTTTAAATGCGGTTACTATTAAAAATCGATACCCCTTACCCTTAATATCTGAGCTATTCGATAGGTTGAAGGGTGCCTCCATTTTCACCAAGTTGGATCTCAGAGGCGCGTACAATCTCATTCGAATACGGGAGGGTGACGAATGGAAGACTGCATTTAACACTAGAGACGGGCATTACGAATATCTGGTGATGCCTTTTGGTCTGTGTAATGCTCCAGCCGTGTTTCAAAACTTTGTCAATGAAATCTTCAGAGATCTGCTGTACCAGTTTGTTGTCCTCTATCTGGATGACATTCTGATCTTTTCTGAAAATCTGCTCGTCCACAGAAACCATGTCCGCACTGTACTTCAACGTCTTAGAGAGAACAATCTCTATGCCAAGCTGGAGAAATGTTCCTTTGAATGTTCTGAGGTCCTGTTTTTGGGGTGCTTTGTCTCATGTTCGGGGCTTCGTATGGACCCTGGGAAGGTCTTGGCTATCACCAACTGGCCTCTTCCTGCTAGCCTCAAGGCCACACAGCGCTTTCTTGGCTTCACTAATTATTATAGGCAGTTCATAAGGAATTACTCTTCCATTGCCGCGCCTATTATCGCTTTGACCAAGAAGGGTGTGAATGCCAGAGACTGGCCTCCCGAAGCTGTCTCTGCATTTCACAACCTGAAACAGGCCTTTGTTTCTGGCCCCCTCTTGAGGAGACCAAATCCTGGGAATGCATTTTTTATTGAAGTGGACGCTTCCTCAATGGGGGTGGGAGCTGTGCTTCTTCAAATCTTTGAGAAGAGACGCCAACCATGTGCGTTCTTCTCCAAAAAATTTTCTCAGGCAGAGAGGAATTATGCCATCGGTGATCGGGAACTTCTCGCAATTAAATTGGCGTTAGAGGAGTGGCGTCATCTCTTGGAGGGTTCCCCTCACTCCATAACGATCTTTACCGATCACAAGAATTTACAGTATCTACAGAATGCTAAACGTCTGAATCCTAGACAGGCCAGGTGGAGTCTCTTCTTTGCCCGTTTTAATTTCACGATTACCTACAAACCTGGTTCCTGCAACGGTCGGGCTGATGCGCTCTCTAGGTCATTTGACACTTTGGACGAGGAGTCCGCCCCTGAACCTGAGCCGATCATTCCCACCTCATGCATTGTTGCCCACTCTACCACCCTGAAGTCTAAAATTCCGCCTGGTAAGACCTTTGTCCCCACTGAGCTAAGAGCTAAGATCCTTCGTTGGGGACATGATTCCAAGGTGGCAGGGCATTCTGGATTCCTCCGATCCTTCCTACTCATCAGTCGTCACTACTGGTGGCCTAATCTCCGCTCAGACGTCAAAGACTACGTTAAAGCTTGTCATGTCTGTGCTCAGTCCAAATCCTCCACACAAGCTCCTGCTGGTCTCCTCATGCCCTTGCCTATTCCTAAGGAACCCTGGGCCCATATTGCCATGGATTTTATCACCGATCTCCCACTGTCTGAGAATAATACAGTCATTTGGGTGGTAATCGATCGATTCTCCAAGATGGCTCATTTTGTTCCTCTTCCTGGTCTTCCTTCTGCCCCTGCCTTGGTTCCCATTTTCATTCGAGAAATTCTCCGCCTACATGGGGTCCCTTCTCATATTGTTTCCGACAGGGGAGTCCAATTCACGTCTCGTTTTTGGAGAGCCTTTTGCAAATCCCTCAATATTGTCTTGGATTTTTCTTCTTCTTACCATCCCCAATCCAATGGACAGACTGAGAGGGTTAATCAGGAGTTAGAGGTCTTTCTTCGCACCTTTGTGTCTTCTCACCATGACGATTGGTCCTCTCTACTCCCGTGGGCAGAATTCTCCCATAACAATCATGTGAATACCAGTTCGCAGAAGACACCCTTTTTCACAGTTTATGGAAAACACCCTCAACTTCCTCTTCCTATGATCTGTTCTCCAGACATTCCAGCTTTGGCTTCGGTTCAGGAGTCTCTCAATTCCGTTTGGGGTCACGTTCATGATTCCCTCCGGGCAGCTGCTGAAAAATTCAAAGGCTTTGCCGACCGCCGCAGGCGTAAACCGCCTTCTCTTCAGCCAGGGGACAAAGTCTGGCTCTCTACCAGGAACATCAAGCTCCGAGTTCCTTCTCTGAAGTTTGCTCCACGATTCATCGGTCCATACACGGTAACTGCTAAACTGAATCCGGTTTGTTTCAAACTCCAGATTCCTAAGAGCCTTAAAATCACTAACTCCTTTCATGTTGCTCTTCTAAAGCCTTTAGTCCTCAATAAATTCTCTCGTCCTCTTCCTACCGTGGCGCCTGTCTCGGAGGATAATCAGGAGTACGAGATCAGTCAAATTCTGGACTCCCGACTCTGTAAAGGCGTTCTTCAGTACCTCGTTCATTGGAAAGGGTTTGGTCCTGAGGAGAGGTCTTGGATCACTGCATCTGAGGTCTTTGCACCTCGTCTGTTAAAGGAGTTTCATCTGAAGTTTCCCTCTAAACCTGGGCCCAGGCGGGGAAGGGGGAGGCCTCGTAAGAGGGAGGGTACTGTCATGGATATGCATTAATGTCTGTCTGCCATCTTACCTTCCTCCTCATGTGTTCATCTAGAGACCAGACCTCCTTCACCTGGCTTCCTTTATAATCTCCTCCCAGCCTGACTCCACCCCAGGCCCTATCACTGAACACTATATTAACCTGTGCACTGCAAGCCTGCTTTGCTGATCAACGTGTTTGTTAGGCATTGTGTGTTTGGGTTCCTGCCTGCCGTGTGCTACGTCTGTCTCTCTGTTACGTTATTGGCTTGTCCCCGACCATCCCTGTCTGCTCGTGACCCTTGACCTTCGGCTCGTTCTTCGTTATCCTTGTCTGCTTGTGGCCCCTGACCTTCGGCTTGTTATTCGGTTCTCTCTATCGTGTGCTGCTGCTTCCCCTTATCCTACGGGGCGTGAGCTAGGAAACTCCAGGGGCCGCGACCTGGTCCCAGCCTGCAGCGTAACATCCTCACCACTAGAAGCCCTGGAGAAGACCAGCTGGGTCTTAGACTCCGCGCCCTGGGGAATCTTGGCTCTCGCTTCCGTTGGGATCCCGGTTGTGCTCCTCTGGTCCCGCTTTCCACAACCACCCAGTTTCCTATCCACAGAAGCCAGCCATAGGGTTCACTACCTCGCGGTGCACTCCTGTCCCCCTACGGTGTGCATCTGTCACCTGGCCACAGGTGACCCTGACACAACACCACTACTAGGCACCACTACTTCTAGTACCTGCTTAACCAAACTTAGGCCTCCAGCCTCAAAACACCGACTTGGAGACAACACCACTACTAGGCACCACTACTTCTAGTACCTGCTTAACCAAACGTAGGCCTCCAGCATCAAAACACTGACTTGGAGACAACACCACTACTAGGCACCACTACTTCTAGTACCTGCTTAACCAAACGTAGGCCTTCAGCATCAAAACACTGACTTGGAGACAACACCACTACTAGGCACCACTACTTCCAGTACCAGCTTAACCAAACTTAGGCCTCCAGCCTCAAAATGCCGACTTGGAGACAACACCACTACTAGGCACCACTACTTCTAGTACCTGCTTAACCAAACGTAAGCCTCCAGCCGCAAAACACCGACTTGGAGACAACACCACTACTAGGCACCACTACTTCCAGTACCTGCTTAACCAAACTTAGGCCTCCAGCCTCAAAACACCGACTTGGAGACAACACCACTACTAGGCACCTCTACTTCCAGTACCTGCTTAACCAAACTTAGGCCTCCAGCCTCAAAACACCGACTTGGAGACAACACCACTACTAGACATCGCTACTTCAAATATCTGCTTAACCAAGCTTAGGCCTCCAGTCGCAAAACACAGACTCCAAAACAACACCACTACTAGACATCACTACTTCAAGTACCTGCTTAACCAAATGTAGGCCTACAGCCTCAAAACACCATCTTGGAGGCAACGCCACTACTAGCAGATATAACCCAAACAAACTACAGGGAGCCGTACCCAAGACGGGTCCCCACCAATGTGCATTTATCAAATAAAGCACATACAAGGACCTTGTACCCCACCAGCTGCCATGACAGGCCACCAAGGGAACTAGCCCAAAAAATGCCCAAGAACCTAACCACAAGAGGGGGGGGGGTTGTCCAGACTCCAGACATAGTCTCTTTTCTGAGTGAAGACCTTGCCAGAATTCTCCTACTGGTTGACCCCTGAAGCCTCACCCGTTTCCTCCACTTCATCAATCTGGTAAATGTCCCCTAATTACCAAAAAACCTACCCAAAAACTCCTACCATTCCAAATCCCCTTTTAACCCTATCATGTCGGCCCTCCATCTAGGTTTCTTTTTTCTTACTCCATGCCTTAAGCCTCGTACACACGATCGGACTTCAAACCAACTTTTCCGTGGATTTTGGTCCGAAGGGCGTTGGCCGTGAACTTGTTCTGCATACACACGGCACAACATTTTCAGCCAACATTCACCAAACCACGTGGGTTTTCAGCTCTTTGCCGCCACCCTTTGGGCAACTTCTGCTATTGTTGGCTGATGTTTGTATGCGTGTTTGTACTTTGGATTTTAGTTGGACCAACCTGCGTACACACGATCGGATAAAACCGACGTAACAGATTTATTGCCCAACAGTTGGTGAGCATGAACAGCCAACTTTTGTTGTCGTTAATTCAGCCAATAATTGTCTGATGGAGCATACACACGGTCAGACAATTATGGCCATAAAGTTGGATCGTGTGCACGAGGCTTTATTATTCTTGAAGTAAGATCTGTTTGAGGAGCAGAGAACCAGCATAACGGAATTACTATCTCTGCTCCTAACATAGCTCAATCGTCTTCTTGCATATAATGCATTGATGTACCCATGAGGGATATTTGTCTGTAAGCTGGTGACCTCAGTCTAATAAAATATGGTGCCTTGGTTGGCACACGATGTAATGAGCAACATAAAGGAGCTGAGAACAATATGTCCCCACAAAGATGTCTGCAGAGACACAATTACTTATTTAGAACTTTAATTTCAGTTAGCCATGTGAATAATTAGATGTTATTTCAATGTTCCCGTGATTGCTGTATACATGCAATGAATACAATATTATCAGATGTTTGCCATCTCAGGACTGAACAACAAAAATAAATTGCACAGTGTGTCTATAAAGGGCTTATTCCCTAATGTTTTTTCCATTGAAATATAAATAATAATCTGTGCCACGCTTCACTAATACCATAAACACATTAAACCAGTCTGTGAAAATCCACCAAATTATTATCAAAAAACAGAGTTCTATACCGTGCTCATATGATATCAAAGACCCATCATATTACATTTAAATTTAAATAAATTTTTTATTTTTTTTATTTTATTTAATATAATGGCTCTTTGATGTAATATCAGCACGGTATAGGAGACTGTTTCTGGGTATTAATTTGGTGGATTTTCACAGACTGGTTTAATGTGTTTATGGTATTAGTGAAGCGTGGCACAGATTATTATTTACAGTGCCTTGAAAAAAGTATTCATACCCCTTGACATTTTACACATGTTGTCATGTTACAACCAAAAACGTAAATAAATTTTATTGGGATTTTATGTGATAGACCAACACAAAGTGGCACACACCGTATATACTCGAGTATAAGCCGAGTTTTTCAGCACATTTTTTTGTGCTGAAAATGCCCCCCTCGGCTTATACACCTTTTTTGCGCCTGATCTCCCGGACTTTGGGGACCCGGTACCGGCCGGCCGTAGGTCCCCTGGACCCCAAACTTGTAGCCTCACTCTTCCTCTACAAGTGAGCAAAGTTTGTTGTCCGGGGGACCTACGGCCGGGGAGCAACGATTTTTCAAAGCAGGGCACTCCTTCCATAGACTCCCATGTTAAACGGTCATTTCTCCGGTGATTTGGGGACCCGGTACTGGCTGATCGTAAGTTCCCTGGACCCGAAACTTGGCACACATGTAGCCTCACTCTTCCTCTATAAGTGTGCACATTTTTTTGTCTGGAGGACCTACGGCCGGGGAGCACTGATTTTTCAAAGCCGGGCATCCCTTCCATAGACTCCCATGTTAAATGTCAGTCTAGTCATGGGCACAGTGAGGCATGGGCACAGTGAGGCATGGGCACAGTGAGGAATGCAGATGGACACTCTAGGCTTATACTCGAGTCAATACGTTTTCCCATTTTTTTGTGGTAAAATTAGGTGCCTCGGCTTATATTCGGGTCGGCTTATACTCGAGTATATACGATATTGTGAAGTGGAAGGAAAATGATAAATGGTTTCCAACATTTTTTACAAATAAATATGTGAAAAGTGTGGCGTACATTTGTATGGCGCCCCCCGGAGTCAATACTTTGTAGAACCGCCTTTCTCTGCAATTACAGCTGCAAGTCTTTTTGGGGATGTCTCTATCAGCTCTGCACATCTAGAGAGGGACATTTTTGCCCATTCTTCTTTGCAAAATATCTCAAGCTCTGGCCTCGTACACACGGCCGAGATTCTCGTTGAAAAAAACATGTTGTTTTTTTCGACGAGATTCTTGGACAAGAAAATTGTCTCGGCCGAGTGTACACACGCTCGTTTCAAAGAACCCGCGGTTCTTTGAATGGAGCGTACGCGGTGACGTCATCGACTACGTCGAGCATGCGCTCGTCACATTCGATGCCGTCGCCGCCATCTTGGTATACCCTACGTATGCCTAGGAAGCTACCGCGCATGCGTCAAATTCATTTCGAACATGCGCGGGCTTCCGGGAGGACAGGTAAGTGTACACACACTCACTTTTTTCGTCGAGAAACATGCCGAGGAGAATCTCGACGAGAAAATAGAGAGCAGGTTCTCTATTTTCTCGTCGAGGTTTCTTGTCGGTTTTCTCGACGAGAAACCCGATAGCCGCGTACACACGACCGATTTACTCGGCAAGACCTCTCTGCCAGCAAGTTTCTTGCTGGTTCTTGCCGAGAAAATCGGTCGTGTGTACGAGGCCTCTGTCTGATTGGATGGAGAGCGTCTGTGATCAGCAATTTTCAAGTCTTGCCACAGATTCTCAATGTGATTTAGGTCTGGACTGTGACTGGACCATTCTAACACATGAATATGCTTTGATCCAAACCATTCCATTGTAGCTCTGGCTGTATGTTTCGGGTCGTTGTCCTGCTGGAAGGTGAACCTCCGCCCAGTCTCAAGTCTTTTGCAGACTCTAACAGGTTTTCTTCTAAGATTGTCCTGTATTTGACTCCATCCATCTTCCCATCAACTCTGACCAGCTTCCCTGTCCCTACTGAAGAAAAGTATCCCCACAACACGATGCTGCCACCACCATGTTTCACGGTGGGGATGGTGTGTTCAGGGTGATGTGCAGTGTTAGTTTTCCGCCACACACATAGTGTTTTTCTTTTAGACTAAAAAGTAAAATTTTGGTCTCATCTGACCAGAGCACCTTCTTCCACATGTTTGCTGTGTCCCCCACATGGCTTCTCACAAACTGCAAACAGGACTTCTTATGACTTTCTTTCCACAATGTCTTTCTTCTTGTCACTCTTCCATAAAGGGCAGATTTGTGGAGAAGCACGACTAATAGTTGTCCTGGGGACAGATTCTCCCACCTGAGCTGTGGATCTCTGCAGCTCCACCAGAGTTACCATGGGCCTCTTGGCTGCTTCTCTGTTGAATGCTCTCCTTGCCCGGCCCGGTCAGTTTAGGTGGACGGCCATGTCTTGGTAGGTTTGCAGTTGTGCCATACTCTTTGCATTTTCGGATGATGGATTGAACAGAGCTCCGTGAGATGTTCAAAGCTTGGGATACTTTTTTATAACCTAACCCTGCTTTATACTTCTCCACAACTTTATCCCTGACCTGTCTGGTGTGTTCCTTGGCCTTCATGATGCTGTTTGTTCACTAAGGTTCTCTAACAAACCCCTGAGGGCTTCACAGAACAGCTGTATTTATACTGAGATTAAATTACACACAGGTGGACTCTACTTACTAATTAGGTGACTTCTGAAGGCAATTGGTTCCACTAGATTTTTGTTAGGGGTATCAGAGTAAAGGGGGCTGAATACAAATGTACCCCCCACACTTTTCACAGATTTATTTGTAAAAAAATTGAAAAACCATTTATCATTTTCCTTCCACTTCACAATTATGAGCCACTTTGTGTTGGTCCATCACATAAAATCACAATAAAATACATTTACGTTTTTGGTTGCAACATGACAAAATGTGGAAAATTGCAAGGGGTATGAATACTTTTTCAAGGCACTGTATCTTCCAGTATAGCACATGCATATGAGTGTGTGTAGAGCCATTCACAATTATTATTTTTTTTGATTCACATTTCAACCATAGCTGCCTGCAAGGATTCATTTACTATTACAGTTTATATGTTATCTATTGAAACCCTTGTAAATGCATCAAAATGTTAATGCATGCGACTGTGCATTTTATTTCTCATTGCAATGGTCTTTGCATTGCATGTCAATATATATTATATTGTCAAAAGTATTGGGACGCCTGCCTTTACACGCACATGAACTTTAATGACATCCCAGTCTTAGTCTGTAGGGTTCAATATTGAGTTGGCCCCGCCCTTTGCAGCTATAACAGCTTCAACTCTTCTGGGAAGGCTGTCCACAAGGTTTAGGAGGGTGTCTATGGGAATGTTTGACCATTCTTCCAGAAGTGCATTTGTTGAGGTGAGGCACTGATGTTGGACGAGAAGGTCTGTCTCGCAGTCTCCGCTCTAATTCATCCCAAAGGTGTTCTATCAGGTTGAGGTCAGGACTCTGTGCAGGCCAGTCAAGTTCCTCCACCCCAAACTCGCTCATCCATGTCTTTATGGACCTTGTTAGCTAGATTTAAATTTTTATCTGTTAGTCAAGTCCATCGAAATCTGCTATTCTACCTACCACCCGCCCCCCCCCCCCGCCACCCCCTCCCCGACTAACAATGCTGCTGTCCAAAGGTGTCTCTGTTCCTTCCATAGTGGAGACACCCTAAGACAAGATGTGTGTTCCTGGCTGGATCACCAGGTGAAAATAAAGTACAAAGAAGCCTAAAACATGTTTTTAGTTTTGTTTTAATACCACTTTTAACATTAAATTTAAAATAAAACAAATAAACAAATTCAAACTGAATAACAAATAAATTAAAACAATTAAAATAACAAAAAAAACAAAAAAAAAATGACAATCGAATAAACGAAATAATACAATTAAAATAACAAATAAATTAATTAATGTAAAATATCAATTGAATAAATAAATAAATGAAAAAGAAGGGGGAGGGGGAATGGGAAAATGTGGGACTTTACATGAGACGCAGAGAAACCTACGTCTCCATCCCTATTAAATTATTTTATGCCACATTGTGTAGTGTACTTTTATGCTATGATCTATTTCTAGGACAAAGGTTTTTAATGTATATATTTTTTGTAGGTTTATCAATTGCTGTATTCAATATGAGACAGTTTTTCACTGTCCAGATAATAAACACATATATATATATTTATTATTGACTAATTTTCTGCCCACATTGAACATGCTTCATTTAAAGTCCCAATTTGCTGCTTATTATGAATAAATAAATAAATAAAATAAAAGAACAATAAAAAGATCAATAAATAAATAAAATAAAAAGAACAATAAATAAATAAAATAAAAAGAACAATAAATAAATACAATTAAAACATTGCATGTCACTAAATAAAATAAAAAGAACATTAAGTAAATAAAGAAATAAATAAAAACATCAATTAACCACTTCAGATATTATGAATAAATAAATAAATAAAATAAAATAAAAAGAACAATAAATAAATAAAATAAAAAGAACAATAAATAAATGCAATTAAAACAGCAATTAAATAAAAAAAAAAAAAACCATTAAGTAAATAAATAAATAAATAAAAACATCAATTAACCACTTCAGATCCGCGCTATGGGCAAAAGACGGCCGCAGCGCGGACCTGAACTGCCGGGAGGGCGTCCCTGGACGTCCTGCGGAAGAGCTGTGCCCGCTGTGTCACGCAGGTGCCGATGCGCGTGCCTGGCGGCCACGATGTCCGCCAGGTACTCGCGATCGGCAGTCACAGAGCCAGGGACGTGGATCTCTGGGTGTAAACACAGAGATCCACGTCCTGTTAGGGAGAGAGGAGACCGATGGTGTGTCCCTTGTACCATCGGTCACCTCCCCCAGTCAGTCCCCTCCCCCACACAGTAAGAATCACTCATGAGGGAACACATTTAACCCCTTGATCGCCCCCTAGTGTTAACCCCTTCCCTGCCAGTCACATTTATACAGTAATCAGTGCATTTTTATAGCACTGATCGCTGTATAAATGTGAATGGTCCCAAAATAGTGTCAAAAGTGTCCGATGTGTCCGCCGCAATGTTGCAGTCCTGACAAAAATCGCAGATCACCTATATTACTAGTGGAAAAATAAATAAAAAATGTCATAAATCTATCCCCTATTTTGTAGGCGCTATAACTTTTGCGTGAACCAATCAATAAACGCCGATTGCGATTTTTTTTACCAAAAATATGTAGAAGAATACGTATCGGTCTAAACTGAGGAACATTTTTTTTTTTTTAAATTGGGATATTTATTATAGCAAAAAGTAAAAAATATTGTGTTCTTTTTCAAAATTGTCGCTCTTTTTTTGTTTATAGCACAAAAAATAGAAAACCGCAGAGGTGATCAAATACCACCAAAAGAAAGCTCTATTTGTGGGGAAAAAATGATAAAAATTTAATTTGGGTACAGCGTTGTATGACCGCGCAATTGTCATTCAAAGTGCGTCAGCGCTGAAAGCTGAAAATTGGTCTGGGCAGGAGGGGGGTTTAAGTGCCCAGTAAGGAAGTGGTTAAATAAATAAAAATAAAAATTTATGGTACTCATGAGGAATATTTGTCTGTAAGCTGGTGTCCTCTAATGAAATATGGTGCTTTGTTTGCAACACAATGTAATATGCAAAATAAAGTCGCTGAGGACAATATGTCCCCACAACGATGTCTGCAGAGGCACAAATATTTATTTAGAACTTTAATTCTGGCTAAATAAATAAAAAGAAAATTAAATAAACAATTACAATTAAAACAACAATTAAATAAATAATAAAAAAAGAACATTAAATAAATAAATTAAAAATGACAATTAAATACATAAAACAAATAGAAAGAAAATGCATTAATTAAAGAAATAAAATAAAAACAATAAATTAAATAAATAAAATAAAAATCGCAATAAATAAATAAATCGAAACAACAATAAAAAAATAAAAAGAACATTAGGTAAATACATAAATAAATGAAATAAAATGAAAACAACAATTACATAAATAAAATGGAAAGAACATTAACCACCTGCCTACCGGGCACGAAAACCCCCTTCCTGCCCAAGCCATTTTTCAGCTTTCAGCGCTGTCACTCTTTGAATGAAAATTGCGCGGTCGTGCAACGTGGCTCCCCAAAAAAATTTGCGTTATTTTTTTCCCACAAATAGAGCTTTCTTTTGGTGGTATTTGATCACCTCTGTGGTTTTTATTTTTTTGCGCTATAAACAAAAGAAGAGCGTCCAGTTTGAAAAAAAAACATTTTTTTTAACTTTTTGCTATAATAAATATCCATTTAAAAAAAAAAATTAAATTTTCCTCAGTTTAGGCCGATACGTATTCTTCTACATATTTCTGGTTAAAAAAAATCGCAATAAGCGTATATTGATTGGTTTGCGCAAAAGTTATAGCATCTACAAAATAGGGGATAGATTTAGAGCATTATTTTTTTTTTTACTAGTAATGACGGCGATCTGTGATTTTTATTGTGACTGCGATATTGCGGCGGACACATCGGACACTTTTGACACATTTTTGGGACCATTCACATTTATACAGCGATCCCTGCTATAAAAATGCATTGATTACTGTATACATGCGACTGGCAGGGAAGGGGTTAACACTAGGGGGCGATCAAGGGGTTAAATGTGTTCCCTCATGAGTGATTCTTACTGTGGGGGGATGGGACTTATAGCATTTTTTTATTTTTATTTTTTTACTAGTAATGGCGGCGATCTGCAATTTTTATTGTGACTGCGACATTGCGGCAGACACATTGGACACTTTTGACACATTTTTGGGACCATTCACATTTATACAGCGATCCCTGCTATAAAAATGCATTGATTACTAGGGGAGGTGACCGATGGTTGTCCCTATGTACAAGGGACACACCATCGGTCTCCTCTCCCTGACAGGACGTGGATCTGTGTGTTTACACACACAGATCCACGGTTCTGCTCGGTTACTGGGCAATCGCGGGTGCCCGGCGGCCATCGCGGCCGCTGGGCACACGCATCGGGTCCCCAGCGACGCGGCGGGCCCGCGCCCCCTAGCTGCTTTTAAAGGCAGGACGTCATATGACGTCCTGTCAGAACAAGAGAGTCTTCCGCCCCCGCCGTCATTTGACGGTGGGCGGTAGACAAGTGGTTAAATAAATAAAATAAAAATGACAATTAAATACATAAATAAAAATAAAATAAAATAAATAAATGCATAACTAACTAAATAAAAAAATAATAATTAAAAAAAAAAACATTCAAATAATCATTTTAAATAAATAAATAAATAAAATTAAAATAAAATTTACCCAAAATAAATAAATAAAATTAGAATAAAATTGACCCAAAACCCTTCTAGTTTCCAATCATGAAACAAATACACCCAGTCTACATTTTTACGCCATGATTTGCATTTTTCTTTCTACAGATAAACTGACTGAAGGAGAATTCATACAAGGAATCGTCCAGAACAAAGAAATTTTGCGTTTAATCCAGTACGAACCTCAAAAAGTCAAGGACAAGCTAAAAGAGAAAAAACACTAGCTCGGAACACGCTGAATTTTTTTTTTTTTGAAAGACTGTATACCTTCACCGACGAGAGAATCGCTGAGTCTACCGAAAAACACAAACGGAAACTCTTCTTGTCCTTAAACTGCCTCTCCACCACTCGTGTCGTGTAGGATTGCGTTGTCTGTGCTCTAATTAGTTTAACGAATAATCTGCGGATTACATCTGCAGCCTTCTTATACTCTGAAGGTCACTTACAGTAATCTTGTTGCATTTTAAACTGATATCACTCTTGTAAGGCTACTTTAAGCTAATAAAAGGCACTGAAGCCGCAGGAGGAAAACAAATAATACCAAAAAATAAATAAAAAATGAACGCCGCAGGAGGAAAACAAATAATACCAAAAAATAAATAAAAAATGAACGCCGCAGGAGAGAAAAATATTCAAAAAGTTTTCGTCAAGAGGAAAAAAAAAAAAATCACTCTGAAATGATGTTATTTATTATTTTCAGGTTGGTAGGGATGTAGTATGTGCTGTAGATGTTTTTGTTTTGTAAAAATGTTAATTGTGCAAAAAAAAAAAAAAAAAAGAAGGTAAAAATAGATGAGGAAAATATTCCTTGTTGATCATGTGGGGACTTTTTATGCTGCTGCACTGACATCATTGTTTTATTTGAAATAAAATCAAGGCTAGTCTTAAAAAAAATGATAAAAAGAGATCTTTGAATAAATTTGTTTATCAAGCAAAATATATATGTAAAAAAAAACATTGGAAGTGGAATTGAGTATTCACTTTAAATCAGCAAAATACATTCCAGGTGCATAAAAAAAAAAAAAAAAATACAAAGTCTTAGGCCTCGTACACATGATCAGTTTTTGCGACAGGAAAACCGTGGTTTTTTTTTCGCGTCGTAATTGCATACAGACGAACGAGATTTGCGATAGGAATTTTTCCTGTCACGAAAATTGAGCTCCTGCTCACAATCTTTTCTTGGCAGGAAAACTGACAGAAAAAGTGTGATGGGGCGTAAATACACACGGTCGGAATTCCTGACAAAAAGCTCACATCGCACTTTTCTTGTCAGGAAAATCCTATCGTCTGTACGAGGCATAAGGCCCTATCGTTGCATTGCTGTATTGCAGTGGCATTCATTTCACTTAGGGCTCTTTCTCACAGTGGCTGAAGGGCGGTGAAAACCCCCGGCAGTGCCGGTGTCTTGTCGGATAGGGTCCGGCCTCGACTGCGCAGGCGCCGCGCCTGCGCAGTCGGTGGCTACGGAAATCTCCACTCAATGGTAATACACGCCCCCTCTGCTCGCTGGTTATACAAGCCCCCCCCCCGCTCGCTCTATACAGCAAGGGGCAGTGGTTATACACGCCCCCTCCGCTCGATGGTAATACACGCCCCCTTCGCTCGCTGGTTATTCAAGCCCCCGCTCGCTCTATACAGCAAGGGGCAGTGGTTATACACGCCCCCTCCGCTCGATGGTTATACACGCCCCCTCTGCTCGCTGGTTATACAAGCCCCCCCCCCGCTCGCTCTATACAGCAAGGGGCAGTGGTTATACACGCCCCCTCCGCTCGATGGTAATACACGCCCCCTTCGCTCGCTGGTTATTCAAGCCCCCGCTCGCTCTATACAGCAAGGGGCAGTGGTTATACACGCCCCCTCCGCTCGATGGTTATACACGCCCCCTCCGCTCGATGGTTATACACGCCCCTTCCGCTCAATGGTTATACACGCCCCCTCCGCTCGCTGGTTATACAAGCCCCCTCCGCTCAATGGTTATACACGCCCCCTCCGCTCGCTGGTTATACACGCCCCCTCTGCTCGCTGGTTATACACGCCCCCTCCGCTCGCTGGTTATACACGCCCCCTCCACTCGCTGGTTATACACGCCCCCTCCACTCGCTGGTTATACACGCCCCCTCCGCTTGCTGGTTATACACGCCCCCTCCGCTCACTGGTTATACACGCCCCCTCCACTCGCTGGTTATACACGCCCCCTCCACTCGCTGGTTATACACGCCCCCTCCGCTCGCTGGTTATACAAGCCCCCTCCGCTCGCTGGTTATACACACCCCCTCTGCTCACTGGTTATACACGCCCCCTCCACTCGCTGGTTATACACGCCCCCTCCGCTCGCTGGTTATACACGCCCCCTCCGCTCGCTGGTTATACAAGCCCCCTCCGCTCGCTCTGTACAGCAAGGGGCAGTGGTTATACACGCCCCCTCCGCTCGCTGGTTATATACGCCCCCTCCACTCGCTGGTTATACAAGCCCCCTCCGCTCGCTCTGTACAGCAAGGGGCAGTGGTTATACACGCCCCCTCCGCTCGATGGCCAGTGCTTTTCTCAAAGGGGCGGATGTCATATTGAGCAGTGTTTTTTGGGGGCATGTCTTTATCAATAAACTACACGTCTGCGGGGCGTGTTTACACAACTCAAGGGCGGGTTTTTCAAAGTTTGTATAACTTGTATAACCAACGAGTGGAGGGGGCGTGTATAACCAGCCACAAGCATCGGGTCGGGAGCGAGCTCAGCGTTCATTGCGCATGCTCCATTTACAGCTGACAAACAGCTGTTCGGGCTCGGAGATTTCCGTAGCCTCCGTTTGGGCACGCTAGAGGAACCATATCGTCAGAACACCGGATTTATAAGGGGGCAAAAGGGGGAATAGCCCTGGGCCCCCTGACAGAAGGCGCCCCCTCTATAATTTTTTTTTTATTTTAAATATTAAAAAATTATATAAAAATTATTATTATATATATTATTGTATTATATAAAATAATAAAAAATAAATAATAATAAAATAATATAAAATATATAATAATAAATTACTTTCTTTTATTAAATATATCTTGGGAAGAAAACATTTTGCTGGCCATCATCATGGCAGCCACAGCCCGAGTAGAAAAGCCTGTCGCCTGCCAGCATGCTGAAAAGAGGAAACTCTCTTGTGTGGAAGCAACGGCCTCTCTTCATAGGTCCCTGCTGTGTCAGAGCTAGAGCTCTCCAATCAACAAAGCTAATGCTGCCTGCTGATTGGAGAGCTCTAGCTCTGCTCATCAGGGGGCATGTCAGACCTCTGCAGAGCAGGGCTGTCTTAATAGCATCATGGGCCCCTGGGCAAAGTAATACTCTGGGGCCCGTACCAGCCTGCCCCAATTTACACACCTACTATCAAGAATCAAAGTATAAATAGTTGATAGAATTAAACATATATTTATTAGTATTTGAATGATATTGTAGCTGGGTGATAATGTTACATCATGCACCTCATCCCTTTTAGATATGTAAATAGCACAGTGAGTAACCAGTGGGATTATAGTGGTGCCGCTATAAAAATGTGCCAGGTATAAAAATGTGATATATTTGTTTTACACATATCCAAAGGAGGGTCACAGTAGGTGTTCACTTTAAGAGTTTTTTTTTTTGGTGAATTTTGGTGAAATATGTTGGGATCAGACACTACACCTTTACCAAATGCTTAAAGTGAACACCTACTGTGACCCTGCTTTGAATAGGTGGTGTTCACTTTAAGCGTTTGGTAAAGGTGTAGTGTCTGATCCCAACATGTTTCACCAAAATTGGTTTTCTCAGGGGATTTTTAGAATATCGTGGCGAAACATGTTGGGAACAGACACTGATGTGAACACCACCTATCCAAAGCAGGGTCACAGTAGGTGTTCACTTTAAGCATTTGGTAAAGGAGTAGTGTCTGATCCCAACATGTTTCGCCAAAATTCACCAAAATTGGCTTCCTCAGGGGATTTATGAACGATCACGGCGAAACATGTTGGGATCAGACACTACACCTTTACCAAACGCTTAAAGTGAACAATACATGTCCAAAGGAGGGTCACAGTGGGTGTTCACTTTAAGCGTTTGGTAAAGGTGTAGTGTCTGATGCCAACATGTTTTGCCGTGATCTTCTATAATTTCCCTGAGGAAGCCAATTTTGTCAAAACATGTTGGGATCAGACACTACACCTTTACAAAATGCTTAAAGTGAACACCTAATGTGACCCTCCTTTGGATATGTATTGTTCACTTTAAGCGTTTGGTAAAGGTGTAGTGTCTGATCCCAACATGTTTCGCCGTGATCGTTTATATCGATATATCAAATTATATCACCTTTTAAGTTTTAGCTCGTTTCTGTTTCTTCGCACCGCTATAATCCCACTGGTTACTCTCTGCTATTTACATATATTTATTATTACTTCCAATAGAATAGATTTTAAACAATTAGAAAACATGCCATAAATCAAAGACTAATCAACATAAAGGGTAAAGTATGGGGGGGGGGGGGGAATCAGGAGAGCCCAATACTGGGATCTGGAGGACACAGAACAGGCTGCAGGACACTGCCATCCCGGGACAGCTTGGTAAAAAGCATGGCTGTCCCGGCACATCTGGGACGGTTGCCAAGTATGATGTTATTCAGGATTATCATGGGGCCCCCATGCACCTGGGGTTCCTGGGCAGTGCCCAGGGGTGCCCATACTTTAAGATGGCCATGCTGCAGAGAGATTATTGCCCTCTACACATAGACAAGACTCCTTCTCTGCAGCATGGTGGCAGAGGACAGGCTTTTCTACTCAGGTTGTGGCTGCTTTCTTAGGAAAACCATTTGTTAGGCCCCTTTCACACTGGCACATTTTTCAGGCGGTTTAGCGCTAATATTAGCGCTGTTATACCGCCTGAAAAAATCGTGCCCTGTATTCTTCAATGTGAAAGCCCGAAGGCTTTCACACTGAAGCGGTGCGCTAGCAGGACCGCTCCAAAAGTCCTGCTAGCCGCATCTTTACTGCGGTGAAGGAGCGATGTGTTCACCGCTCCTTTACCGCGGCTGCCCATTGAAATCAATGGGACACCGCGGTAATACCGCCCGCAAACTGCGGCAATAGCCGCGGTTTGCGGGCGGTATTAACCCTTTTTCGGCCGCTAGCGGGGGTTAAATTCACCCCGCTAGCGGCCGCATACCGCGGTGATAACGACGGTATAGCGGCGCTGAAAATCGCGCCGCTATACCACCACCGCACCTGCCCGCCCCAGTGTGAAAGGGGCCTTAGATTTGTATTGATGCATCTAAAATGTATTTAGCTGATTAAAACTGAAAGTTTCATTGAGCTTGACATTGTTCTTGTTTTGGGTTGTGTTTTTAATGAGAATTCACATTGGTAATGAACATGTAAATGTGGAATATTATATTGACAATGTTTTACTAAACAAATCTGACAGATGACCCAGTTTGCTGTATCTCTCTCTGATGATTGAAACGAGCTTGGCTGAATGATATCTGTGATATTGATCATCCACATTCTGTATTTTTTTGCTTATTTGTATTCTCTGCTCACTTAATGATGGCAGTAAAATGAAGATACATTTCTCATGTTTTCGGTATTTTAGTTTTATTTTAAATATGATTCATTCTTTTTTTTTATTTTTATGGACCAGTTTTGGTAATCACTATATAAAATATAAAAAGATAATTGTATTGAGTATTTACACATTTTTCATTCTAAACTCCTCATTTCATACCACAAATAGTGATAAAGAACCTGTGTCCTGTTCTTAAAGTGGACCTGTCAGTATGTTTCAATAAATTCCTGGCATGTCACAATATACAGCAACAGTATAATTTCTCATAAAAGCTACACATTTTATCACTAAAAGATGTCCTTGAGCTCCAGTTTGGCACTTTGCCTAGGCTAAGATGATGTCATCAGTCTGCTGCAGGCAGGAGGAAGCCTTCCCTTCCTCTCTTCCCCAGTGATCAGACTGTCACAGATGAGAGGCTGGAGCAGGAGCTGATCTGTGCCAGACATTTGTAAACACAGTACAATGCACAGGGCTCATCAGAGGAGCAGTGTCTAATGCCACGTACACATGATCGATTTTCTCGACGGTGAAAACACCGTCGAGAAAATCGACGGGAAAAACGAGGGAATGGCTTGGTTCCCTACACACGTCCGTTTTTCCCGACATTTTTTTTTTGGTCGAGAAAAACGACCTTGTGTGGGCTCCGTGGCAGTGTTTCCCTGTGGGAAAACTGCAGCGGAAAAAAACGACGGGAATCACGACGAGAAAAATTAGAGCATGTTCTAATTTTTCTCGTCGTGATTAATGCCATTTTTCCCGTCTGGAAAAATGACAAAAAGCCCACACATGGTCGTTTTTCTTGTTAAAAAAAAAATAAAAAATTTCCCGACGGGAAAAATGATCGTGTGTACGCGGCATTAATGTCAGTTGGTCTTCACCAGAGCTCCTGATGGTGAAGATGGGCTGAGAAACCTAGTCCTGGATTTCTTTGCTACAAACTGAAGCCAGGTCATTGCTCTCAGGATTGCCCCTGGAACAGAAAAGCTAGAGGAAGGAGACCGAGGAATGGACAGGCTAGAGAGTAGCCAGGTCCAGGCAGGGGTCAAAACAGGCAGCATGCCTGAGAGTAGTCAGGTCCAGGCAGGGGTCAAGGCAGGGACAGGCAAGAGAGAAGTCAGGTCCAGGCAGGTGGTAAGTGAGAGAATAGCCAGGTCCAGGAAGATGTTGAGACAGACGAGAGAGTTATCAAGTCCAGGCAGGGGTCAAGGCAGGGGCAGGTGACAGAGTAGTCAGGTCCAGGCAAGGGTTGAGGCAGGGACAATCAAGAGGGTAGCCAGGTCCAGGCAGGGGGCAAAGAATGTGGCAGACAAGAAAGTAGTCAGGCCAGGAAGATGTTGAGGCAGGCTAGAGAGTAATCAGGTCCAGGTAGGGGTAAAGGCAGGGACAGGGGTGAGAGTAGTCAAGTCCAGGCAGGGATTGAGGCAGGCAGCAGATAAGAGAGTAGTAAGGTCCAGGAAGGGTTCAGTCAAGGACAGGCCAGAGGGTAGCCAGGTCTAAGCAGGGGGTTGAGGCAGCAAACACAAAGAGTAGTCAGGTTGAGGCAGGTGGCAGGTGAGAGAGTAGCCAGGTCCAGGAAGATGTTGAGGCAGGTGGCAGGCTAGAGAGTTATCAGGTCCAGGCAGGGGTCAAGGAAGGGTCAGGTAAGAGAGTAGTTAGTTCCAGGCAGGGGTCAAGGCAGGGACAGGTAAGAGAGTAGTTAGTTCCAGGCAGGGGTCAAGGCAGGCAGCAGATAAGAGATTAGTCAGGTGCAGGAAGGTTTTAGTTAGGGACAGGCCAGACGGTAGCCAGGTCTAAGCTGTTGTTGAGGCAGCAGTCGAGAGAGTAGTCAGTTCGTGGCAGGTGGCAGATGAGAGAGTTGCCAGGTCCAGGAAGATGCTGAGGCAACAGGTGAAAGAGTAATCAAGTCCAGGTAGGGGTCAAGACAGGGACAAGCGAGAGAGTAGTCTGGTCCAGGCAGGAGTCGAGACAAGCGTCTGACATAAGAGTAGTCAGGTCCAGGCAAGGATAGAGGCAAGGACCCGCCAGAGGGTAGCCAGATCCAGAAAGATGTTGAGACTGACGAGAAATGTATCAAGTCCAGGCAGGGGTCAATGTGAGAGAGTAGTCAGGTCCTGGCAAGGGTCGAGGCAGGTCCAGGCAAGAAGGTAGCCAGGTCCACACAGGAGGCAAAGAAAGTGGCAGACAAGAGAGTAGTCAGGCCAGGAAGATGTTGCGGCAGGCTAGACAATAATCAGGTCCAGGTAGGTGTCTAGGCAGGGACAGGCGAGAGAGTAGTCAGGTCCAGGAAGGGGTTGAGGCAGGCGGCAGATAAGAGAGTAGTCAGGTCCAGGAAGGGGTTGAGGCAGGCGGCAGATAAGACAGTAGTCAGGTCCAGGAAGGGGTTCAGGCAGGCGGCAGATAAGAGAGTAGTCAGGTCCAGGAAGGGGTTGAGGCAGGCGGCAGATAAGAGAGTAGTCAGGTCCAGGAAGGGGTTGAGGCAGGCGGCAGATAAGACAGAAGTCAGGTCCAGGAAGGGGTTGAGGCAGGCGGCAGATAAGAGAGTAGTCAGGTCCAGGAAGGGGTTGAGGCAGGCGGCAGATAAGACAGTAGTCAGGTCCAGGAAGGGGTTCAGGCAGGCGGCAGATAAGAGAGTAGTCAGGTCCAGGAAGGGGTTGAGGCAGGCGGCAGATAAGAGAGTAGTCAGGTCCAGGAAGGGGTTAAGGCAGGCGGCAGATAAGACAGTAGTCAGGTCCAGGAAGGGGTTGAGGCAGGCGGCAGATAAGAGAGTAGTCAGGTCCAGGAAGGGGTTAAGGCAGGCGGCAGATAAGACAGTAGTCAGGTCCAGGAAGGAGTTGAGGCAGGCAGCAGATAAGAGAGTAGTCAGGTCCAGGAAGGGGTTGAGGCAGGCGGCAGATAAGAGAGTAGTCAGGTCCAGGAAGGGGTTAAGGCAGGCGGCAGATAAGACAGTAGTCAGGTCCAGGAAGGAGTTGAGGCAGGCAGCAGATAAGAGAGTAGTCAGGTCCAGGAAGGAGTTGAGGCAGGCAGCAGATAAGAGAGTAGTCAGGTCCAGGAAGGGGTTAAGGCAGGCGGCAGATAAGACAGTAGTCAGGTCCAGGAAGGAGTTGAGGCAGGCAGCAGATAAGAGAGTAGTCAGGTCCAGGAGGGGGTTGAGG
The DNA here is from genome assembly GCA_029206835.1 of Rana muscosa. Classification (NCBI taxonomy): domain Eukaryota; kingdom Metazoa; phylum Chordata; class Amphibia; order Anura; family Ranidae; genus Rana; species Rana muscosa. The sequence continues at coordinate 27,011,124 of CM055128.1, forward strand.
CAGGCAGCAGATAAGAGAGTAGTCAGGTCCAGGAGGGGTTGAGGAAGGCAGCAGACGAGATAGTAGTCAGGTTGAGGCAGGTGATAGAGGAGAAGTAGCCAGGTCCAGGAACATGTTGTGGCAGGCGGCACACGAGAGAGTAATCAGGTCCAGGAACATGTTGAGGCAGGCGGCACACGAGAGAGTAATCAGGTCCAGGAACATGTTGTGGCAGGCGGCACACGAGAGAGTAATCAGGTCCAGGAACATGTTGAGGCAGGCGGCACACGAGAGAGTAATCAGGTCCAGGAACATGTTGTGGCAGGCGGCACACGAGAGAGTAATCAGGTCCAGGAACATGTTGTGGCAGGCGGCACACGAGAGAGTAATCAGGTCCAGGCAGGGGTCAAGGCAGGTCAATCCAGATGGGCAGCAGGTAGACAACTAACATGTATTAAATTGTTTTGTCTCTGACGTGGTTGGTCACCTCAAAGACTAGTGTTTAAATACCCTTCTGGTCAGGGGACAGGCCCAGTGTCATTTCAGGGACTTGTTCCTGTAGAGCGGCCCCAGGAGGGGGAGGGGCACCTGACTCCTCCAAATCATAATTTTCCGTATGAAAGCGCGCTCTGTAACCAATCCATATCTCACGTACGTCAAACCCATCAAGACGTGAAGCTCCAACAATATCAGCGTTATAAAAATAAACTCGGATGATTTGGGCTCTGCAGGTTCTGCAGCTGGCGGAGTTTGCGGTCTATTTTTTTTTTGGGCAGATTGGGAGCGGGGGGATGGGAGTGATTGATGACCCCCCTCCTCGGCGGATGATTTTTCATTGCCAAAAGTTGCACAAAATCAAAGATGTGATGAAAAAAGAAAAGAGGGAGGTGAAATGTGGATGTTCCAGGACACGCTGGGGGTCGTTTACTAAGCAATGTCACTTTTCTACTTTCCTGTGTTTACCGATCCGCATTTAGAGGCTCCCCGAATGTGCCTGGCGCTACCGGATTGGCTGGAAATTTAATCTATCAGCAAGGGTCTCATTACAGCTGAATTTTAACATGTCATTACTGGGTCGCTGTACTTCTCTATGCAATGCAGGCAGATCAATGCTGGTGGGAGGAGCTGTACATAGGACACACCTCCTATAAACTCCTCCCTGTTAATCACATTCTCTGCATTCTTGCTGCAGGAGGTACTGTGACTCTAGAACAGTTATTTGGTCTTCATTGCTATTCAGGACTCCATTAGGGAGACTTCCCCTCACTTCCTGTCCTGCTGACAACATTTTACCAGACAGGAAGTGTTGGAAAGTTTCCAACAGTACCACAAACAGAACTAAAAAATATTTTCTTTGGTTGATTAGGGGAAGAAAAAAAAAAAACAATAACAAAGAAAAAAAAAACACAAGTTATTAAGAAATTTCCTGTGCTGGTTGAATGTTTTTTAATAAAACTGCAAATACTGCACTTGGCCACTAGATGGTACTAAGTTTCATAGGCATTCCCTAAGACAGTTAGCACCATCTAGTGGCCAAATGTGGCATTTTCTGTTTTAAATAAAAGAAAAACATTTCTCCAGCACCAGAAATAATTGAATAATATAAATTTTGGCCCCATTTGCATGGAACAAATCTATGTACACTTTTTACTGGTTGGATTGGGTTAATTTACACTTGCTTGGGTTTTAACACACATTAAAGTGCCTACCACTTCAACATGCTTTTTAATGTGTTTTTGATGCTTCTGTGGTGCTTTTTTGAAGCTTTAATGAAGCAAATGCCATGTGTGTGTTTTGATTTTTGTTTTGTTTTAAAGGGGCTCAGTAGAACCCCAGCTCATTAGTATCTCTGTTCAGCAGATCCCCAGCTCATTGGTACACTCATTCGGCAGATCCCAAGCTTTAGTTGTACCCCCAGCTCTGCTGATACCCCACTCAGTAGTACCCCCAGTCCTGCTGACCCCCCACTCAGTCACACCCCCAACTCTGCTGATTCCCTGCTCAGTAGTAACCCCCCAAGCTCTGCTGAACCCCCACTCAGTAGTACCCCCAGCTCTGCTGATCCCCCACTCAGTAGTACCCACAGCTCTGCTGATCCCCCACTCAGTCACATCCCCAACTCTGCTGATTCCCCACTCAGTAGTAACCCCCAGCTCTGCTGATCCCCCACTCAGTAGAACCCACAGCTCTGCTGATCCCCTGCTCAGTAGTATCCCCAGCTCTGCTGATCCCCCACTCAGTAGCCCCCCCAACTATGCTGATCCCCTGCTCAGTAGTAACCCCCAGCTCTGCTGATCCCCCACTCAGTAGCCCCCAACTATGCCTATCCCCTGCTCAGTAGTAACCCCCAGCTCTGATGAACCCCTGCTCAGTAGAAACCCCAGCTCCGCTGATCCTCCTCTCAGCAGCATCCCCAGCTCTGCTGATCCCCCACTCAGGAGCCCCCCCAACTATGCTGATCCCCTGCTCAGTAGTAACCCCCAGCTCTGCTGATTCCCCACTCAGTAGCCCCCAACTATGCCTATCCCCTGCTCAGTAGTAACCCCCAGCTCTGATGAACCCCTGCTCAGTAGAAACCCCAGTTCTGCTGATCCTCCTCTCAGCAGTATCCCCAGCTCTGCTGATCCCCCACTCAGGAGCCCCCCCAACTATGCTGATCCCCCACTCAGTTGTACCCCCAACTCTGCTGATCACCTGCCCAGTAATAACCCACAGCTCTAGTGTCCTCATAAAGGTCTGCATAAGAAAAACAGAAAAATATGCAGAACATTAGAAACCCTCTATGTTGTAAATAAAGGAAACCGATACGATATGGACAAAAGAAAAAAAGTGTACTTACTGACAATTTTTTTTTCTTATAAATGTTTCATTTTTTTTGTGAGGGGCCCAGAGGTCCCCAGGGCCCCGGATGGCAATCCCCCCTTTTTTTTGTTGTTGTTCTTTTTTTCTTTTCGTGGCACCCCCCGCTTCTCAATTCGCAGCTGCCCCCACCCCGCTTCTCAATTTGTGGCGGCCAGCACCCTCCCCCCCCCCAGGTTCTCCTCTCTGCTCCAGGGGGCCCATGCCTGAAGCTGTGTAAGGGGCCCCAAAATTCCTGATGGCGGCCCTGACTATATATGTATGTAAGTATATAATATATGACACCATTGATATCCCGGATTGTAGGTTCTTATTCATCCATATCTCAGTATTTTATCTATGGTTATCTGCTGCTCCTCGCCAAATCCATACATATATATCTCATCCCCTGTTTGAGACTATCGTATGAGGATACCTGGAGTATACGAGCCAATAGGTATACCTTTTGTTGATTCTGTCTTCTGGTTTTATATCAATTACAGTTGACCTATATTAATCCTGGCTACGAGAATTTTTCTCTTTGGGAGCTAGTTCCTTCTCTATGGGATATTAACCCCCCCCCTCCCCCTTTCTTGACTACTTGATGAATAAGGCTAACCGTTGCACTGCACGTTGCGATTCTCTTTTGGACAATGCAGTGTTTTTAAAAGTATATAATTGTTACTTCAATTACAAATATATCTGTTTCATTTTTAGACAGTGAGACCCGTTTCCTCTCTTTGCAACTCACGAATCCCGAATGTGTCCTGATGAAGCTTAACAGCGGAACGCGTTGACGCACTAGGGCTCAGCTCACTATATATTATGCTCTTTAATATATATGTTTTTTAATTTGTTTTTCATGCTCCCTTTCATACCATATATGTATTTATGTCTTAATAAAGACAAATATTTTTCTATAATTTTATTGTTTACTGTGCCTTTAAAGTCTGACTTTGGGTCACCTTTTGGGATCCCTTTTTTTTTGTATTTCTATATATCATTTACGGATGAGGCAATGTGAGTGCTTCCTCCTTCTATTGTGTGATAATAGTGTATGACTGTGGTGGGCAGGGCTGGGACAAGGGATGGGCAGAAGGGGCAGCTGCCCTGGGTGCAGTAAAGCAAGGGGTTAGAGAATAGACGCAGGGCAGTACGCTCATTCCATAGCATGCACTAGTGGTGGTGGGGGAGGGGTGCAGTTCTGCATCTTGTAGTGGGACATTAGAGTGTAAGCTCCTTTGGTGCAGTATTCACATTTGGTCATCTTACAAATTCAGACCTTCCATTTATGCAAAGTATTTCGGCTCTTGCAAATCCCTCTCCCCCTCCCCCGTAGCTCAGGTAGGTCACCTTCACGTTACGCATGAGGATGAAAGATGCGGAGTGACATTTTTGCGCCCAGGATGAGGAGTGACGGTTCATACATCAGGCAGATGACGGGGATTCTGGTCTTCGTCCTAATTCTTTATTAATGGTTTGCGCCTCTATAATAAGATCTGTATAGTGGGGGTGGGGGGGGGAGGGGGTTTCTGCTAGTCTGCACTATGGGGGTTATCTGCATAAAAGCCGGGTTCTTGTGCTCCTGTCTGTAGTAGTTTTCCTGGCACTGCTCCTGCATGAGTTGCTCTAGAAGGACTATAGACAGTTTATGACGAATAATATCCGTGTTGATATGAAAACGATACCAATGAATATTTTAGCATCATTTTCTGTGTGTGGGTTCACCGGTGTGAGGCAAAGATTTGGCGCCGCCGACGCACCGTGAATTGAAATGGGTCATTAGCAGAGATTTTTATGTTTCCCCGGAAAGCGTCTCTCCTCTATCGCGCACATAAAAAGCGCTCTCCTCTCCGTAATTTATACGTTCGCGGCGGTCCTTTTGTCACTGCCAGACGCCCATCTGTGGAGGGGAATTAAACCGACACCTGCACAGCCGCCAATTAATTAGCGGTGAACTTTCCTGTTGGCGGCGCTAATTTGGCTTCCAGCGTGCAATCCATCATGTGATAATGAGATCCGATCGCTCGCAGGAAATCTACTCCTAGGAAACGGTTTATTATACGGCGGAGACGCAACCCCGCCGCCAAAGCGAGAAGCACTTATGTCATTACAGCTGAACTCCCGGCTATATACACATCTAAAGTCAACATGTCATCTGTCCGATCTGCTGAAGGATTTGTAAATCTGTCCGCACACCTCTACCGGACAGCACAGCCAGGTGGAATTGTTACACTTTAGTGATTGGAATTTATTTATTTTAGCCTTTAGCGCGAAAATATTTCTATTTATTTACTATGGTTGTGTAAGGTGAACACTATTAGTTTTTGCAGCTCTTGGCACATTTGTTATACTCTTCCACATATTCTTTTACTCATTAGTAGCGCAGAAGATTTTCACTTTTACAGCCAGGTGGGGGACACAACTTTCTCTGCTAGTTATTTAAAACCCCTTCACAGGGATGTAACGCAAATATGCGGCCTTCGGCTTGAAGGGGATGTACTAGGATGATATGCTGCTGCAGGCATCACCCCGGGTCCATTTTTTGGAGCCGACGGTCGGCTTTCTTGTAATGACAACCGATGCGGCTCAGCAGCCGTTCAGCTCTTATCCCAGGAAGCGGGAGGGGACGGCCACCTCCTGCCACCTTCCGGGGCTCGTCAGGGCTCTCCCGTCCCACCAGGAGGCCCGAGCGACCAGCCGGCACGTCCGTCGACTGGCCAGAGACCGAAACAAAGCCGGAATCGGCTGCGATCGGATCTCAGATCTAGTAATCCCGAAGCAATGTCATGACAGCACTTCCGGTTTACTGAAGATTTAAATGGCGCCAAATTTAAAAAAATTACCGTATTCAAAACAGCCAAACTTGGCGTTTTGAATGCTTTTAGGTGCAAAGGAGGAGTTTGGGGACCTAAAGATCCCTCCATAAAGAGTACCTGTCACTGCCTATTAGGCTAGGGTGACCAGACATCCCCGGTTTCTGGGGACAGTCCCCGGATTGAGGACATTGTCCCCGGACCAAGTCTGTCCCCAGTTTTGTCCTCAGATCGGATTTGGACAGGGGCTGGGGCAATTTCAAAGACAGTCAGTGCAGAATAAAAAAAAAAAATTCTGAATTGCAACCAACCCCCCCCCCCCCACTCCGCTAGCTTAGGGGGGTGTATTTTTTCCATTATCTGTGCCCCTTTCTGATGATCATGTGCTGGTCGGAGCGGAGGGAATATTTCTTCAGTTTCGGGTGCCCATTCAGCTCCGCTCGCATGTTCTTCTGCCTTGGCTCAAGTCCCGGCCAGCCGCCTGCCTGCTTATCTCCTTGCCTTCCCTGGCGGAGTGATCTTCCTCCTCTCCCCACCCAGTAGTAGCCGGGGGCCGGAGAGTAAGACTTGACAGGCTGTGAGGCGGGCGGTGGTGATGGGCAGAGAGTCGCTGATTGCCGCCATTACTAGTAAAAAAATAAAATATGTCCCCGGATTTCATTTTAAAAATCTGGTCACCTTATATTAGGCTGTATTCACACCTGAGCGTTTTCAGCTCATAAAGCATTTGTAAAGCCTCGTACACACGACCGGTTTTCTCGGCAAGAAAACTGCTGGGAGAGCTTTTTGCCGAGAAAACCGTTCGTGTGTATGGTTTCTCGTCGGGAAAGCTGCCGGGAATCACGACGAGAAAAATAGAGAACCTGCTCTCTCTTTTTCTCGTCAGGATTCTCGGCAGAGTTTCCCTGCCGAGAAACCCAGTCGTCTGTATGCTTACCTGTCCAGGGAAACTACAAGGTTAGTGTGAGTTGTAGCAAGATGGCGGCGACGGCATCGAATGAGACAAGCGCCGGGTCGTCGTAGTCGATGACGTCACCGCGTTCTTGCCATTCAAAAGAACAGCGGTTCTTTTGAATGGTCGCGTGTGCACACAGGGCTTGGCAAGACAAGCTTGCCAGGAATCCCGTCGAGAAAAACTACGTTTTTTTTTCGACGGGATTCCCGCCCGTGTGTACGAGGCTATAGGCTGGATTCACACTTACGCATTTTTAGTGCTTTTTGCATTTTGCAGATTTGCACTCCAGATTGTCTTTTATAGGAAACCACGATAAATGGACTGTAGTGCAAATCTGCAAAAATGCAAAAAGCACTAAAACTGCATAGGTGTGAATCCAGCCTACAACCCCCCTGAAAAAACGCCTGAAAAACGTCCAACAAGCAAAATCCCATTCATTTCAATGGCACCTGTGCACATCTGAGCGTTTTGTCACCTGAAGCAAAACGCCTGAAAAACGCCCTAAGCTCAAAAAAGAACATGAGCTTCTTTGGGGAAGATTACAGGTGTTTTTCTGCCTTTAACATTGGTGACCTAAACAAAATCGCGGCAAAAACGCGGTACAAAACGCGGCAAAATCGCGGTACAAAAGCGCGACTTTGAAACTCTCAGGTGTGAGTTAGGCCCCTTTCACACTGACACGTTTTTCAGGTGGTTTAGCGCTAAAAATAGCGCTGCTATGCCGCCTGAAAAAATCGTGCCCTGCACTCTTCAGTGTGACAGCCTGCAGGCTGTCACACTGAAGCGGTGCGCTAGCAGGACCGCTCCAAAAGTCCTGCTAGCCGCATCTTTTCAGCGGTGAGAGGAGTTGAAGGAGAAGGTGTTTACCACTCCTTTACCGCTACTGCCCATCGAAAGCAATGGGAAACCGCAGTAATACTGCCAGCAATGCGCCTCTGCAGAAGCGCATTGTGGGCGGTATTAACCCTTTTTTGGCCGCTAGCGGGGGTTAAAATCACCCTGCTAGCGGCCGAATATCGCGGAAAAAACGACGGTATAGTGGCGCTATTTTTTAGCGCCGCTATACCGCCAGCGCGCCTCCCCGCCCCAGTGTGAAAGGGGCCTAAATAAAGAGAATATTCCCTCAGGTGTGAATGCAGCCTACTGTCACATGGGATGTTTAAATTCCTTGTGACAGCAATAAAAGTGATCAGAAAAAATAAATAATTAAAGGGACAGTGTAAAAAAAAAAAAAAAAATGACATGCCCCAAAGTCACTTTCCTTGGAATGCAACTTTCCATTTTTTTTTACTTTTTCTCAGGCGGCTAAAGCGGAAGTTCTCTTCTCCCCCTCCCTCCTTGCAATCTTCTGGGACACATCACAGGTCCCAGAAGATTGCCCGACCAATGGGGAGGCGCTGTGCAACTCACGCATTCGCTGTGCGCACCCTTCTGTGAAGCCGCAAGCTGTCACAGCCGGGTGCCCATACTCGCAATGCCGGCATCGGGGAGAGGCGAGGGAGAGAACCGAGTGCTCGGGCCGTTGTATCGCTGGACCATGGGACAGGCGAGTGTCTGTTTAATAACTCACTTGTTGTAGCTGCTGACTTTTAATAAACACAAAAATGAGTGGAACTCCATTTTAAGGTGAAAAACCTTCTGTGCTGCAGAATCCCCCCCACCCTCTTCAGCCCCACCTTTATTTTTACCTGAACCCGATCTGATCCAGCGATGTGCATGAGAGCAGTGTCTTTCTCTGCTGTCTTCCTCCTCATTGGACAGATTGATAGCAGCGGGAGCCATTGGCCATTGGCTCCCACTGCTGTCAATCAAATGCTTTGCTGAGCGAGTGGAGCGGGGCCGAGCCACCCGCTTTTGTGTCAATAGACGCAGACAGGGCAGCTCAGGAGCGAGCATGCACGGGTGCCCCCATGGAAAGTGGTCACTTGCCGAAGAGGAGGAACCTGGAGCACCAATGGGGGATCCCAGAAGAAGGGGATGGGGGCTGCTCTGCCCAAAACTATTACACAGAGCAGGTAAGTATCACTTGTTTGTTATTTTAATAAAAAATAAATAAAATAATAAATCTTTAGTATTGCTTTAACCACTTCAGCCCCCAGACCATTAGGCTGACAAATGACCAGGCCACTTTTTGCGATTCGGCACTGTGTCGCTTTAACTGACAATTGCGCAGACGTGCGACACTGTGCCCAAACAAGATTGACGTCCTTTTTTTCCCACAAATAGAGCTTTCTTTTGGTGGTATTTGATCCCCTCGGCGGCTTTTATTCTTTGCGCTATAAATAAAAATAGAGCGACAATTTTGAAAAAAAAATCAATATTTTTTACTTTTTGCTATAATAAATATCCCCAAAAAATATATAAAAAAACACATTTTTTTTCCTCAGTTTAGGCCGATACGTATTCTTCTACATATTTTTGGTAAAAAAAATCCCAATAAACGTTTATTGATTGGTTTGCGCAAAAGTTATAGCGTCTACAAAATAGGGGGTAGTTTTATGGCATTTTTATTAATATTATTTTTTTTTTTACTAGTTATGGCGGCGATCTGCAATTTTTATCGTGACTGCGACATTATTGCAGACACATCGGACACTTTTGGCGCTATTTTGGGACCATTCACATTTATACAGCGATCAGTGCTATAAAAATGCACGGATTACTGTGCAAACGTGACTGGCAGTGAAGGGGTTAACCTGTAGGGGGCGGGGAAGGGGTTAATTGTGTCCTAGGGAGTGATTCTAACTGTGTGGGGGATGGGCTAGCAGTGACACGACACTGATTACTGCTCCCGATGACAGGGAGCAGACGATCAGTGTCCTGTCACTAGGCAGAACGGGGATATGCTGTGTTTACACTGGCCTCTCCCCGTTCTTCAGCTCCTTGACACGATCGCGGGCACCCGGCGGACATCGAGTCCGCGGGCCTGATCACGGAGCCTGCGGCAGGCGCGTGCGCGCACGGTGGCATATTCAAAGTGACGTAAATATACGTCACTTTGCGCAGCCGTGCCATTCTGCCGACATATATCTGCAGGAGGCGGTCGGCAAGCGGTTAAACTGATGCTTATTCCACTCTTATTTTCCCTGCATCCCCTTTCATCAACATGCTAATGACATTTTTGCATAAAACTTTTTTCTATTTCTGTACATACCTAATTTTAGACCCAGTGATGTCATCACTGGGTCTCTATGCTTCTCTATGGAATGAAGGAAGGTCATGGCTGGTGGGAGGGGCCAGTAGGGTGCTGTACATTGAAAACATCACAGTGCCCAGCCTCAGTACTCCTCTCAAAAGCCCTAAGTCCTCATGCCAGCAGTGGGAGGAGTCATGCAAATACCAATAGACCCAGATGGGTGGATGTCAGCTTGCAGGAGTGAGTGCTCCTAGGCAGGGCTGTATTTGCATGAAGACTGCCCTAGGCACCGCCCACATGTGATGCTGAGCCTCCATGATTGACAGAACTTAAATCCAATGAATGAAAGGGTCAGGCCAGATGAGGAGCAAAGAGCTGGATGGTGCTCGATCGATAGTACAACCAGCCTAACGGATTTTCTTACAAATTGGTAAATCGGGTACAACCAGCCTGCCCATTAATGAATTAGATCTTAGCCGGTCCCTGCTGAACCCAGCCGAGATTCGATCCATCTATGGCCTGCTTTACATAGTAGCCTTGTCTCCGTATTGCACAATTAGCGCTGAATTCTAGAAGAGCGAAAGACAACAAATCCCCCATTAAATGCTCCAAACCCAGAATTAGATGTTGGGATAGTTATGTAAGAATTAGCTGATGTTCAAAGCTATGAACAGGAGGGCCCCCTGCTGGACAAGAAATATATCATCCCCTCTCACTGGAGCTTTACATTGTAGCTGCTGACTTTTATTAAAAGGAGACTCGCCTGTCCAGGATGAAAACCTCACATAATAATGAAATACAGTAAAAAAATAAAATAAAAAAACAGAAAAAAAATCCCCATGTACATAAGTATCACAGGCTCCTCCCATGTACATAAGAATCACAGGCTCCTCCCATGTACATAAGTATCACAGGCTCCTCCCATGTACATAAGTATCACAGGCTCCTCCCATGTACATAAGTATCACAGGCTCCTCCCATGTACATAAGTATCACAGGCTCCTCACATGTACATAAGTATCACAGGCTCCTCACATGTACATAAGTATCACAGGCTCCTCACATGTACATAAGGATCACAGCCTTTGCTCAATACTTTGGTGAAGCTCCTTTGGCACCAATTACAGCCTCAAGTCTTTCTGAGTATGATGCTACAAGATTGGCACACCTATTTCTGGGCAGTTTCTCCCATTCTTCTTTGCAGGACCTCTCAAGCTCCATCAGGTTGGATGGGGAGGGTCGGTACACAGACATTTTCAGATCTCTCCAGAGATGTTCAATCGGGTTCAAGTCTGGGCTCTGTCTGGGCCACTCAAGGACATTCACAGAGTTGTCCCGTAGCCACTAGGGATGAGCTTCGTGTTCGAGTCGAACATACGTTCGACTCGAACATCGGCTGTTCGATCGTTCGACGAAGATCGAACGATTTGGGCCGTTCGCGCCAAATTCGAGTGACGCGAACGGCCCACAATGCACTACGCCATCGCAGTGTCATCCAGGCGCTGTGATTGGCCAAGCATGCACTGTGACCCCGCATGCTTGGCCAATCACAGCGCCGGCAGCGAGGAGAGCAATGATTGGCCACAGGCAGGATGCCTGTGGCCAATTATTGCTGAGGGTGTTTAGTACACGCCCCACACTATAAAAGGCCGCCACCACGGCGGCCTAGTGTAGTGTGTTCCGGAGCAGGGAAAGAGAAGCATAGGCAGGGACAGTGACATTTATTTCTTTCTTGCTTAACCTGGATTCCTTTAGTTTAGGGAAAGAGAAGGATAGGTAGGGAGAGTGTCAGTGTGTTTTACTGTTCGAATCCTTGTTTCTAGGGACAAAGAAGGAAAGTGAGGGGAATTCTCCTTGTGCTATAGTGTGCTTTAAAAAAACATTTTTTAGGGACAGAAAACTCTAGGTAGGGAGAGTGTCAGTTTCTTTCACTGTGCGAATCCTTGTTTCTAGGGACAGGGAAGGACAGTGAGTGAATTCTCCTTGTGCTATAGTGTGCTTTAAAAAAAACATTTTTTCTAGGGACAGAAAACTCTAGGTAGGGAGAGTGTCAGTGTCTTTTACTGTGCGAATCCTTGTTTCTAGGGACAAAGAAGGAAAGTGAGGGGAATTCTCCTTGTGCTATAGTGTGCTTTAAAAAAACATTTTTTCTAGGGACAGAAAACTCTAGGTAGGGAGAGTGTCAGTTTCTTTCACTGTGCGAATCCTTGTTTCTAGGGACAGGGAAGGACAGTGAGTGAATTCTCCTTGTGCTATAGTGTGCTTTAAAAAAACATTTTTTCTAGGGACAGAAAACTCTAGGTAGGGAGAGTGTCAGTTTCTTTCACTGTGCGAATCCTTGTTTCTAGGGACAAAGAAGGAAAGTGAGGGGAATTCTCCTTGTGCTATAGTGTGCTTTAAAAAAACATTTTTTCTAGGGACAGAAAACTCTAGGTAGGGAGAGTGTCAGTTTCTTTCACTGTGTGAATCCTTGTTTCTAGGGACAGGGAAGGACAGTGAGTGAATTCTCCTTGTGCTATAGTGTGCTTTAAAAAAACATTTTTTCTAGGGACAGAAAACTCTAGGTAGGGAGAGTGTCAGTTTCTTTCACTGTGCGAATCCTTGTTTCTAGGGACAGGGAAGGACAGTGAGTGAATTCTCCTTGTGCTATAGTGTGCTTTAAAAAAACATTTTTTCTAGGGACAGAAAACTCTAGGTAGGGAGAGTGTCAGTGTCTTTTACTGTGCGAATCCTTGTTTCTAGGGACAAAGAAGGAAAGTGAGGGGAATTCTCCTTGTGCTATAGTGTGCTTTAAAAAAACATTTTTTCTAGGGACAGAAAACTCTAGGTAGGGAGAGTGTCAGTTTCTTTCACTGTGCGAATCCTTGTTTCTAGGGACAGGGAAGGACAGTGAGTGAATTCTCCTTGTGCTATAGTGTGCTTTAAAAAAACATTTTTTCTAGGGACAGAAAACTCTAGGTAGGGAGAGTGTCAGTTTCTTTCACTGTGCGAATCCTTGTTTCTAGGGACAAAGAAGGAAAGTGAGGGGAATTCTCCTTGTGCTATAGTGTGCTTTAAAAAAACATTTTTTCTAGGGACAGAAAACTCTAGGTAGGGAGAGTGTCAGTGTCTTTTACTGTGCGAATCCTTGTTTCTAGGGACAAAGAAGGAAAGTGAGGGGAATTCTCCTTGTGCTATAGTGTGCTTTAAAAAAACATTTTTTCTAGGGACAGAAAACTCTAGGTAGGGAGAGTGTCAGTTTCTTTCACTGTGCGAATCCTTGTTTCTAGGGACAGGGAAGGACAGTGAGTGAATTCTCCTTGTGCTATAGTGTGCTTTAAAAAAACATTTTTTCTAGGGACAGAAAACTCTAGGTAGGGAGAGTGTCAGTTTCTTTCACTGTGCGAATCCTTGTTTCTAGGGACAAAGAAGGAAAGTGAGGGGAATTCTCCTTGTGCTATAGTGTGCTTTAAAAAAACATTTTTTCTAGGGACAGAAAACTCTAGGTAGGGAGAGTGTCAGTTTCTTTCACTGTGCGAATCCTTGTTTCTAGGGACAGGGAAGGACAGTGAGTGAATTCTCCTTGTGCTATAGTGTGCTTTAAAAAAACATTTTTTCTAGGGACAGAAAACTCTAGGTAGGGAGAGTGTCAGTTTCTTTCACTGTGCGAATCCTTGTTTCTAGGGACAAAGAAGGAAAGTGAGGGGAATTCTCCTTGTGCTATAGTGTGCTTTAAAAAAACATTTTTTCTAGGGACAGAAAACTCTAGGTAGGGAGAGTGTCAGTTTCTTTCACTGTGCGATTCCTTGTTTCTAGGGACAGGGAAGGACAGTGAGTGAATTCTCCTTGTGCTATAGTGTGCTTTAAAAAAACATTTTTTCTAGGGACAGAAAACTCTAGGTAGGGAGAGTGTCAGTTTCTTTCACTGTGCGAATCCTTGTTTCTAGGGACAGGGAAGGACAGTGAGTGAATTCTCCTTGTGCTATAGTGTGCTTTAAAAAAACATTTTTTCTAGGGACAGAAAACTCTAGGTAGGGAGAGTGTCAGTTTCTTTCACTGTGCGAATCCTTGTTTCTAGGGACAAAGAAGGAAAGTGAGGGGAATTCTCCTTGTGCTATAGTGTGCTTTAAAAAAACATTTTTTCTAGGGACAGAAAACTCTAGGTAGGGAGAGTGTCAGTTTCTTTCACTGTGTGAATCCTTGTTTCTAGGGACAGGGAAGGACAGTGAGTGAATTCTCCTTGTGCTATAGTGTGCTTTAAAAAAACATTTTTTCTAGGGACAGAAAACTCTAGGTAGGGAGAGTGTCAGTTTCTTTCACTGTGCGAATCCTTGTTTCTAGGGACAGGGAAGGACAGTGAGTGAATTCTCCTTGTGCTATAGTGTGCTTTAAAAAAACATTTTTTCTAGGGACAGAAAACTCTAGGTAGGGAGAGTGTCAGTGTCTTTTACTGTGCGAATCCTTGTTTCTAGGGACAAAGAAGGAAAGTGAGGGGAATTCTCCTTGTGCTATAGTGTGCTTTAAAAAAACATTTTTTCTAGGGACAGAAAACTCTAGGTAGGGAGAGTGTCAGTTTCTTTCACTGTGCGAATCCTTGTTTCTAGGGACAGGGAAGGACAGTGAGTGAATTCTCCTTGTGCTATAGTGTGCTTTAAAAAAACATTTTTTCTAGGGACAGAAAACTCTAGGTAGGGAGAGTGTCAGTTTCTTTCACTGTGCGAATCCTTGTTTCTAGGGACAAAGAAGGAAAGTGAGGGGAATTCTCCTTGTGCTATAGTGTGCTTTAAAAAAACATTTTTTCTAGGGACAGAAAACTCTAGGTAGGGAGAGTGTCAGTGTCTTTTACTGTGCGAATCCTTGTTTCTAGGGACAAAGAAGGAAAGTGAGGGGAATTCTCCTTGTGCTATAGTGTGCTTTAAAAAAACATTTTTTCTAGGGACAGAAAACTCTAGGTAGGGAGAGTGTCAGTTTCTTTCACTGTGCGAATCCTTGTTTCTAGGGACAGGGAAGGACAGTGAGTGAATTCTCCTTGTGCTATAGTGTGCTTTAAAAAAACATTTTTTCTAGGGACAGAAAACTCTAGGTAGGGAGAGTGTCAGTTTCTTTCACTGTGCGAATCCTTGTTTCTAGGGACAAAGAAGGAAAGTGAGGGGAATTCTCCTTGTGCTATAGTGTGCTTTAAAAAAACATTTTTTCTAGGGACAGAAAACTCTAGGTAGGGAGAGTGTCAGTTTCTTTCACTGTGCGAATCCTTGTTTCTAGGGACAGGGAAGGACAGTGAGTGAATTCTCCTTGTGCTATAGTGTGCTTTAAAAAAACATTTTTTCTAGGGACAGAAAACTCTAGGTAGGGAGAGTGTCAGTTCTTTCACTGTGCGAATCCTTGTTTCTAGGGACAAAGAAGGAAAGTGAGGGGAATTCTCCTTGTGCTATAGTGTGCTTTAAAAAAACATTTTTTCTAGGGACAGAAAACTCTAGGTAGGGAGAGTGTCAGTTTCTTTCACTGTGCGATTCCTTGTTTCTAGGGACAGGGAAGGACAGTGAGTGAATTCTCCTTGTGCTATAGTGTGCTTTAAAAAAACATTTTTTCTAGGGACAGAAAACTCTAGGTAGGGAGAGTGTCAGTTTCTTTCACTGTGCGAATCCTTGTTTCTAGGGACAGGGAAGGACAGTGAGTGAATTCTCCTTGTGCTATAGTGTGCTTTAAAAAAACATTTTTTCTAGGGACAGAAAACTCTAGGTAGGGAGAGTGTCAGTTTCTTTCACTGTGCGAATCCTTGTTTCTAGGGACAAAGAAGGAAAGTGAGGGGAATTCTCCTTGTGCTATAGTGTGCTTTAAAAAAACATTTTTTCTAGGGACAGAAAACTCTAGGTAGGGAGAGTGTCAGTTTCTTTCACTGTGCGAATCCTTGTTTCTAGGGACAGGGAAGGACAGTGAGTGAATTCTCCTTGTGCTATAGTGTGCTTTAAAAAAACATTTTTTCTAGGGACAGAAAACTCTAGGTAGGGAGAGTGTCAGTTTCTTTCACTGTGCGAATCCTTGTTTCTAGGGACAAAGAAGGAAAGTGAGGGGAATTCTCCTTGTGCTATAGTGTGCTTTAAAAAAACATTTTTTCTAGGGACAGAAAACTCTAGGTAGGGAGAGTGTCAGTTTCTTTCACTGTGCGAATCCTTGTTTCTAGGGACAGGGAAGGACAGTGAGGGAAATTCTCCTTGTGCTATAGTGTGCTAAAGCATTCCTCATCAACCATCTTTGAAATCCTTGTTTTTTTGACAGTCAGGGAAATTGTCGTTGTGCTATTCTGTGCAAAAGCAATCATCCTCAACCATATTTAGAAATCCTTAAGTAAAGGGACAGAGAAGGACACCTGAAGGTAGCCCTTATTGCTTTTTTCCCATCTCCCTGCAGGCCATCTATTAGAATGTCTGGAAGGCAAACAAGGAGAGGCAGACAGTCAGGAGGCAATAAAAGAGGGCAAGCAGGCTCTGTGTCTGGGGGCAACAGTGCTGGTCGTGGACGCGGTGCATTGTCATCAGCACATGGCCATGGGACACGCTTGTCCTTCTTTTCGGCAGCTGGACATGTTGAGCCACATCATGCCGAAGACTTGGTAGAGTGGATGACCAAGCCCTCCTCCTCCTCCTCATCCTCTCTCACCCAGGCTCAGGGTACTGGCAAAGCAGCTGCCAAAGCGTCCTCTTCCCTGGTATCAATGTCAGACTCATCATCAGTCACTCCTTCCCTAGACCCACCATGTCCTCCTCCTGAGGAGTCCCCCGAACTGTTTCAGCACAGTGTTGGGTACATGCTCCAGGAGGATGCCCAGCGTTTCGAAGGGTCTGATGATGAAACCCAGCTACAGGAAGGCAGTAGCGTGAGAGCAGACAGAGGGGATGCTCAAGAAGGACACCAATCTGGCAGTCATGTTCCAGCAGCTGCAGCATACTGCCAGATTGGCTCCAGTGATGAGGAGGGAGGGGATGATGAGGTCACTGACTCCACGTGGGTGCCTAATAGTAGAGAGGAGGAGGAGGAGGATGAGGAGGAGGCACATCTCCAACGAGGCAGGATGCCCTTTGGTGGCCAGCGTAAGGGCAGTACACCGACGGAATCACACCGCAGAGCTCCGCCTGTGCAGGGCGCTGCCTCTGCCCGTCATTCAAAAAGTTCCTTGGTGTGGGCCTTTTTTGAGGCTAGTGCATCAGATCGCACAGCTGCTGTTTGCAACATATGTCTCAAGCGTATATCGCGTGGCCAAAACATCAGCCGCTTGGGTACCACATGCCTGACCAGACATATGTTGACCTGCCATGCAGCTCGTTGGCAAGGCTACCTCAAAGACCCACACCAAAGAACAAAGCGGACCTCTCCTTGCACCGCATCAGCTGGGATCTCCAACCCCACTATAACTTCAGTCCTCTCTGAAACATGCACTGAGAGGAATGAAGGTGTAGAATTAGGTGTGTCACAGCCAAGTACTTGCGGCCACTCTGCTAGCAGTACACCGACGTCCGATTCTAGCAGGCAAATTTCCCTGCCCCAGCTGCTGGACCGTCGAAAGAAGTTCACTCCCAGCCATCCACATGCCCAGCGGTTGAATGCTAGCTTGGCTAAATTGCTAGCGCTTCAACTGCTGCCTTTTCAGTTGGTAGACTCGGCCCCCTTCCGTGAGTTTGTGCAATGTGCGGTTCCTCAGTGGCAGGTTCCCAAACGCCACTTTTTCTCACGGAAGGCTATTCCGGCTCTCTACCGGCATGTGGAAGGCAATGTCTTGGCCTCGCTGGACAGGGCGGTCAGCGGTAAGGTGCATATTACCGCTGACTCATGGTCCAGCAGGCATGGACAGGGACGTTACCTTTCTTTCACGGCCCATTGGGTCACTCTTTTGGCAGCTGGGAAGGATGCAGGACAAGGTGCAGTAGTGTTGGAGGTTGTTCCACTGCCACGCCTCCAAAATGCTACTACTGGTTGTGACACACCTCTCTCCTCCACCCCCTCCTCTTCTTCTTCCTCCATGGCCTCTTCCTGTGGTTTGTCCTATGAACCAGCGGTGCTCCGTAGCCGTTCACGGGGCTACGCAAGTACGCAGGCAAAAAGATGCCATGCCGTGCTTGCGCTGGTGTGTTTGGGGGACAGAAGCCACACTGGGGCAGAGGTCCTGTCTGCTCTGCAGGGCCAGGCCGAGAGGTGGTTGACGCCACGCCAGCTTAAGCCAGGAATGGTGGTTTGCGACAATGGCACCAACCTCCTCTCCGCCCTCCGACAGGGACAACTGACCCATGTGCCCTGTGTGGCTCACGTCCTTAACCTGGTGGTGCAGCGGTTCTTGGGCAGGTACCCGGGCTTACAGGATGTCCTGAGGCAGGCCAGGAAAGTCTGTGTGCATTTCCGCAGATCTTATAATGCCAGTGCTCGCCTGGCTGAGCTGCAAAAGGAGTTGAACCTGCCCAAGAACCGCCTTATATGTGACATGCCCACCAGGTGGAACTCAACGTTGGCCATGCTGCAGCGGCTGCACACGCAGCAGAGGGCCATCAATGAGTACCTGTGCGACTACGGCACCAGGACAGGGTCAGGGGACCTTGGGTTTTTTTCTCCACGCCAGTGGGGCATGATCAGGGATGCATGCACTGTCCTGGCACCATTTGAGGAGGCCACGAGGATGGTGAGCAGTGACAGTGCATGCATCAGTGACACTGTACCTCTTGTCCACCTGTTGGAGCACACGCTGCGTGGAATAATGGACAGGGCACTTGAGGCAGAACAGAGGCAGGAAGAGGAGGACTTCCTTGCCTCTCAAGGCCCCCTTTACCCAGACAGTGTTCCTTCTGTCCCACCCATCGCACAGGAAGAGGAGGAGGAGGAGGAGGAGGAGGAGGATTGTGTCAGCATGGAGGTGGAGGCTGGCACTCAGCATCATCAGCAGCAGTCTTTTAGGGATGATTTACAGTCCCAAGAAACCAGTGGACTTGTACGTGGCTGGGAGGAGGTGGCTGCGGATCATGTCGTCCTTAGTGACCCAGAGGACTCCGGAGCGAATGCCTCAGCAAACCTACGCTGCATGGCCTCCCTGATCCTGCAAAGTCTGCGGAAGGATCCTCGTATTCTTCGGATCAAGGAGAGGGACCATTACTGGCTGGCCACTCTCCTTGATCCACGGTACAAGGGTAAGGTTGCGGACCTTATGTTACCGTCGCAGAGGGAGCAGAGGATGAGACAACTCCGGGAGGCCTTGCAGAAAGGTCTGTGCAACGCGTTCCCAGAGACTGGGAGGTTACAAACTCCTGGTCCTGGACAACGAGTTGCTGAGGCTTCGGCCAGTCAAAGAAGGAGCGGTGGGGAAGGTGGCCGTCTGACCGATGCGTTCAGACAATTCTTTAGTCCGCAGCCCCAAAGTATGATCGGTTCCAGCAACCATCGCCATCGTCTGATAAACACGGTGCAGGAATATCTAGGGGCAAGGTCAGACTTGGACACCTTCCCCACCGAAAATCCTCTGGCTTACTGGGTCTTGAGGATGGATCACTGGCCAGAGCTTGCACAGTATGCAATTGAGCTACTGGCCTGTCCTGCATCCAGCGTTCTTTCGGAACGCACATTCAGTGCTGCTGGAGGATTTGTCACGGATCACAGGGTGCGCCTGTCCACTGACTCGGTTGATCGACTGACTTTCATCAAGATGAACCAGTCTTGGATCACCACCAGCTACCACACACCTGATGCTGATATAACAGACTAATTGATTTTAACATGTCACATCCCTTCAAGACTGATGCTGATGCTGAGTGCCTGTGCTGTTATGTTGACTGGCTATCCTCCTCCTCCGAGTCCTCAATGATACGATTGATGATAATAGCTTGGAAGATCATTTTTGTTTATGGGTGCCGCCACCAGTGGCTAAGGCCCAATTTTTCAGCCCCTGTTTTACAGGGGCGTGTAATTACAATTTTTTTAGCAATAATTTGCCATAGGGCTCATTGCTGTGCTCCAAGTACAGTATCTGTGAGGGGTTGTAGTGTTGTGCCACCAGTGCCTAAGGCCCAATTTTTCAGCCCCTGTTCAACAGGGGCATGCAATTACAATTCTTGATCTAATAATTCACAGCAGGGCCCATTGCTGCACCCACCAAGAGTAACTCTGAGGGCTTACAGTGTTGTGGCAACGCCACCACCACCACCACCACGAAAGGCCCAATTTTTCAGCCCCTGTTCAAAAGGGGCATGTAATTACAATTCTTGATCTAATAATTCACAGCAGGGCCCATTCCTGCACCCACCAAGAGTAACTCTGAGGGCTTACAGTGTTGTGGCAACGCCACCACCACCACGAAAGGCCCAATTTTTCAGCCCCTGTTCAAAAGGGGCATGTAATTACAATTCTTGATCTAATAATTCACAGCAGGGCCCATTGCTGCACCCACCAAGAGTAACTCTGAGGGCTTACAGTGTTGTGGCAACGCCACCACCACCACCACCACGAAAGGCCCAATTTTTCAGCCCCTGTTCAAAAGGGGCATGTAATTACAATTCTTGATCTAATAATTCACAGCAGGGCCCATTGCTGCACCCACCAAGAGTAACTCTGAGGGCTTACAGTGTTGTGGCAACGCCACCACCACCACCACCACGAAAGGCCCAATTTTTCAGCCCCTGTTCAAAAGGGGCATGTAATTACAATTCTTGATCTAATAATTCACAGCAGGGCCCATTCCTGCACCCACCAAGAGTAACTCTGAGGGCTTACAGTGTTGTGGCAACACCACCACCACCACCACCACCACGAAAGGCCCAATTTTTCAGCCCCTGTTCAACAGGGGCATGCAATTACAATTCTTGATCTAATAATTCACAGCAGGGCCCATTGCTGCACCCACCAAGAGTAACTGTCAGGGCTTACAGTGTTGTGGCACCAGCACCACCATCAAAGGCCCAATTTTTACTACCACTGTTCAACAATTATATGTAATTAAAATTCCTGATATAATAGTTGACAGCAGGGCGTTCCAGCACCAACCAAGAGTAACTGTGAGTGCTTACAGTGTTGTGCCAACACCAACAACTAAGGGGCCTATTTCTGCAGAGTATATACGGCAGGTCCCTACTTTCAAACATCCAACTTACAAACGACTCCTACTTGCAAACGAAAGAAGACAACAGGAAGTGAGAGGAAATCTACCCCTAGGAAGGAAAATTCTCTCCTGTAAGAATAAATATGGGAGAAAGGTGTCTCCTCTGTACTGATGCTTTATCAGCAATCCTTGTTTCAAGAAAAACACCACATTTCAAAAACAGTTGTCATTGGGACGGAAAGTGAGGTGAAATGTTCTGAACAGGGGCACAGACAGCAAAACAAATGTTACAGGGGTGATAACCCTTACCTATGTTTTCCAAAAAGTTTAAAAATAGATTTTTGGGCTGGAGCTACACTTCAACAATGTACCTGTTCAAAATTACAAACAGATTCTACATAAGAACAAACCTACAGTCCCTGTCTTGTATGCACCGCCTGTATACGGCTGTTCAGAGTATATAGGGCCTTTTTTATTTTATGTGCGGGGTTCCCCTTAATATCCATACAAGACCCAAAGGGGCTGGTAATGGGCTGGGGTAGGGGGGGGGGGTCATGGGGTAGCTATGCCATTTTTCTTAAAGAATTTCATCCATATTACCGGGACCAGACATTACATTAAAGCCGCAAGCAGTTTTAAATGGCTTTTTTTTCCTTTAGAAGTGTCATTTTGTGCAGGGACAGTTCTAAACACGGGAAACACGTGGCACTTCACAGGCATACTTTAGACACCCCCCAGGTACGATATTTAAAGGAATATTTGACTTTTTTTTTTTCACTTTATGCATCATTAAAATGACTGCTCCCGAAAAACGACCGTTTTTAAAACTTCTTTTTGCATTGATACATGTCCCCTGGTGCAGAACCCGGGTTCCCAAACCCTTTTTAGGACAATAACATGCATAATAGTTGTTATAATTAGCACTTTAGAATTCGAACGTTCGCATCCATTGTATTTAATAGGGTTCTATTGTTCGTACGAACTTTCGGTCCGTTCGCGGGGTCTGGTGCGAACCGAACCCGGGGGTGTTCGGCTCATCACTAGTAGCCACTCCTTTGTTATCTCAGCTGTGTGCTTAGGGTCGTTGTCCTGTTAGAAGATGAACCTTCGCCCCAGTCTGAGGTCCAAAGCGCTCTGGAGCAGGTTTTCATCAGGGATGTCTCTTTACATTGCTGCATTCATCTTTCCCTCGATCCTGACTAGTCTCCCAGTTCCTGCCGCTGAAAAACATCCCCGCAGCATGATGCCGCCACCACCATGCTTCACTCTAGGGATGGTATTGTCCAGGTGATGAGTGGTGCCTGGTTTCCTCCTGCTGCTTTATGCTGCACACCAGATCTGACATCTGCACCAGACACTCCCAGTATATATACTGTATATACACATGAACCAGAAGTGACTACTAATGATGTCTTTCTGGTTTGCTTGTTGGTTTTCCAGTGCATCCTGGGATATTTCATAACTTCAATCCCTCTAAAGCAGTGGTTCTCAACCTGGGGGTCGGGACCCCTTCGGGGGTCAAATGACGATTTGCCAGGGGTCACCAAAACCTGGGCTGTTCCTGGCTCTCCCAACATTTTTGCAGCCGCCCAGCAGGGCTGTCCCTGGAGCCTGTGGCCGCCCAGCTGGGCTGTTCCTGGAGCGTGTGGCCGCCCACTTAGCCTCTTTGCAGCCGCCCATTCAGTTCACGGCATGGCTGGGGGACAGAGACTAGAGGTCAGCTGACTGGTGAGGAATGTGAAGTGGGAGGGGCTGGAGGAGACCCTATCTCCTGATTTCCACATAGGTGTCACTGCTACGAGACACCACAAAGTGGGAGACACAGTGAGTAACACTACCTGTGATTATAGTTACCATTAAAAGTCCCCACTACAGTTCTCAGATCAGCAGGTGACTTTTATCAAGAGCACCTAAGTTGGCTGATCAGAACTCCCCGCAGCATTGCCACTGATCCCATTCCCCCCACCAAGGAGTAAGAGAAGGAATAAAAATAGAGAATACATGGAAGGTAGAGGAATAGAGGGGGATGAACAAAGAAAAAGCGGGAGAAAAAATAAGAGAAAGAACAATAAAGACAGCTAGAGCGAGGGATGAGGGAACAAAAACAAGAAATTAGGATAGAGAGAGATAAAGGGGAAAGAAAGGAGAACAAAGAAAGAGTGATACATCCTAAAATGCACCATAAGGGGTTTTAATACTGTACAAGTGGAAAGGACTCAGGGAGCGCTAAATGTCCGTAGGTTAGGGGCGCAAATTACTTGTCTTGCCTTGGGTGCTGACAACCCACGCTTCAAAATTATTTTTACTGTTGGGGGTCCCCACAACTTGGGAAATTTTATCAAGGGGTCACGTCACTAGAAAAGTTGAGAACCACTGCTCTAAAGTAAAGCCAACTCTGATTAATAGCCCCTAAAAGTGCTTTAGCGAGCGTTGTGATAGACTTCTATGGAGGCTTTGAAGATGCTTTGAAGCACCAAGAAAGTGACACAGGGTAAAATGTTTGAAGCAAACACAACGTGTGAACAGAACTGTAAGGTAACCATTTTAATTAGTGACAGGGACTTTGATTGGCATTCAGAGCGTTGTGAAAAAGCGTGTCCAAAACCATAATTTGAAGCAAGTGCGAATGAGCCCTAAGTTTTACAATTCAGGTCACAGTGATGTCTTAAACTCACTGCCAGCATACATAAGCCCTGATGAAGGGGAAGTTGAGCCCCTGAAACGCGTTGGTGTCTTGACCGGAAAAGTATAAATCCTTACTGGACTTATTTACACTTGTTGGCGCTCCCATCCATCCGATGTTCTCCAGGGAACCATCGTGTCCTGGTGGCCAAGTGTCGGTTCCTCTGAATTCAGCTGCTTATTATCAGCACTGGATGAGTTCTGTCCATGGACGGTGGAAGGCTCCGGCAGGAAACAATGCTGAAGAACAGTCTTTACTTAATCCGGGAATGATATCCATCCTGTCAGGAGAACATTGCATTCTCCTCGAAGTCTCGGACACATGGGTGTCTGTAATGAAAATTCAGCACATGACTCTGTAATCCTGCCGCCGTCCGCGCTCGGGAGATTAAAGTCCTTTTTTTAATAAGCCAGAAAGATCAGAATTACCATTTCATGTCCGAGAAATGTGACTGGAAGAAATCTGCATGGATTTTTTTTTTTTTCATTAATTTTTGCTCCCATATGAAAGGTTAAGGCTTGAAGGGAGCCCATCCCCGGGAAAAGACTATGTGGACCTGCGGCAGATAACCTAATCGGATACGAAAATGATTTATGTCGGTGTCTGGATTCATGCTGTCTGTGAATAATGATTTGCAGTGTCCTGGCACAGAGCTCCTGAGTCTGCACAGCTTCATGCTATAAGTAAAAGACACCAGTATTGGATACACCACTGCTTATTACTCAGCAATGATATCATTCATGTAAAGAGCCCAAGTGATTGCGAAGTTAAAGCGGAAGTAAACCCATCTATTTAACAGTTTCAAAAAGCACTTACATTCCCGGCATGCCGGGAATGCCAACTGTCACATTGGTTGTGCTCTCAACCAAACTGTCAAACCATCCAATGGCTGGTGTCATAACTGATCACATGTGCAGCATCATGGCAGTTGAAGATTAAACAGAGGCTAAGATGGCAGCTTCCTTGGCTGAAAATGATAGGAGGGTTTACTTCCACTTTAAGTGCCAGTAAATCTAAAGAAGACATTTACAATGTATGATGGAGCTGTTACTGTATATTCCTATATGGACAAGTGCCTCTAATTTATTACTATTCCCAACACCCCCACCCATTATTCACCATGCACCAAATAAGTTACACTCCATAAACAGAAGTTGGAAAGGTGATTTAAGATGGCGGAATTGGGTTCTCTGCACAAAATGGCATATTTTATGTTCTCACTTTCGTATAGCAACTTTCCACATGAGCCAATTATCAAACTGTTATTTTGTCCTTCCCAATTCCCTCTGGGGGGTCAGCTGAGTGTGTAGCAAAGGGCCTTAAGTCTTGAGATTCCTCTAGCTGTTTGTCTGTGGCACCAGCCTTGGGACCCTTCCAGCAACTCGCCTGTGGTGCCAGCCTAGGGGCTCCTCCAGCTGGTCCCCTGAGGTACCAGCCTTGGGACTCCTCCAGCTGATCCCCTACGGTACCAGCCTTGGGACTCCTCCAGCTTATCCCCTGTGGTACCAGCCTTGAGACACCTCCAGTTGATCCCCTGTGGTACCAGCCTTGGGTCTCCTCCAGCTGATCCCCTGTGGTACCAGCCGTGGGACTCCTCCAGCTGATCCCCTGTGGTACCAGCCTTGGGACTCCTCCAACTGATCCCCTGTGGTACCAGCCTTAGGACTCCTCCAGCTGATCCCCTGTGGTACCAGCCTTGGGACTCCTCCAGCTGATCCCCTGTGGTACCAGCCTTGGGACTCCTCCAGCTGATCCCCTGTGGTACCAGCCTTGGGATTCCTCCAGCTGATCCCCTGTGGTACCAGCCTTGGGACTCCTCCAGCTGATCCCCTGTGGTACCAGCCTTGGGACTCCTCCAGCTGATCCCCTGTGGTACCAGCCTTGGGACTCCTCCAGCTGATCCCCTGTGGTACCAGCCTTGGGACTCCTCCAGCTGATCCCCTGCGGTACCAGCCTTGGGACTCCTCCAGCTTATCCCCTGTGGTACCAGCCTTGAGACACTTCCAGTTGATCCCCTGTGGTACCAGCCTTGGGTCTCCTCCAGCTGATCCCCTGTGGTACCAGCCGTGGGACTCCTCCAGCTGATCCCCTGTGGTACCAGCCTTGGGACTCCTCCAACTGATCCCCTGTGGTACCAGCCTTAGGACTCCTCCAGCTGATCCCCTGTGGTACCAGCCTTGGGACTCCTCCAGCTGATCCCCTGTTGTACCAGCCTTGGGACTCCTCCAGCTGATCCCCTGTGGTACCAGCCTTGGGACTCCTCCAGCTGATCCCCTGTGGTACCAGCCTTGGGACTCCTCCAGCTGATCCCCTGTGGTACCAGTCTTGGGACTCCTCCAGCTGATCTCCTGTGGTACCAGCCTTGAGACACCTCCAGTTGATCCCCTGTGGTACCAGCCTTGGGACTCCTCCAGTTGATCCCCTGTGGTACCAGCCTAGGGGCTCCTCCAGCTGATCCCCTGTGGTACCAGCCTTGGGACTCCTCCAGCTGATCCCCTGTGGTATCAGCCTTGAGACACCTCCAGCTGATCCCCTGTGGTACCAGCCTTGGGACTCCTCCAGCTGCTCCCCTGTGGTGCTGTCAGGGAATTCATGAGACGTCTGGCATATAGATGTGTGCATGATATTTCCCCGAAGAGCAGCTAACAAGCTTGCGCATGCGTGCCGGGAAATTCACGCTCGCGAATGCGCATTCCTCTTGGCGCCAGACGGGCTATTTAAAGGGAGCTCATTCTCTCATCCTTTGCTGACTGATCTTCAGCTGTGTCCTGTATCCTTATTGATCCTGCATGTTCTCCCTGTTGCTAACCTGGCATATTCTTTGACCTTGGCTGTGGATCCTGTTTATGTACTACTGTTTACCTTTGATCCAGCTCTGTTCCTAACTATGGCTCTGTTTATGACTTGGTACTCCGCTGCCCGTCTGTTGACGACCCCGGTTATACCTGAGATCCTGCTTCTGTTTTTGATCCTGGCTTCCGTTAACATCCAAGTGCTTGCTCGGCTGTCTGCTGCACCAGCTCTGCTCACCGTTGTATGCTCCAGCCTCCAGAGTCCTAACAAGCTACCATTTCAGAACCGACAACATGAGCAGAGTGCCCCTTTAACCTGGACCAGGCCTTCAAACATTACCACTGTTCCTGTTTCTCTGATTCCACAATCTCCTTGGAGTTGCACTCTTTGCTAAAGATTCTGCAATCGACATCAGGCCCTCATGTCTCTTCTGTCCCTCGACTTCCTCTGTCTCATCTTCAGTGGGGCCAGGGCGGAAGATATAAGAGAGGCCGACCTCATCAACTCAGTCTCCTTTTAGGTACATGACAGGTGCCAGCCCTTGGGACTCCTCCAGCTGCTCCCCTGTGGTGCCAGCCCTTGGGACTCCTCCAGCTGCTCCCCTGTGGTGCCAGCCCTTGGGACTTCTCCAACCGCCCGTCTGTGGTATAAGCCCTGGGATTTCTCCAGGCGCCCACCTGTGGTATAAGCCCTGGGATTTCTCCAGCTGCCCACCTGAGGTATAAGCCTTGGGATTTCTCGAGCCGCCCACCTGTGGTATAAACCCTGGGATTTCTCCAGCCGCCCACCTGTGGTATAAGCTGTGGGATTTCTCCAGTTGCCCGCCTGTGGCATAAGCCCTGGGATTCCTCCAGCTGCTCACCTGTGGTAGTCTCTGTTGCTATGGAGCCTCATAGAGACTGTGATATGCTGCCATCTAGTGCCCTGATTAAGTGGCAGAGACCTTGCTTTGAGGAGCTCCTGTTTGCTCAGCTTTGTAATCTGTTTAAGGTTGTTCTGTACTGTATGCATACTCTTTGCCATTCTGACCCTGTTTGCATTGTTTATCTACTTTGCACCTATTTAGTAAAGTTACCCTTTTTCTCTGTTCATTCAGCCAATGATGCATCCTGTTACAAGAAAAATTTCTGGCAGTCGATGTGTCCCAGACAGCATTTTCCGACTACCGGCTGTCCACGCAGCGCAGATCTAGCGTCCCAACAAAAAACTCCATCTTGACCTGAATTCATGGCTCGAACCCCCCCAGTGATTTCCATGCATTTCAAACAATTCTCCGCAGCACACGCTGATTACCCTGATGCTCACGGACCACATTGGAGCGTAACACCTCTCCGGTTAATGACATCCGCCCCCGAAACGGCCTCATTACACTAAATGTTCCCCAGGAAACGGCTTCGTCTTCCCTCTAGAAAAGTGTTTAATGATCGCTGGGACTCCACACCGTCAATTCCCATCACAGCTCGGCGGCAATTAAGCAAATGTGCGACCCGCCGGGGGCGACTCGGGTTTACGTGTTCTGCGGAGACGTGACATTTGGAGAGTAGAGCGGGGATAATGATGTCCCAGCCGGAGGACGACTGAAATGTCATGACCTTTCTGCTTTCGTTCCTCCTCCCTTGTTCTAGGAAAGGGTTAATGTGAGATGACGAGGGAAACGCGGGAATCTCGCCAACACAGACCCAGAGAGCCGCAGCAAGCCGTGCCCACCTAAAACGGAGATCACTTTTAGCTGGATTATCACTAGTCACCTACTTAGCCGTTGTTTTCAATGTGTTCACACACAGCATGCAAAATATCGGATACAATCACAATTAATAAGGATAGTACCAAATAGCGTAAGAGGCTGTACACAAATACAATTTTTGTCCTTTTTTTCCCCACAAATAGAGCTTTCTTTTGGTGGTATTCGAGTCACCTCTGCGGCTTTTATTTTTTGTGCTATAAACACAAAAAAAAGACCGACAATTTTGAAAACAGAAAACAATTTTTTACTTTTTGCTATAAAACATATCCAATAAAAAAAAAAAAATCGAATTTCTTCATCAATTTAAGCCAATATGTACAGTATTCTGCTACATATTTTTGGTAAAAAAAAATCCCAATAAGCATATATTGAATGGTTCGCGCAAAAGTTATAGCGTCTACAAACTATGGAATCATTTTATTTTTTTAATAGTAGTGGTGGCCGCAACTTATAGCGGGGCTGCGATATTGCGGCTGACAAATTAGACACTAAAGCCCTGTACACACGATCGGATTTCCTATGGATTCTAAACCAATGGATTTTTCCATCGGAAATCCGATGAAGCTGACTTCCATCAGTCTTGCCCACACACCATTAGTCAAAAAACCGACCGTCCCAAACGCCGTGACGTAAAACACTCCGACGAGCCGAGAAAAATTAAGTTCAATGCTTCTGAGCATGCGTCGACTTGATTCTGAGCATGGGTGGGTTTTTTGTCCGATGGAGTTCCACACAGACGATCGGAATTTGCTATAGTTTTTTTTTCTATCGGATAAATTTAAAACATGTTCTATTTTTTCTCACCGATGGAAAAAAGACAGATGGGGCCCACACACGATCGGTTTGTCCGATGAGAAAAGTCCATCGGGCTGTTTTCATCGGTAAAACCGATCATGTGTACACGGCATAAGTGACACTTTTTGGGGACCAGTGATAGCAATACAGAGATCAGTGCAAAAAAATATGCACTGTCACTGTACTAATGACACTGGCAGGGAAGGGGTTAACAGGGGCGATCAAAGGGTTAAATGTACGCCTAAGTTGTGCTTACTAACTGCATACCTCCCAACTTTTTGAAATGGGAATGTGGGACACCTAATAGCAAAAGTATGTAGGCATAGGACACGCCCCCTGTCAGAATTATACAAAACAAATGATTGGTTAAACTCACAAGTGTTTTTTTTTTTTTTACTACTACTATTCCTTTTTTTTGCTTTTGAAATTTACAAATGCAGCAATTTAGAATTTAGATGAAAGGTTTAGCTCTGGGAAACACTTTTTGAAAGATAAAAAGTGCATTTTATATACAACTCTATAGATCAGACCAAAATGAGGGACACATGAGGAGAAAAGAGGGACAGAGGGACTTTGGTCAAAATCAGGGACCTTCCCTCCAAATCCGGGACAGTTGGGAGCTATGTAACCGTGGGGGAGGTACTAAGGAAAGACAAAGATCCATGTTCCTGCTTAGCAGAAACACAGGATCAGTACCTTCCTCTCTGATAGAATGGCGATCTGCCTGTGTCCCGAACGATCGGCGGGTCCTGGCGGACATCAAGACCGCCGGACCCGCCAATTGGCTTACGCTGTGTCCAATCATGACCCCAGACCTGGAAGTGTCAGATCACGTACTAGGTACATGATCTGGCACAGAGTGGCCACTCTGCCACATTAAATGTACGTTGGGTGGCCTTCAAGAGGTTAATTGATGCAATATATCATTTTTTTTTTAAAGTCCTGATGAATGGGGATATGTTAAAGTAGAACTAAAGGCAAAGCTTTTATTTATTTACATTTAGGATGGAGTAAGGGGGAGTATAACCCCTGTCAGTTTTTCTGCCATCTGTGTTTCATCGGGAAAATTTCCCTTCACTTCCTGTCCCATAGCCACATCAGGAAGTGAAAGGAAATCCCTCCACAGTGAGAATCTCCAGAACGAGAGCCCCCATTGGAAGATTTCCCCTCTATTTCTGTTCTGGTTGTTCTGTCCACCAGATGTCTATGCTGATTTTCTGTATCTGTGTTGTTTAAAATGACATGTAAGGTTGTAATTTACATAAGACAATCATATGTGAAGTGCAGGCTCCATCTAGCGTTCTTTTTTGGTATTGCTGCAGTTATTCTGTTTATTTGACCCACTGTGTGTGTAGTTAAGGAAGTTGTTAGTAAGCAAGGAATTCTGGGTAGAATCTTCACAGGAAGTGAAGCAGCCACCATTCTTTGAGAAGACACTGCAGGAAGCAAGACATGTCTTGCTCAATCTAACGCCATCACCACTTAGAGAACTTAAAAAGTATGTTTTTACTATCTCATCTTGTATTGTATATCGTTGTTTCTGCAATGTATGCTGTATTGTATGTAATAGTGTACATATTGAGGTCTATTTCTGTTATTTTGTAGTTTCACCTGGCTTGTTCTAATAAAACTGAGATCAAAGAAATATGGTATCTGAAGTTTATGAGACAAGCAGGTTTAGCTATATGTCCTTGAGACAGAACACTGGTTACAACCCATAATTTATTTTTCTTTTTTTTTTTCACTTTTGGTGATAACGGTAAACAGGTCCAATAGAGAGGATGAATTTCCCTAATGGGGGCACACACAGCAATGAAAACAGGTGCTCTAATCCCTCTCTGAGGCCATCATAAAAAATGTTCTTGAGCCCTGGAGCCATCCAAAAAAATACATTTACCGTCATCATAAAAGTTTTTTTTTTTTCACAGAACTCTGAGTTTGAAAGTCAGAATTCTGAGTTTCAAAGTCAGAGTAAAAACCATTAAAAAAATCTTCTTCGAACTGACTTTTAAACCCAGAATTCTGTAAAAAATAGAAAATAAATCAAACTCAGAATTCTAGAATTCTGGCTTTCAAACTCAGAGTTCTGTGAAAAAAAAAAAAAAACGTTTATGATGACTGTAAAAAAAGTTTTTTTTCAAACTCTGAATTCTTTAAAAAAAAAAATGTATGATGGCCCCAGGGCTTTTCCATACCTCTCTACTCTATCCAAAACTAAATAATAATTAAAAAAAAATGTGCCTTTATTTTAAGACCCCAAAGGCATTGGCTATGACTCACATTCTTCAGAGACAGGGCTTGGAAAAGTAATTGTCTTTTTACACTTAAAAAGTTGCAATGGATTTGGGCAGCACAGTAGCTATGTGGTTAGCACTACTGCCTAGGGTAGTCGGTTCTAATCCCAAAATACGCACTACCTGTCTGGAGTTTTCGTGTTCTCCCTGTGCCTGTGTGGGTTTCCTCCAAGTACTCTGGTTTCCTCCAAAGACATGCTGGTAGGTAATTGACTCTGGCGTCTGTATGCATTGGCCCTTATTGAAGAGTAAAGCTGCCTGTGGAGGGTGCCAAGTCAGCAGGTGACCATACTCTCCTGGACAGACTGGGTCTATGGAGGTTCATCAACTGCATACATTTGAAACAGAGCAACCTCAAAAACATACTTATTTCTCAGAAAATTTGCAGTTTTGTTGGTGAAAAATAATATACAGGTATATGTGTTTTTTTTTTTATTATTATTCTTGTATTGCTATTTATAGACATTCTTTGATTCTTTAATGAATACAAACTTTTTGTTAACATTCCTGCACAGAACATTGAAAATAAAAAGCCTCGAACTGTGGAAGGCCTCACTGTAAGTGGCGGCTGAAGATCCCACAGCGTCACTGTACATGAATGTCTCCACCGCTCCATATAAAATGCTGTGATTGATGAACCGCATCTGCCGGATCCCTTCATTGACAGCTGGATTTGTCTAAATATATCTACACACTGTATGTATTTCACTCTTCTATCCTCGCTCGGCCTCTTTGTTAGTTTTATGATGACGTAGGTATGTCAGAGATTAATTGGCGTCTCTCACAAGGAACACTTTAGTGGCTTTTTAATAGAATTCCTCAGGTGGCTCCGCACTGGAACAGTAGAAATATCTCGGCTTTGGCCCTTCTCTCCCAGGATCAAATGCGACTCTTCAGCCCCATACACACTATCAGTTTTCTTGCAGGTTTTTCTCTTCAGGTTTACCAAAACCATCTAATATGAGGTCAAACCTTAAGAGTTTCAATTCGTATGCAATCAGGCCGGCCCTTGCACTACATGGTTTTGGTAAACCTGAAGAGAAAAACCTGCAAGAAAACTGATAGTGTGTATGGGGCTTGACAAAGGCAAAGCAGGAGAACGCATTCATTATGTTATTTTCTGGCCCTGTTTGTGTTGGTTTATTTCTCACCGCCTTTGTCCAAGTCTCTGTCCTCCCTTCTGTCTTTCTTTAGGCCCCTATCACACTGAGGAGTTTTTCAGGCGTTTTAGCGCTAAAAGTAGCGCCTAAATACCGCCTGAAAAACTCCTGCCCTGCAGTCTCAATGTAAAAGCCCTAGGGCTTTCACACTGAGGCGGCGCGCTAGCAGGACCGCTCCAAAAGTCCTGCTAGCTGCATCTTTGGAGCGGTGAGAGAGCGGTGTGTATACCGCTCCTTTACCGCTACTACCCATTGAAATCAATGGGACAGCGCGGCTATACTGCCGGCAATGCGCCTCTGCAAAAGGTATTAACCCTTTTTCGGCCGCTAGCGGGGGTTAAAACCGCACCCCCGAATACCCCCGCAATTCCGACGGTATAGCGCCGCTAAAAATAGCGGCGCTATACCGCCAGCGCACCTCCCGTCCCAGTGTGAAAGGGGCCTAAATTCTTCTGTGTGTCCTCTTTTTGGTTTGCTTTTCTGTCCGATCATATCTTCCTTCTAGATAACATAGAGGAGAGTTCAGGGGCTGCTAAAAAAAAAACGCCCAACTGCTCCTAAACGTCCGTTTAGCAGCTTCAGTGTACATATGAGGCCTTCATTTTCTTGTATCTTCCTTCCTTTACCAACTTTACATTTAGTTGTATATTTGTCTTTCTTGCCTCTACTACGGCCTGTTATTCCCATCATTCAGCTCTTTATCTGTTTGTTTTTCTATCCTTCTTTCCTTTCTCTCTCCAGTGTCCTTTTTTGTGTCTTTTTTAATTATTTTTTTGTCTTTTTTCTCTTCCTTGTTTTGTTCTTTCTTATTCCATGGCATCTTTACTTCTTTAATCCTAGGTATTCTTTTTTTTTCCTTGATGTTTTCCTTTTACGTTCCGCAGGGTCTTCTTCGATTTTTAGTCCCATGTCTTCCTTCCTTAGTCCCTTGTGTCTTCCTTTCTTAGTCCCCTGTGTCTTCCTTCCTTAGTCCCTTGTGTCTTCCTTTCTTAGTCCCCTGTGTCTTCCTTTCTTAGTCCCCTGTGTCTTCCTTTCTTAGTCCCCTGTGTCTTCCTTTCTTAGTCCCCTGTGTCTTCCTTCCTTAGTCCCCTGTGTCTTCCTTTCTTAGTCCCCTGTGTCTTCCTTTCTTAGTCCCCTGTGTCTTCCTTTCTTAGTCCCCTGTGTCTTCCTTTCTTAGTCCCCTGTGTCTTCCTTTCTTAGTCACCTGTGTCTTCCTTTCTTAGTCCCCTGTGTCTTCCTTTCTTAGTCCCCTGTGTCTTCCTTTCTTAGTCCCCTGTGTCTTCCTTTCTTAGTCCCCTGTGTCTTCCTTTCTTAGTCACCTGTGTCTTCCTTTCTTAGTCACCTGTGTCTTTCTTTCTTAGTCCCTTGTGTCTTCCTTTCTTAGTCCCCTGTGTCTTCCTTTCTTAGTCCCTTGTGTCTTCCTTCCTTTTTTAGTGCAGTGTCTTCCTTTCTTTTTTCCCCTGTATCTGCCTTTCTTTTTTTAGTCCCCTGTGTCTGCCTTCTATTTTTAGTCCCCTGTGTCCGCCTTCTATTTTTAGTCCCCTGTGTCTGCCTTTCTTTTTTAGTCCTGTGTCTTCCTTTCTTAGTCCCCTGTGTCTGCCTTCTATTTTTAACCCCCTGTGTCTGCCTTCTATTTTTAGTCCCCTGTGTCTGCCTTCTATTTTTAGTCCCCTGTGTCTGCCTTCTATTTTTAGTCCCCTGTGTCTGCCTTTCTTTTTTAGTCCCGTGTCTTCCTGTATCTGCTTTCCCGTTTTAGTCCCCTGTGTCTTCCTTTGTTAGTCCCCTGTGTCTTCCTTCCTTAGTCACCTGTGTCTTCCTTTCCATCCACATCGGGAGAAGACAGTGATTATTGCTAGCAGCTATAGCAGCCGCTAGCGATAATCACAGGTAAAACCCGGCATACTGGTTGTACCCAAGTGGATTGATCGATCAACTTGGTACATTCAGTCTGCCCACAAATGGGGTTTTGAGTCTCTCCCGGTTCCTGCTGAACTGGCTGAGATTTGAACTATGTATGGCCTGCCTTAGTCTCCTGTCTTTCTTCCTTAGTCCACTGTATCTGCCTTCCTTAGTCCCCTGTGTCTGCCTTCCTTAAGCTGGCCGTAGATGGTTTGAATCTCGGCTGGTTTAGCAGGGACCTGCCGAGATTTGATCCATGTATGGGCAGGCTGATTGTACCCAAGTCGAGCCATCGATTGGCTTGGGTACAACCAGCATGTTGGATTAGTGGCTATAGGCACTAGCAATAATCATTCCCGGCAGGAACGCCCCCCCCCCACACCGGGAGAACACAGTAACTCCACGGGTGGGATTCCCCCATCAACACTGGCTGTGTTGATGGGGGAATCAAGCAATTTTATTTCTTGCATCCCCTGGTTGCAGAAAAGAAAATAGCATTATCTATGGCATGCCTTAGTTCCCTGTGTCTTCCTCCCTTAGTCTCCCGTGTCTTCCTCCCTTAGTCCCCGTGTCCTCCTCCCTTAGTCCCCGTGTCCTCCTCCCTAGTCCCCCCTGTCTTCCTCCCTTATGCCTTGTACACACGATCGGAATTTCCGATGAAAAAAGCTTGACTGAGTTTTTTCATCTGAAATTCCGACCGTGTGTGGGCCACATCTGACTTTTTTCCGTCTGAGTTTAGAAATAGAACATGTTTTATATTTTTCCAATGGAAAAAAAAATCCTATGGGAAATTCCGATCGTCTGTGTGGAACTCCATATGAGAAAAATCCACGCATGCTCAGAATCAAGTCGACGCATGCTCGGAAGCATTGAACTTAATTTTTCTCGGCTCGTCGTAGTGTTGTACGTCACCACCTTCTTGACGGTCTGAATCTTGCCTGACATTGTGTATGCAAGACTGATGGAAGACAGCTTGAACGGAATTCTGATGGAAAATTCCTTCCGATTTTATCCCATCAGAAATTCCGATTGTGTGTACAGGGCATTAGTCCCCCGTGTCCTCCTCCCTTAGTCCCCTGTGTCCTCCTCCCTTAGTCCCCCGTGTCTTCCTCCCTTAGTCCCCCGTGTCTTCCTCCCTTAGTCTCCCATGTCTTCCTCCCTTAGTCCCCCGTGTCCTCCTCCCTTAGTCCCCCGTGTCTTCCTCCCTTAGTCCCCTGTGTCTTCCTCCCTTAGTCTCCCGTTTCTTCCTCCCTTAGTCCCCAGTGTCTTCCTCCCTTAGTCCCCCATGTCTTCCTCCCTTAGTCTCCCATTTCTTCCTCCCTTAGTCTCCCATTGTCTTCCTCCCTTAGTCCCCATTGTCTTCCTCCCTTAGTCCCCATTGTCTTCCTCCCTTAGTCCCCGTGTCTTCCTCCCTTAGTCCCCCGTGTCCTCCTCCCTTAGTCCCCTGTGTCCTCCTCCCTTAGTCCCCCATGTCTTCCTCCCTTAGTTCCCTGTGTCTTCCTCCCTTAGTCCCCCGTGTCCTCCTCCCTTAGTCCCCCGTATCTTCCTCCCTTAGTCCCCCGTATCTTCCTCCCTTAGTCCCCCGTGTCTTCCTCCCTTAGTCCCCCGTGTCCTCCTCCCTTAGTCCCCCCGTGTCCTCCTCCCTTAGTCCCCCCGTGTCCTCCTCCCTTAGTCCCCCCGTGTCCTCCTCCCTTAGTCCCCCGTGTCTTTCCTTCTTTTTTTCCTTTGACTCTATTCCTTTTTTTAGTTCCTTGTGTTATTTTTCTCTTTCCCCCTGTATCTTTCTTCCTTACACAACCCCCCCCCCCCCCCCACTGCACACGCACTCACTGAATTTTTTAATTGTTTAAAAACACTTATTCCCCCCCCCCCCTTTTTCTAGGAAGAATCTGGAGGTCAGCGTTCTCAGAATGAAGCTGGAAGAGGATGTTCATTATGTTCTGACTTGCAGAGGAAAAACAAGGAGTATTTAGTAAGTAAATCTATTTCTCGGGATTGGTGAAAGAATTGATCTGTACCTTCCCGGTGTGATTTGTCTTTCCGTGTTGTCTGCGCCACCTTGCAGGAGATGAGCGCGGCCTGTTTGTATATTTCGCATTTATAGGTTGTGTTCATCGCCCTGATGGAAATTCTGGTAAGTGAGCGGATAATGAATGCCGGTTCTGTAATACTCGGATATATCTTGGCTGAGTGAGCGAGGAGTCAGGATGGAAGGAGGAAGAGGATGACCTTTATTTGTAGTCTAAGTTTTTTTTTGTATGGAGCTGCATCTTTATCGACTGACATTTTATATTGATACCTGGAAGGGAGATATCTGATTACCAGAGATTCACTTTACCCATTTACACAAATTCCATCCAAGGTTCTAATATGGGAGAAAAAACACTTAATGTCTCCAGATGTTCTCCATAATTCTGCTCCTGGTAACAATTCATAATGGTGTTCTGACCATCGCTCCTCACATGGTATAAAGTCCATATAGAGCCATAAATAAGAACGGTGTTTGATCTCCATAAATTTGGATTCTGGCCAACCTGCTATTACAGGAATGAGTACAATATGGCCATCTGATTGGAAGAGGTAGAAGCCGATAGTACAGACTTTGTACTATCCGCTCTGTCGCCTAAGAATATCCTAAAGGCCCTGCCCCCCCCCCCCCCCACCCCGGACTGTCCATGCAAATTTGTGTAGCAAGGTCTTTTCCCTTTTTTGGTTTAATGAGAACCTCCAAGGCCAAAGATAGCTGACATCCTACGATATGTGGTGGGTTGTGAGGCATAGTGGGTGCAAAGATGGTGAAAGTCATTGGGCGCCAGACACTTCTTGGATGTAAAATAGGTTTTATTTCTTTTGACAGTCCTTTTTATATATTTTGGGGAAAGAGGGTTAGGGCCAGGACACCCTTAGATATTTGCAACCTCAATTGGCAGACTCAGAGACTTCGATAGGAGAACAGCCGTACAGGGAAAGGCCCCAGCAAGGCGCCACTTCTGCACCTGCAGGATTGCTGTCTCCTATGGTAACAGTCCTTTAACAGTTCCTAATTCAAACGTAACAGTTCTCTCAGCTTTACTATGACTTCTACTTGTAGTTCTTCAGCCCCTTGAGCTCCTAGTCTCTCACTGGACTCTCTGATTCACTGAATCTGAATCCCTGGAGCTCCTCAAGGCTTTTGCGGTGGTTACTCCCTCAAGTGTCACCCATGCTTCCCTGCTGGGTCCCAGCGGATACCTTCAAGCTTCACCCCTGCTGACCGGCTCGGTCCTTAGCTTGGCACACAAGGCTGCTCTGCAAACGTCACCTCTGCTGGTTGGGTCCCTGACTTGATCATCGCCTGAAGTTTCCCGATTTTCCACCGTGCCCTTCGGTGAGAATATGGTTCTTGGTACTTGCTTCAGTTACTCACTGTGGTCCTTGGTAAAGGCGATTGGTCCCTTTGTGGCGACAGCTTCCCTTCTATTTCCGACCACTGACAGGTTCTCCGGCCGGCAGAACCATCGCTTTTGGTTGGACTGTAAGCTGCAGTCCCAACCCTGCGCTGCCCTCTTACTTCTTGATAGGCCTTCACACAGCCTGGCAGCCAGGTGCCCCCGGGATAGGCCCAATCTCCGGCCTAGCAGCCCGTCTGGGCAGATGACACACGTCCACCCAGACCGCAGTCCAGGTGGCACAGAACACAGATCACCTGACCTCACCCGATTATATAGGCTCTACCAGCGGGCCAAGGGATTAAAGAAAACCCCTGCCCATTGGCCGGGACAACCACATACCCATTAACCTGACCTTTGGTTGCCCTTCTCATATCTAATACCACCAAGTGCCCGACCACCTAGTGGTAGAAGAGAAAAGTACAAGGCCAAACTTAGGGAGAAATCAATGGATCTCTAACAAATTAACTATGGTAGCTACCCCTGACAAGGAATTTGGTGAGGAGCTCCCTGACTAAACCCCAGGACGCTACATTTGGATTTCTTGAGAGTTGGAATGATTGCTTCCTCATCCCATAACTCAATGCCGTAGTGATCTATTTAGAGTCTTGGCATTTGGGTGGATTATACTTCAATTTTCAAAAAAGGTGATTTTTGTACAGGGACCCCCAGGGGGCCCGGTAGGACTTTCAGGATTAGGGATTAGGTTTAGGTCTGCCATTACCTTTTGGTTTGTGAAGTTCACGAATTTCAAACTTTTGGCCAAAAAGCATTGCAAATTTACCACCAGAGATAAGGAACAATCTATAATGTGGTGGATAGCCTTTGCCACTGGGGTCTTGGTTATCTATTCCTTAAAATTATTGGCTATTGTAACTCAACAGACTGGGGGCAAAGTCTATGCACCGTATTGTAGTCTGTTCCTTGTTTCTGGTGTTTAATCCGCAACGTTTTTGGCCAAAAGTTCAAAATACGCAAACTTCATGATGCAATAGTAGTGGCCAACCCAAACCTCATCCTTAAACCTGAAAGACAACATGGGCATAAAGTTCTGCCACCAATGACTGCAGACAATATTTTCTCTCCAGCCCTCCTGAGCCCCCCCGGGGATCTCTCTCTATATGAAAATTATCTTATCTGGAAGTTGAAGTACAATCCACCACATTTTTAACAATTTTACATTTTGGGACTGACCCCACCCAGTGGGACAAGATCATTTAGCACCCAGGGCAAAGATGCCAAACAGTGTCCCCTCTGCCCAAAATGTATGAGCATTATGTGTCTGCGAAAAAAAAAATGTGAGCACTAATCTGCACTCTTAGCCCCAAGCCAAAATTCTCCCCAAACAAAAATTCCCCCTTATCAAGTACCCTGGCTAGCTTGTAGATAGGAACTCTGCATGCAGCACTTCCCACCTCACATGATACCACAACGCCCAGGGCAGCTGCCTCTCCTGCCCACCCCTTGTCCCGGCCCTGGCCCCACCAATGGTAGTACGTGGCTTCTATTGCTTAACAATAGCTTGCTTATTAGCCCTACAAATGGCCAGAATTTTATAAAAAGTTTGGACCCCCCCAGTTAGTAACAAAGGGACTGTGGGGGAGAGGGCAGCATTATGGTCATGTACATGACATGCAGTGCCTAAAGCTGGCCATATACTACTAATGCAGGGGTCTCCAAACTTTCTACACAAAGGGCCAGTTTACTTTCCTTCAGACTTTAGGGGGAGGGAGACTGTGGCCATTGGGAGTAGAACATCTCCTGACATTGGGGGGGGGGAAACAACGTCTCATTGTTAGTGTCAGTGGGAGGAATTGTGTCCCATCATTGGTGTCATTGGGTCCATTGTTGATGTCATCGAAAGAAATTGCCCCCCATTATTGGTGTCATTGGGAACAATCGTGTCCCTTCATTGGTGTCATTGGGCCCCATTGTTGGTGTCATTGGGAGGAATTGTGTCCCATCGTTGGTGTCTTTTGGCCGCATTGTTGGTGTTGGTTCAAAAAATTTGTGCCAAACCATTGGTGTCATTGGGAGGAATTGTGCCCCTTCACTGGTGTCAGTGGGGGGAATTATGCCCCATTGTTGGTATCAGTGGATGAAATAGTGCCCCAAGGACCAGATAAAAGCAAGCAATGGGCCACATCTGACCGCAGTTTGGAGACCACTGTGCTAGTATATGGCCCTTTTACAGCCGGAGCCCATCTAAAAATGTTTGGCCTGTATCCAATCACTGCCATTCATAGTGAACTTGGTGCAAGGCGGAAAACAGGAGGAAGTGCCACAGACAGTACACTGCTGCTGTTCCTTGTGCTGGGCAATGCTATTGGCTCTTTTAGAAGTTTGGTTGCTATTATCTTGGCCAGAGCAGATTATACTCCATCTTGTCGGCTGACTTTGAGGCTTCCCCCTCCTATATTCTCAGCCGAGGATGGATCGTTTGTCATCTTCTGAGCTCCTGTACATCCTGCACAGATATCCATCAAAGCACATCGATTACCTGGAGGCCAAGTTCTAATCCGCACAATTTATTGTCTTCAAAAGTCTTGAGGATGAAAATTCCTGAAGCTCCTTTCACACATTTTTTTATGTGTAGTGCCATCCTCTAGTTACGTTGTTAGAAGTGATGGGTTTGGGCATGTTTGGATCGAACCCACCAGGAAGCCATCACTGCACACCACCAATCACAGGCAGCCTGTGTATGTGCAGCTGCTGGTCGGGAAATACCTCACTCCCTTTGATTGATCCGAACACGCCAGAGCCCATCGCTAGTTGTTAGGCTAAATAGGGTTTTCGGCTTCACTGTAGTCAGTGAAGCAGAGATCTATTGTTTTG
Organism: Rana muscosa; assembly: GCA_029206835.1. Lineage (NCBI taxonomy): Eukaryota > Metazoa > Chordata > Amphibia > Anura > Ranidae > Rana > Rana muscosa. The sequence continues at coordinate 27,051,526 of CM055128.1, forward strand.
GTCTGGTGAGGGTTTCTAAAGCTTGGTTTCTAAGGATTGATTTCTCCTACCTGCTTCTGGGAGAAGCATCCAGGATATAGGGCAGGGCGAGTCAAATATCCAGCTATGAATATTTATTATGCCTCAGCCAATCCCTGGAAGGAGGCATCCTGTCAGGAACGAATATGGAGATCGAGATGCTAAGAGGGCTCCCCTTGCTTGCAGCTGAGTGCAGCGCGCCCCTGGAGTTGGGAACAGGGAGCGCGGTGCCCAAAGAAGCACGGTTGGCCAGGTGCTTGTTTGCAGTCTGATGAACTTAGCCACTGAGGGATGGCTGAAGCAGGCAGAACTGAGCTTGCTGTGTTCAGATGAGCGGAGAAACCAGAAGCCAGGCCGGGGGTCATACACAGATAAGTCAGTCCAGAGCATATACAGGGGCGAGCCAAGGTCATACACGAGCAGGGTCCAGGTACAAGCTGAAGGTCAAGCCGGGTGATCAGGAAGCAGAAGCAGGCCAAGGGTCAGACTAGGAGATCAGGAAGCGAGGTCAAGGCAAGCCGGGTAACAACGGGTAAGCACGGATCAGGAAGCAAGGTCAAGATGCACAAGGGACTGAAGAGATAATCCAGCAATGTCCTGCAGTCACAGGCTGACTTAAATAGGGCCATTGGCGCCAGCGTCTGTCATGTTACTTGCGCGCCGTCGCGCACGCGCAGTATTACACGTGCGTGTGCGCCGATATGTGCGGGTGGGCCAACTCAATATTGACCCCTACGGACTAAGACTGGAATGTTATTAAAGTTCATTTGTGTGTAAAGACAGGTGTCCCAATACTTTTGACAATATAGTGTGTGTATATGCATATATATATATATGCACACCGTAATGCAATAGGCTGCACACGCCTATGCAGCAGAACAAATTATCAGCACCTAATATTTACAAACAGTTGTAAAAAAAATCACAGATTTTTACAAACTGACCGTAAATTTACGGACAGTTGGCAACCCTGGGACCGGGTTGCAATTGCAACCCCTGCCACCCCTGTAGGTTTGCTCCTAGACAGAACTTTCTGTGGAAGCACTGGACCCAGCAGACTCATGGAAGAGGAACATACCTAATGGATGGGCTAGTCTCGGGTGCAGGCTTTGCCAGTTGGAGAAGTGAACCCCATTTCTGGGATATAATGGCCTCCTACAGGGATTGGGTGAGCCCTATAAGACTCCACTACTTTGCTGGAAGTACAGCATTGCAGTGAAGGTAGAATTATTTTGTGAACTGAATCTGGTGAAAATAATAAACTCTTATGTCTACATATGCAAGGTGGTCACTTGTGCCATCTAAAGCCTTTGCCTCTCCAAACTAAGCACTGCAATTGTGATCTCTATCATTGATCCAGCTGTGGCGAGATAGCTGTAACTTACGGTCTCAGTAGAATTAGCAAACAGTGATTGATCCAAATAATATCTTGCAGATCAAAGAAAGCTTTAATCCAAAAACGTGTGCAGATCATAACACATGAACATCAGATAGGCCAAAAAGTTTGTCTAGCTTCAGCGGAATACAGGGCATCCGATGAATGGAGGCTAAAGCATGAAGAAGGGTGGGACTAACTACATAGAGCATCCCCTAGCTACAGAGAAACGTAGGGAGAAAATTAAATAAAGGCAAACAAACCACAATGCATGTGTAACATAAGGCCTCTTCTATACGGTTGAGCCACGGTTTTGCAACCCCCCCCCCCAACCACCTACAGTACCTAAAGTTTAAAATACAGCCATAGGTGGCTGTTCACATGCACATGACACTGCCTGCCAAACGTGTCCATTTAAGTTAATGGGGTGGCACCACAACCACAAACCAAACGTGCATCCCTGATCGGCCCTTAAGGCTCCGTTTCCACTAGTGCAACTTGTCATGCGACTTTGGACACCTAAAGTCGCATGACAAGTCACAGCCCATTGATATCAATGGCACCCATTTCCATCTATGCAACTTAAAGTTGCCGCGATTTTGAAAAGGTTCCTGCACTACTTTGATGCGACTTTTGATGCATTTTTGATCCAGAGACTGTAAAGTTGGATCAAAGCTGCACTCAGTCACACCCTAATTTGTGGTCGCAATTGTAGAAACGTAGCCTTATGCACATTGTCTGCATTCAGGGCCATACACCCGCAGGGCTGTCAGATTGAGAGCTGCGACTGTCTCTGTACAGTCGCTGTGTCCTGATTGACATCCATGGGACTGCCTACATCGGGACTCACGGAATACCTGCGGGCCCCCAAACAGCCTGCGGTACGCCCCATGAGAACGAGCCCTATATATGCATATGCCATGCCTCTGTAACCACTATGGAAGAGGATAATCACCTTAGTAGTCACCACTACTACAGTAATGCCCACAGTCTTCCAGGTCCTGTGCCCTGCTGCATAGTAACCACAAGGGGGTGCTCCCTTAGCACAAGTACCATTCACAGCATGCCTTGCATTTTTCTCACATTTCTGTACATTGTGCACCTTGTCCAATCAGAATACGCCGTGCATTTATTGAGAAAAATGCAGGGCGTTCTGTGACATCATGCTAGGGGCTGTTTTTTTTTTTTTTTTTTTTTAAGCACCGATTAGAGCAGAGGCTCTAATAGGCTTCAATATAGGGTGGGCTCGCGTCGCAGAGAGTGCGCTCCGAGCCAACCCAGGTGTGTTATAACAGCGAATCAATATTCGCTGTTGTAACACTGATCTTCCTCCCAGCCAATCAGGAAGCTGGTTTTGACACCAGTCACCCGATTGGTTGAAAGGACAGGCAATCCTATTGGACGCCTAGAAGGAGGATGAGGGGGGAGTCGCACGGCAGAAGCCGACGTGATGCAGAGAGGACACAGGAGCGACTGCCCGCCGCCCATAGGAGCCAGCAACCCGCCTCCTGTAGGAGCCCACAACCTGTCCATAGGAGCCCACAACCCACCTCCTGTAGGAGCCCACAACCTGTCCATAGGAGCCCGCAACCCGCCTCCTGTAGGAGCCCACAACCTGTCCATAGGAGCCCGCAACCCGCCTCCTGTAGGAGCCCACAACCTGTCCATAGGAGCCCCCAACCCGCCTCCTGTAGGAGCCCACAACCTGTCCATAGGAGCCCGCAACCCACCTCCTGTAGGAGCCCACAACCTGTCCATAGGAGCCCGCAACCCGCCTCCTGTAGGAGCCCACAACCTGTCCATAGGAGCCCGCAACCCGCCTCCTGTAGGAGCCCACAACCTGTCCATAGGAGCCCGCAACCCGCCTCCTGTAGGAGCCCACAACCTGTCCATAGGATCCGGCAACCCGCCTCCTGTAGGAGCCCACAACCTGCCCATAGGAGCCCGCAACCGGCCTCCTGTAGGAGCCCACAACCTGCCCATAGTAGCCCGCAACCTACCTCCTGTAGGAGCCCACAACCTGCCCATAGTAGCCCGCAACCCGCCTCCTGTAGGAGCCCACAACCTGCCCATAGGAGCCCGCAACCCGCCTCCTGTAGGAGCCCACAACCTGTCCATAGGAGCCGGAAACCCGCCTCCTGTAGGAGCCCACAACCTGTCCATAGGAGCCCGCAACCCACCTCTTGTAGGAGCCCACAACCTGTCCATAGGAGCCCGCAACCCGCCTCCTGTAGGAGCCCACAACCTGTCCATAGGAGCCGGAAACCCGCCTCCTGTAGGAGCCCACAACCTGCCCATAGGAGCCCGCAACCCGCCTCCTGTAGGAGCCCACAACCTGCCCATAGGAGCCCGCAACCCGATTCCTGTAGGAGCCCACAACCTGCCCATAGGAGCCCGCAACCCGCCTCCTGTAGGAGCCCACAACCTGTCCATAGGAGCCGGCAACCCGCCTCCTGTAGGAGCCCACAACCTGCCCATAGGAGCCCGCAACCCGCTTCCTGTAGGAGCCCACAACCTGCCCATAGGAGCCCGCAACCCGCCTCCTGTAGGAGCCCACAACCTGCCCAAAGGAGCCCGCAACCCACCTCCTGTAGGAGCCCACAACCTGCCCATAGGAGCCCGCAACCCGCCTCCTGTAGGAGCCCACAACCTGCCCAAAGGAGCCCGCAACCCGCCTCCTGTAGGAGCCCACAACCTGCCCATAGGAGCCCGCAACCCGCCTCCTGTAGGAGCCCACAACCTGCCCATAGAAGCCCGCAACCCGCCTCCTGTAGGAGCCCACAACCTGTCCATAGGAGCCCGCAACCCGCCTCCTGTAGGAGCCCACAACCTGTCCATAGGAGCCCGCAACCCACCTCTTGTAGGAGCCCACAACCTGTCCATAGGAGCCCGCAACCCGCCTCCTGTAGGAGCCCACAACCTGCCCAAAGGAGCCCGCAACCCGCCTCCTGTAGGAGCCCACAACCTGCCCATAGGAGCCCACAACCCGCCTCCTGTAGGAGCCCACAACCTGCCCATAGAAGCCCGCAACCCGCCTCCTGTAGGAGCCCACAACCTGTCCATAGGAGCCCGCAACCCGCCTCCTGTAGGAGCCCACAACCTGTCCATAGGAGCCCGCAACCCACCTCTTGTAGGAGCCCACAACCTGTCCATAGGAGCCCGCAACCCGCCTCCTGTAGGAGCCCACAACCTGCCCATAGGAGCCCGCAACCCGCCTCCTGTAGGAGCCCACAACCTGCCCATAGGAGCCCGCAACCTGCCTCCTGTAGGAGCCCACAACCTGCCCATATGAGCCCGGCTGCTACCCGCCGCCTGTAGGAGCCCGCCCGCTACCGATGGGGTAAGTGCCGGGATGGGGGGATGCCGCCGACCAACCGGCCAACCAACCAGGGCGGGGGTGGTGGTGGTTGTTTGCTGTCACCCCACCAGCCGCCACTGGCCCTGCATTTGTCTCAATAAATGCACCGCGTATTTTGACTGAGCGCCCCCCCTGTGGTTACTGTGCATCAGGGCAGCTAAGGAAGGTGGCACTGACTAATGTATTTGTGCCAACTAACTACCATGATTCTCTGCTTGCAAAGAGGTCCCACAGGTATGGCCTATGGATTGGTGTGCCACGCTGCTTTAGGCCTCATTATACTGGCGTTGTCCTCCTAATAAGTGGACCGCTCACTGCTCTCCTTGTGCAGGGTGACTGGTCTGTCTCCGCCCCCCTCCTGTAGTTCTCAGCAGGCTGCCTGTAGTGGGTGGAGCCTGCTTGGCCCCTCCCACAGCTCTGCTCTGGCTATGTACAGCCCAGTGATGTTGTCACCGCTACATTTAGAAAGATAATATCTGAGTTTGCAAAGGTCTTTGGTGCACACAGAGTACATTTATATCCCTTGTGACTATCGAGTAATATATTGAGATGAAAGTCCAGGAGTTCAGCTTTAATACCACAGATTGGTATCTGATCCCTCGCTGTCCCAGAATGCCTTTCTGCGCTCGGGTTCAGCAATTGCCTTTTAGCGAGTACAAAAGGCGGCGTCTCGGCGGCGTGGAGCGCAGTATTGAAGAGCCGCCTTCTCCGGGATTGATGGAGATGCATTTTATATGAGATCCGGACGGCCGATGGAAGGCATTTGTTATTAGGAGTGTCAAGTTCCATATTTCAGCTCCATCCATGCATGGCGTCCTTCCATCTCCCTGTATAGATCGCCGCGGCCCGCCGTCCGACCGCCGTCTCCTGTCACTCCAGATGGCTGCCCATTTGTGTACAAAAAATGTTAGAATGAAATGCAGAATGTTTTAACTCTTAATGTCACCTAAAGTGGAACCTGTCATCAGATATACTTTTCATGATGAGTAATGTGTCTGTGCAATAAACTCCCACAGAGATTGCAGCACTTCCCCTGACATTGCCTTCATCTCTAAATGCACAAGGACAGCGCCATCTTTGTTCAGGCATCATCCAGGGCCACCCTCTACTTCCTGGATTGGGATTGCCGGTGTCTTGCCGAGAAAGGTCCCCCTGCGGATTATGCCCCCCCCCCCCTGTACTGCGCAGGCGCGGCGCTTGCCTCCGAAAATAGCCGAACATGTAGAGCTGAGAGTCAGCTCTAGATGGCACCTGCGCACACCAAATTCTGCTACACTTCTGACATCCAGGCTCATTCCTTACCATCCCTGTGGACATGGAGGATGTTAAAAAAAGAGCCAGGAGGCCGAGCGAGTGAAGCGAGGATGTGAGGCCGACTGGCCACTTACAGCGAGGTCCACGCAGGCGCCGTCTAGAGCTGACTCTCAGCTCTACATATGTTCGGCTATTTTCGGAGGCTCATTCAGATTCGTACTGCGCAAGCGCCGCGCCTGCGCAGTACAGGGGGGGCATAATCCGCCGGATGGACCTTTCTCGGCAGAACACCGGCTCAGAGATGACAGTCATGTAAATCCTGCTGCTTGTGTAGTTCTTGGCTGTGTTCCCAAATGTCTGACGCAAATCAGCTCCCTGCTGCAGCCTCTTATCTTGTGACTTGCGACAATTTGCATTCTGATCACTGGGGAAGAGGAGACTGAGGAAATGCTCCCTCCTACCCGCAGCAGACTGATGACATCATATCAGCTTAGGCAGAGTTATTGAATGGAGTTTAAAGCGTTATTAAACCCAAAAGCAAACATTTATTATATTGCAGCTTACCAATTCTGATGCCGCGTACACCCGACCGTTTTTAATGTCATTGAAAAAAACTGCGTTTTTCTCGACGTGATTCTTTTCAAGCCTGCCTTGCCTACACACTATCGTGAAAAAAAATGCTCGAGCAAAGCGCGGTGACGTACGAAATGTACGATGGCACTATAAAGGGGAAGTTCCATTTGGATGTCGCCACCCTTTGGGCTGCTTTGGCTGATCCTTGTGTTAGTAAAGTTTGTTGAGAGACGATTCGCGCTTTTCAGCCTCGTGCTTTTCAGTCCGTTACAGCGTGACGAATGTGCTATCTCCATTACGAACGCTAGTTTTACCAGAACGAGCGCTCCCGTCTCATCACTTGCTTCTGAGCATGCGCATTTTTTTCACGTCGTTAAAGCCTACACACGACCGTTTTTCATGACGAGAAAAACGACGACGTGAAAAACGACGAGAAAAATTAAAGCATGTTCCAAATTTTTAATGCCCATTTTTCACGTCGTGAAAAATGCTCTGGAGCCCACACACGATCGTTTTTAATTACTAAATAAAAAAATGAAATTTTTCTCGTCATGAAAAACGGTCGTGTATACGTGGCATGAGATGTGATGGCTGCATTCGTTTTCTTTTTCTCTATTTTCATCTGGTGACCCAGCAAGTTTGTTGTTTTTTTTTTCAGAGGTACAGACGCTCTGGCAGAATGTACCAGTTACAGAGATGAGACAAACCTTTTACCACTGACAGGGGTGCTTACAATGACCTTTTAATTTTATTTGTTTTCCATAACATTTTGTACATTTTTCAAAATGTTTCCTTCACAAAAATAAACAAACAAATTACACATTAAAAAAGAAAAGAGAGTCCCAATATTTAATAATAACAATTATCCCGATCTTTTCCTAATTCCTTCTCTTTATTACCCTTCGCCAGACCAACTCTGACCACTAAGTTCCTATATGTTTTGTTTGTTAATTTCTCACCCCCCACCACTCTCTCTTTTTTATATATATACATACAGTATCTCACAAAAGTAAGTACACCCCTCACATTTTTGTAAATATTTTATTCTATCTTTTCATGTGACAACACTGAAGAAATGACACTTTGCTACAATGTAAAGTAGTGAGTGTACATCTTGTATAAGGCCCCTTTCACACGGGCGGATAGAATGGTGCTTTTAGCTGCGGATTTTCTAGTTTTCTACCGCAGCTAAAAGCACACAATGCTTTCCTATGGCCCCATTCACACACAACGTTTAGCTACATGCGGTTTGGTGCGAATAGAAAAAATAGAATTGAATGCGTCCAGGTGTGATGTAGCGCAGCTATATGCACATAACCGCAGGTAATCGCAGTCTTTTGTGTCAACTGCGGACAGCAGCGTGAACAAAAGAAAAAAACAACAGGAAGCACATCAAAATAAAAACGGTTGCTTTGGAGATGACAATAATGGTCAACCGCAGCTAAACGCAGCCGCATGTAAACGCAGCTAATCGCAATGTACAAATGCAGCTAATCGCAGTGCCTGAAGCCTTGAATTTCACAGAACAAAAACATGCTTTTTACTGCGGCAATTTTGCCGTCCGTGTGAAAGGGGCCTAACAGTGTAAATTTGCTGCCCCCTCAAAATAACTCAACACACAGCCATTAATGTCTAAACTGCTGGCAACAAAAGGGAGTACACCCCTAAGTGAAAATGTCCAAATTGGGCCCAATTAGCCATTTTCTCTCCCCGGTGTCATGTGACTCGTTAGTGTTACAAGGTTTCAGGTGTGAATGGGGAGCAGGTGTGTTAAATTTGGTGTTATCGCTCTCAGGCCTCGTACACACGACCGATTTTCTCGGCAAGAACCAGCAAGAAACTTGCTGGCAGAGAGGTCTTGCCGAGTAAATCGGTCGTGTGTACGCGGCTATCGGGTTTCTCGTCGAGAAAACCGGCAAGAAACCTCGACGAGAAAATAGAGAACCTGCTCTCTATTTTCTCGTCGAGATTCTCCTCGGCATGTTTCTCGACGAGAAAAGTGAGTGTGTGTACACTTACCTGTCCTCCCGGAAGCCCGCGCATGTTCGAAATGAATTCGACGCATGCGCGGTAGCTTCATAGGCATACGTAGGGTATACCAAGATGGCGGCGACGGCATCGAATGTGACGAGCGCATGCTCGTCGTAGTCGATGACGTCACCGCGTACGCTCCATTCAAAGAACCGCGGGTTCTTTGAAACGAGCGTGTGTACACTCGGCCGGGACAAGTTTCTTGTCCAAGAATCTCGTCGAAAAAAACGACATGTTTTTTTCAACGAGAATCTCGGCCGTGTGTACGAGGCCTTACTCTCTCATTCTGGTCACTGGAAGTTCAACATGGCACCTTTATGGCAAAGAACTCTCTGAGGATCTGAAAAAAAGAATTGTTGCTCTACATAAAGATGGCCGAGGCTATAAGAAGATTGTCAAGAAAATGAGCTACAGCACGGTGGCCAAGACCATACAGCGACCAAAGAAGTTGAGGTCACGTGCTCAGTGTCATATCCAGAGGTTGTCTTTGGAAAATAGAGGTATGAGTGCTGCCAGCATTGCTGCAGAGGTTGAAGGGGTGGGGGGTCAGCCTGTCAGTGCTCAGACCATACGCTGCACACTGCATCAAATTGGTCTGCATGGCTGTCGTCCCAGAAGGAAGCCTCTTCTAAAGATGATGCGTAAAGCCTCGTACACACGGTCAGACTTTTTGCCAACAAACTTCAAAGTGAGCAAGTTTGACAAGAAATCCGACCGTGTGTACGCTCCATTGGACAAACTTTTTTGGTTTTCATCGGACAAATGTTCGATCTGCAAACGCACAAACTTTTCGCCAACGAAAGTCCGATGGAGCAAAGTCCGACCGTGTGTACAGAAATCCATCGGACTTTTGTCCGATGGACAAATAAGCATGCCCAGAACAAATGTTAAAATCAACCAACAATAGCAGAAGTTGACCAAAGGGTGGTGGCAAACAGCAGAAAAACCACGTGATGTTGGAAAAGTTTTGGGAAAGTTTGCAGAAAAGCCCTGCCGTGTGTATGCTATGGGTGTTCCCGGCCAACTCCCTTCGGACAAAAATCCACGGAAAAGTTTGTTTGAAGTCCGACCGTGTGTATGAGGCTTAAGAAGGCCTGCAAACAGTTTGCTGAAGACAAGCAGACTAAGGACATGGATTACTGGAACCATCTCCTGTGGTCTGATGAGACCAAGATAAACTTATTTGGGTCAGATGGTGTCAGGCGTGTGTGGCGGCAACCAGGTGAGGAGAACAAAGACAAGTGTGTGTTGCCTACAGTCATGCATGGTGGTGGGAGTGTCATGGTCTGGGGCTGCATGAGTGCTGCCGGCACTGGGGAGATACAGATCATTGAGGGAACCATGAATGCCAACATGTACTGTGACATACTGAAGCAGAGCAGAATCCCCTCCCTTCAGAGACTGGACCGCAGGGCAGTATTCCAACATGATAATGACCCCAAACACACCTCCAAGACGACCACTGCCTTGCTAAAGAAGCTGAGGGTAAAGGTGATGACTGGCCAAGCATGTCTCCAGACCTAAACCCTATTGAGCATCTGTGGGGCATCCTCAAATGGAAGGTGGAGGAGCGCAAGGTCTCTAACATCCACCAGCTCTGTGATGTCATCATGGAGGAGGGGAAGAGGACTCCAGTGGCAACCTGTGAAGCTCTGGTGAACTCCATGCCCAAGAGGGTTAAGGCAGTGCTGGAAAATAATGGCGGGCACACAAAATATTGACACTTTGGGCCCAATTTGGACATTTTCACTTAGGGGTGTCCCCACTTTTGTTGCCAGCGGTTTAGACATTAATGGCTGTGTGTTGAGTTATTTTGAGGGTACAGAACATTTACACTGTTATACAAGCTGTACACTCACTACTTTACATTGTAAAAAAGTGTAATTTCTTCAGTGTTGTCACATGAAAAGATAGAAGAAAATACTTACAGAAATGTGAGGGGTGTACTTACTTCTGTGGGACACTGTGTGTGTATATTATAAATGATACACCAATAGATCGAAATCTTATTTATACATGTTGTGAGGGGGTTAACTCGGTAGCGGGTGTGTGTGACCCCCTGGTTGGGCTCCCCACACAAAAACAGGGCCAGCAGACGGAGGTTGTGGTTTTCAAAATCAAAAGGTGCGGTTTATTTCTCTATGTACAGTGACAAAACACAGCAAAGCCAAAAAGAAACATAAACAAAATAAATCCTGGTCAGCTTGACCTCTGACTAAACATGCAGGTTTCCTAACTAACAACTGGGATTAGCCTGGTGCTGTCCTAGTCCCTAAGTCCCTGGTTTAGTCAATGTCCAAACAAATAGCCACACAGGCTTTGTCTCACCGCACAGGGGTTCACTCTCCCTAGACAGTCCACACAGGTCTGGTCCCAGGCATCAGCAAACACCTAATGAATCTGGGAGTTTTTATAGAGGCCTTAAATGAGCTGACAAGCTTCAGCTGGTCTCATCAACTCCCTGCCTGCACGACGCCCAGCCCTCTCCCTAGAGGTATGAGTCATCCATGAGCCCACTAGCCTCAGCTGGGCTTCATCAACTCCCTCCCTAGTTGTATAAGTCGGCATAAAGCCTGAATCTGGGAGAAATATATCTACCCCCCTGGATGCAACCAGGTGACTTTACCTTCCTGCTGTCACATACCCCCCCCTCTTGTTTTAACCTTGGGGTTGGAACACCAGCAATCAGGCATTCATGTACTCGAGACAAAGCATCCACATTCCCCATTTGAACGCCAGGGCGATGCTTTACTGTGAAGTTGAATTCCTGTAGGGCCAGGAACCACCTATTCACTCTTCTATTTGTCTCCTTGTTTTGAGCCATCCACTTTAACGGAGCGTGATCCGTAACCATGTCAAAGTGCCTACCTAGCAGATAGTACCGAAGGGAATCTAGAGCCCACTTCACCGCTAAACACTCCTTTTCAACCGTGGCGTAATTTACCTCATGGGACTTCAACTTCCTGCTGAGGTAAATGACTGGGTGCTCTTCCCCGTTCCAGACCTGGGACAATACTGCTCCTAACCCCACATCTGACGCATCACTTTGTACGACAAAGTCTTTAGAGAAGTCGGGTGAGTACAACACTGGCTGGCTACATAAGGCTTGTTTCAAGAATTGGAATGCTGCCTCAGCCTCGGGGGTCCATTTAATCATGACCGACCCTTTCCCTTTCGTCAGGTTGGTTAGGGGCACAGCCTTAGAAGCAAAGTGGGGAATGAAGCGCCGATAATAACCCGCGATTCCCAGAAAGGCCCGTACCTGCTTCTTGCTGTTGGGACGTGGCCAACTCTGGATGGCCTCGACTTTGTTGAGTTGGGGTTTTATCACTCCCCTGCCAATGGTGTACCCAAGATATTTGGCCTCCTCCTGCCCAATGGTACACTTCTTGGGGTTAGCCGTAAACCCCGCTTCCCGGATAGAGTCTAGGACTGCTTGCACTTTTGGCAGATGTGAGGCCCAATCTGTGCTGTGGACAATTACGTCATCCAGGTAAGCCGCAGCAAACTTCCGATGGGGCCTCAGTATCTGGTCCATTTTCCGCTGGAATGTGGCCGGCGCATTCTGTAACCCGAACGGCATTCTCTTATATTGGAACGCCCCGTCTGGGGTTACAAATGCGGTTTTCTCTTTGGCCGACTTGGCCAGGGGAATTTGCCAATACCCTTTTGTGAGGTCAAGAGTCGTCATGTATCGGGCTGTTCCCAGCCGGTCGATCAACTCATCTATACGTGGCATGGGGTAGGTGTCAAATTTTGTAACTTTGTTCAACTGACGAAAATCGTTACAAAATCGCCAGCTCCCATCCGGTTTAGGCACCAAAACAATGGGACTAGACCAATCACTTTGGGACTCCTCTATCACCCCTAAGTTCAGCATTTTCTGTACTTCCTCCCGTATTGCCTCCCGTCGGGCCTCTGGGATCCGATAGGGTTTTAACTTCACCCTTTCACCGGGCGGGGTAATAATATCATGCTCTACCCCAGATGTTTGTCCCGGCAGCTCAGAGAACACCTCCTCGTTGCGAAGCACAAACTCCTTAACCTCCTGTTGTTGGGGTTGTGACAAGGTGGCTGCTATTCCAACCTCCGGAATCACGCAACCAGTTGGAGCTGGTGACCAAGTTTCTGCGACTAGGGACTCTCTATCCCTCCAGGCTTTCAACAGATTAACGTGATATATCTGTTCGGGCTTTCGCCTTCCTGGTTGTCTGACCTTGTAATTCACTTCGCTCACTTTTTCCATTATCTCGTAGGGGCCTTGCCATTTGGCAAGGAATTTACTTTCAACCGTAGGGACAAGTACCAATATCCTATCCCCCGGGGAAAAGGTACGGGTCTTGGCTCCACGGTTGTACACTCTCTGCTGTGCCAACTGCGCTTGGGCCAAATGTTCCTTCACGATGGGCATTACCTGTGCAATTCGATCTTGCATCAGGGCGACATGCTCAATCACACTCCTGTGGGGAGAACTCTCACTTTCCCAAGTTTCCTTGGCAATATCCAACAGCCCTCTTGGGTGTCTCCCATACAGTAACTCAAAGGGGGAGAATCCCGTAGAGGATTGGGGCACCTCCCTAATAGCAAACATCAAATAAGGAAGTAGACAGTCCCAATCCTTTCCATCTCTATCCACCACTTTCTTCAACATTTGTTTTAGGGTTTTGTTGAATCTTTCAACCAGCCCATCGGTTTGGGGGTGATACACAGATGTACGCAATTGCGTCACTTTGAACAATTTACACAGCTCTTTCATAACCCGGGACATAAAGGGTGTACCTTGGTCCGTAAGCAGTTCTTTACAAATACCCACCCGGCTAAAAACAAGAGATAGCTCTTTGGCTATGGTTTTGGCCGAGGTATTTCTGAGAGGGATCGCTTCTGGATAACGGGTGGCATAGTCCATTATCACTAATATGTACTGGTGCCCCCTAGCGGACTTGATTATAGGACCTACCAAATCCATTGCGATTCTCTCAAACGGGACCTCAATGATGGGTAGAGGGACCAGCGGGCTACGGAAATGTGGCATCGGGGCCGACCTCTGACACACAGGGCAGGAGGAACAATAATTTTCTATGTCCTTCATCACCCCAGGCCAATAGAATCTCTGTAATACCCTCTCTCGGGTTTTCTCTGTCCCCAGATGACCTCCAAGAATGTGCCCATGGGCCAACTCCAACACCAACTTCCTGTAAGGTTTGGGCACCACAAGCTGCTCAACGGTTTCTTCTGCCCTTTTTGCCACCCGATACAGTAGGTCCTTCTCTACGCTGAAGTATGGGTAAGTGCAGGTATTATCTGGGTTCACTAACTCGCCATCTATTTCCACTACGTTTTCCCGTGCCTTTATTAGGGCGGGGTCTTTTAACTGTTCTGTGGCAAAATTTTCCCTGTGAACCTCCAGATCAGAAAACTCCACAGACGGTAGGTTTTCGTCTGAGGAGGTGGGCTCCTCTCCAGTTTCTTGAGTCTCCCCTGCCAATACTGACAAGGGAAATTCTGGAGAGTCCTCACCACTCTCAGAGGAGTTCTGGCTATCACATTCCTGGTACATAGGGGCACCAGTGGGGGGCTCAGGATCATCCCACAGTTCCCAGAACTTCGGAAAATCCCTTCCCACAATGGCATCATGCGGTAATTGAGATACTAACCCCACTGGATGAGAGAGGGTACCTTTGGGGGTCTCGAAACACACTGTAGTCACTGGATACTCTCGGGTGTCCCCATGCACACAAATAACAGCTACCTTGCTATTCCCAGAGACCTCTGTTTTAACTAATTCAGCCTTTATCAGGGTCACAAGGCTACCTGAATCCAGCAATACCACAACATTTCTACCATTAATACACATTTTGCATAAATGTTTCTCAGTTCCCCGAATGGCAGTGCATGCGACTGTCGCACACAGCGACTGACGTCGGTCCGTCAGAAAGTCACATTGCATGGGTTCCTCCACAACCGGGCAATTTGCTGCAATATGTCCCGCTTGCCGGCAGCGGTAGCAAACAATCCTTTTGGCTGCCTCTTGAGCCCCTGACTTCCCAGGCTGTTCTCGCCAAACTTTGGGTAGAGCTCCCACCCTCTCACTCTCTCCACCCTCACCCCTTGGAATCCTCTTATCGGCCCCTGGGGATGGTCTGGTCTTAGGGTGGAAAGTCCGAGAGTCTCTGGAAGAGGCCGTCAGGTTCTCTGTAGCCAAGTATTTCTCTACACGATCCACAAGACCACCGGCCGTCTCTGGGTCTCCATGGCTTACCCACTTTTGGATGGCAGTAGGAAGAGCTCTCAAAAACCGATCCATTACAACACGTTCCACAATCTCTGGTGCGGACAAAGTCTCTGGCTGTAGCCACTTCCTGCTCAGGTGAATGAGATCATACATTTGAGACCTGGGGGGTTTTCCAAGCTGGAAAGTCCAGTTATGCACACGCTGAGCCCGGACAGCCAGGGTGACACCCAGCCTTGCCAATATTTCAGCTTTTAGCATCACATAGTCTTTTGCTTGGTCAGGCTCTAGGTCATAGTAAGCTTTCTGCGATTCACCAGTTAACAGAGGAGCCACCAGTCCAGCCCACTGCTCCTCAGGCCACTTTTCTCTTTCAGCAGTCCTTTCAAATGTGGTCAAAAATACCTCTGGATCATCCTCTCCAGTCATTTTTGTCAATAAACCACTCACCCCAAAGGACGCAGTATTAGTGGGACGGCTTTCCTCACTGGTCTGCGGACGTTGCTGCATTACTGCTTCCATTTGTTGTAGTCTCTGCTCTTGCTTCTGTAACAGGTCTAAGAAGCGGGCCTCAGATTGCTGCTGGGCTTGTTGCTGAGCTTCCAGACTCTGTTGGTGAGCTTGCTGCTGGGCTGCAAGGCTCTGTTGATGAGCTTGCTGCTGGGCTGCAAGGCTCCTTTGCAAACCTGCATTTGTCTGCTGTTGATTGGCATTTGCTAGAACCAGCTGTTTCAGTATCTCCTCCATGCTGGCTTAAAAAAACTGCCACTGGTTCTCCACCAACTGTGAGGGGGTTAACTCGGTAGCGGGTGTGTGTGACCCCCTGGTTGGGCTCCCCACACAAAAACAGGGCCAGCAGACGGAGGTTGTGGTTTTCAAAATCAAAAGGTGCGGTTTATTTCTCTATGTACAGTGACAAAACACAGCAAAGCCAAAAAGAAACATAAACAAAATAAATCCTGGTCAGCTTGACCTCTGACTAAACATGCAGGTTTCCTAACTAACAACTGGGATTAGCCTGGTGCTGTCCTAGTCCCTAAGTCCCTGGTTTAGTCAATGTCCAAACAAATAGCCACACAGGCTTTGTCTCACCGCACAGGGGTTCACTCTCCCTAGACAGTCCACACAGGTCTGGTCCCAGGCATCAGCAAACACCTAATGAATCTGGGAGTTTTTATAGAGGCCTTAAATGAGCTGACAAGCTTCAGCTGGTCTCATCAACTCCCTGCCTGCACGACGCCCAGCCCTCTCCCTAGAGGTATGAGTCATCCATGAGCCCACTAGCCTCAGCTGGGCTTCATCAACTCCCTCCCTAGTTGTATAAGTCGGCATAAAGCCTGAATCTGGGAGAAATATATCTACCCCCCTGGATGCAACCAGGTGACTTTACCTTCCTGCTGTCACAATATGTAACCTTTATCCCAAAAAAATGTTCCTGTAAACTCACTATAAAGTGTGAGCTGGAATTTGACTTAAATTTGTTAGTGTTTCTAAATCTGCTAGTCATTCCAACACTCCCCTCCCTCCAGACTGACAATGCTGCTGTTTGCTCTGCCTCCTGTGCTCCTTCACCCAGAGTTGTGTCTAGGTATGCTATGAGGAGGTCGATGGGGTGCACAGTGTGACAGCAGTAACAGTCAGAGCAGACCAACACCCTCAACCGCTACACCCAGGGCAGCTGCCCCTCCTCCCCACCCCTTGTCCCAGCCCTGGGCATGTTAAGTATTTTCCTTGCAATATGTATCCTAGCAGCACAGTAACTTTTTTGCTGTAAACTAATAAGAAGATGAAATCTGGTTATTTTCTGGCAGTCATGGCACTGATAATTACATAAACGGGTAATATTAGGGATTTCTCCTGCGTCGTGACCCCAGTAAGGGGCTGTTCTGTCCGCGTAGAGTGCGGTAAATGTCTGCCGGTGATGTTGGGCTGGCTAGGCAGTAATAGTCCATTTCTGCAATCTCCTGGCTGTCGGCTCTCAGAGGTGGCGCTGTCGCCGGCCATCCATCCATCTTGATTATCTGCGAACGCAATCTGTAAATTGCCAAATCTACACAGACAGCAACAAGCTGGTGAGGAGCCGAAATAAAACCTTCTACGGCATTCCTGATTATAACCGGATACACACCTGTCACTAAGGCGTAAATACCGCCACACTGGGCGGCAAAATGGTTGCTGATGATTTAACCAGGGAGAACGCCGAATAGTTTATTTCCTAAATTATAGAGAAAGATTAGAGCTGAGATTTGCGTCCTGTATGAGCCGCCACCAGAGCTTGGAGGAGGCAACAAACCACCATCAGAGATCACCCAGCAAGAGGCAGAAGTGCGGAAAAATATTTAATTTGGCTATTTGATTTAATATAGCTCTGACATATACTGTAGTGCTGTACAGAGAACACCGAGCTAGTCAGGGCCGTCTTTAAGGCAGGGCAAAAGGGGCAGCTGCCCTGGGCCCTGTCATTGTTGTGGGGCCCAAAGCAGCTGCCTCATACTTGCCAACTATCCCAGTTTAACTTCCCTCATCCCTTGAAGTTTTAGTCCTGTGCTGTGTCCTGATATCTCAGTGTGAAGTGCTGCTACTAATTCTGCCCAGCTCTGCCCTATTGTTGTGTACAGATGACTCACCTGCAGACCCTGTGTTTACATGTAAATAGCCGCCATTCATATGTAAATAACGGGAGCATTCATATGTAAATAGCTGAGGCTGGCGGCATTCATATGTAAATAAAGGCGGCATTCATATGTATATCATGAACCTCTGCAGTGAGGTGATGATGTGCTGTAGCCTCTAGCAACCAATCAGTGAGCAGTATTACTGTACAGTAATCTCTAGCAACCAATCAACAAGAAGAAACCATGTGCTGTAACCTCTAGCAACTAATCAGTGAGCCGTAATGTGTGCTGTAACCTCTAGCAACTAATCAGTGAGCCGTTATGTGTGCTGTAACCTCTAGCAACCAGTCAATAAGTGGTAATGATATGCTGTAACCTCTGGCAACCAATCACAATCACTGCCTGATCTGATACAGTAAACTGATTTTAAGTCTAGCTGATATTTATTGTATGTCTCAGAGCAGGTGGAGAGCAAAATTGCATAGGGGGGGCCCCCAAGAAAAATTTTGCCCAGGGTCCAATCAACATTAAAGATGGCCCTGGAGCTAGTCACATCAGTCTCTGGACCAAAGGAGCTTACACTCTAATAATAGTGTGTCACTGGGGTGGGACATTAGAGTGTAAGCTCTTGTGGTACAGAAACAAATGTGACTGGCCTAATGTCCTCTGTACAGCACTACAGTATATGTCAGAGCTATATGAATGTATATTAATATTAATGTGTGACTGTGAGGGGACATTATAAGTTTTTTATATCTCTGACATATTCCATAGTGCTGTACAGAGAACACTGAGCCATACACTTCAGTCTCTGCACCAGAGGAGCTTACACTCTAATGTCCCAATCAAAGTCACTTTATTTTATTATTATTATTATTATTATTATTATTATTATTATTCATTTATAAATAACAATATGTTTAATATTATTCATTTATATGGCTCTGACATCTTTCACAGTGCTGTACAGCGAATGCTGAAATTGTTCTATCACTCTCTTCACCAAAGGAGCTTACAATCTAATGGCACACTATTATTATACATATATATATATGCCTGACTTATTCTGCGGTGCTGTACAGAGAACACTAATCCAGTCACATCAGTCCTTGCACCCGAGGAGCTTACACTCTAATGTCCTGCCACAGTCACACTTATATACTTTTATACTTTTAAATGTTATATATCTCTGACATATACCGGAGTGCTGTACAGAGAACACCGAGCCAGTCACATCAGCCTCTGCACCAGAGGAGCTTACACTCTATTATTGATATATATTTATATAGCTCTGACATATTCTACGATGCTGTACAGAGAACGCTGAAATAGTTGCATCACTCTCTATACCAGAGGAGCTTACATTCTAATGCCCCCCCCCCCCAGTGACTTATTATTATTATTATACATTTATATAGCTCTGACATATACTGTAGCGCTGTACAGAGAACACTGAGACAGTCACATCAGTCTCTGCACCATAGGAGCTTACACGGTAATGATAATAGTGTGTGACTGTGGTGGGGACATTAGAGTGTAAGCTCCTCTGGTGCAGAGACTGATGTGACTGGCTCAGTGTTCTCTGTACAGCACTACGGTATATGTCAGAGCTATATAAATGTATAATAATAAAAGTTTGTGACTGTGGTAGAAAATTAGAGTGTAAGCTCCTCTGGTGTAGAGACTGAAGGAACTGGCTCAGTGTTCTCTGTACAGCACTACGGTATATGTCAGTTATTTAAATGTATAATATTCGTGTATCACTGTGGGAGGGCATTAGATTATAATTATATATACATACATTTATATCCACTTGCAGACCGCCCACTGTACATTTACTGCGGCAAGGTGGCCGCTCTGTGCCAGATCACTTACCTAGTACGTCATCTGCCACTTACAGGTCTGGAGCGAGCGCGCCGCCGGTGACCTGCTTCCGCTGTGATCACACACAGTGGGAGCCCAGGGTCTGGTACCACGGACTCTACATCCGCTGGCACCAGGGCCGTTTGAGGGCCCCAAGCAGAATGGACAACGAAATTTGAAACAAGTTGAGAAGCGGGGGGGGACCTTTTGTTGTTGAGGGGGGCGGGGCGGGACATTGATGTTGATCGCGCGAGGGGGGGGGCGCCGATCACCCGGCATTAGAGTGGATAAGCGGGGGGAGGTTGTACCTCCTCCTCCCGTGCTGCCTCCTCTTGCTCCTCTTCCTGCTGTGCGGGAAAATTCACACTATCGCGGGACTGCTGGGGCCCCAGGCCAGCTCAGGGCCCCAAGCAGTTGCTTGGTTTTCCTGTCCTGTTCCGACGGCCCTATGTAAACAAGGCAGATCATCGTTCTGACAGTAGGGTAGGCATTGATCCTGTGTTCCTACAAAGCAGGGACATGGATCAATGCCTTCTCCTAGTAAAAGCACCTCCCCCAAAGTGAGAAAGCACTCCCATGGCACACATTTAACCCTTTGATCGCCCCTGATGTTAACCCCTTCCTGGCCAGTGTCATTAGTACAGTGATAGTGCATATTTTTAGCACTGATCATCACTGTATTAGTGTCACTGGTTCCCACAAAAGTGTCACTTAGTGTCCGATTAATATCGCAGTCCGGCTATAAGTCGCTGATCGCCGCCATTACTAGTAAAAAACATAAATTCCCATAGTTTGTAGACGCTATAACTTTTGCGCAAACTAATCAATATACGCTTATTGGGTTTTCTTTTTACCAAAAATATGTAGCATACATATTGGCCTAAATTGATGAAGAAATCCGATTTTTTTTACATTTTTTATTGGCTATGTTTTATAGCAGAAAGTCAAAAATATATATATTTTTTTAATCAAAATTGTCGGCCTTTTTTTGTTTATAGCGCAAAAACCAAAAACTGCAGAGGTGATCAAATACCACCAAAAAAAAGCTCTATTTGTGGGGGGAAAAAAAGGGACATCAATGTTTTTTTTGGGGTACAGCGTCACACCACCGCGCAATTGTCAGTTAAAGTAACGCAGTGCCAGATCGCAAAAAAATGGCCTGGTCATGAAGGGGGGGGTAAATCTTCCGGAGGTCAAGTGGATATAGTTCTGACGTATTCCACGGTGCTGTACACAGAACACTGAAACAGTCACATCAGTCTCTGAACCAGAGGAGCTTACACTCTAATGTCCCCACTGCAGTCACACACATTATGAGATATTCCAGTTGATCTGATATATATACTGCATTCTGAGCGGTGATTATATTTTAGATACATTGTGTGAGGGGGCTAGCTCGGCAGCGGGTATGTGTGACCCCCGGGATGGGCTCCCCACCCAAAACAGGCCCAGCAGACGGAGGTTGTGGTTTTCAAAATCAAAAAGGTGCGGTTTATTTTCTATTTACAGTGACAAAAACACAGCAAGGCAAAAAAAACATAAACAAAATAAATCCTGGTCAACTTGACCTCTGACTAAACTTACAGGTTTCCTAACTAACGACTGGGGTCAGCCTAGTGCTGTCCTAGTCCCTGGTTTTAAATGTCCAAGCAAAATATAGCCACACAGGCTTTCTCTCACCGCACAGGGGTTCACTCTCCCTAGACAGTCCACACAGGTCTGCTTCCAGGCATGAGCTAACATCTAATGAATCTGGGAGTTTTTTATAGAGGCCTAAATGAGCTGACAAGCTTCAGCTGGCCTCATCAACTCCCTGTCTGCACGACGCCCAGCCCTCTCCCTAGAGGTATGAGTCATCAATGAGCCCACTAGTCTCAGCTGGGCTTATACAACTCTCCACCTAGCTGTATAAGTCAGCGTAAAGCCTGAATCTGGGCGAAATATATCTACCCCCCTGGATGCAACCAGGTGACTTTACCTTCCTGCTGTCACATACCCCCCCCTCTTGTTTTAACCTCGGGGTTGGAACACCAGCAATCAGGCATTCATGTACTCGAGACAAAGCATCCACATTCCCCATTTGAACGCCAGGGCGATGCTTTACTGTGAAGTTGAATTCCTGGAGGGCCAGGAACCACCTATTCACTCTTCTATTTGTTTCCTTGTTTTGAGCCATCCACTTTAACGGAGCGTGATCCGTAACCATGTCAAAGTGCCTACCTAGCAGGTAGTACCGAAGGGAATCTAGAGCCCACTTCACCGCTAAACACTCCTTTTCAACGGTGGCGTAATTTACCTCATGGGACTTCAACTTCCTGCTGAGGTAAATGACTGGGTGCTCTTCCCCGTTCCAGACCTGGGACAATACTGCTCCTAACCCCACATCTGACGCATCACTTTGTACGACAAAGTCTCTAGAGAAGTCGGGTGAGTACAACACTGGCTGGCTACATAAGGCTTGTTTCAAGAATTGGAATGCTGCCTCAGCCTCGGGGGTCCATTTAATCATGACCGACCCTTTCCCCTTCGTCAGGTTGGTTAGGGGCACAGCCTTAGAAGCAAAGTGGGGAATGAATCGCCGATAATACCCAGCGATTCCCAGAAAGGCTCGTACCTGCTTCTTGTTGTTGGGACGTGGCCAACTCTGGATGGCCTCGACTTTGTTGAGTTGGGGTTTTATTACTCCCCTCCCAATGGTGTACCCAAGATATTTGGCCTCCTCCTGCCCAATGGTACACTTCTTGGGGTTAGCCGTAAACCCTGCTTCCCGAACAGAGTCCAGGACTGCTTGCACTTTTGGCAGATGTGAGGCCCAATCTGTGCTATGGACAATTATGTCATCCAGGTAAGCCGCAGCATACTTCCGATGGGGCCTCAGCATCTGGTCCATTTTCCGCTGGAATGTGGCCGGCGCATTCTGTAACCCGAACGGCATTCTTTTATATTGGAACGCCCCGTCTGGGGTTACAAATGCGGTTTTCTCTTTGGCCGACTTGGCCAGGGGGATTTGCCAATACCCTTTTGTGAGGTCAAGAGTCGTCATGTATCGGGCTGTTCCCAGCCGGTCGATCAACTCATCTATACGTGGCATGGGGTAGGTGTCAAATTTTGTAACTTTGTTCAACTGACGAAAATCGTTACAAAATCGCCAGCTCCCATCCGGTTTAGGCACCAACACAATGGGACTAGACCAATCACTTTGGGACTCCTCTATCACCCCTAAGTTCAGCATTCTCTGTACTTCCTCCCGTATTGCCTCCCGTCGGGCCTCTGGGATCCGATAGGGTTTTAACTTCACCCTTTCACCGGGCGGGGTAATAATGTCATGCTCTACCCCAGATGTTTGTCCCGGCAGCTCAGAGAATACCTCCTTGTTGCGAAGTACAAACTCCTTAACCTCCTGTTGTTGGGGTTGTGACAAGGTGGCTGCGATTCCAACCTCAGGAATCACGCAACCAGTTTGAGCTGGTGAC
This sequence comes from Rana muscosa, assembly GCA_029206835.1. NCBI lineage: Eukaryota > Metazoa > Chordata > Amphibia > Anura > Ranidae > Rana > Rana muscosa. Next base: position 27,074,315 of record CM055128.1, read on the forward strand.
CAAGTGTCTGCGACTAGGGACTCTCTATCCCTCCAGGCTTTCAACAGATTAACGTGATAGATCTGTTCGGGCTTTCGCCTTCCTGGTTGTCTGACCTTGTAATTCACTTCGCTCACTTTTTCCATTATCTCGTAGGGGCCTTGCCATTTGGCAAGGAATTTACTTTCAACCGTAGGGACAAGTACCAATATCCTATCCCCCGGGGAAAAGGTACGGGTCTTGGCTCCACGGTTGTACACTCTCTGCTGTGCCAACTGCGCTTGGGCCAAATGTTCCTTCACGATGGGCATTACCTGTGCAATTCGATCTTGCATCAGGGCGACATGCTCAATCACACTCCTGTGGGGAGAACTCTCACTTTCCCAAGTTTCCTTGGCAATATCCAACAGCCCTCTTGGGTGTCTCCCATACAGTAACTCAAAGGGGGAGAATCCCGTAGAGGATTGGGGCACCTCCCTAATAGCAAACATCAAATAAGGAAGTAGACAGTCCCAATCCCTTCCATCTCTATCCACCACTTTCTTCAACATTTGTTTTAGGGTTTTGTTGAATCTTTCAACCAGCCCATCGGTTTGGGGGTGATACACAGATGTACGCAATTGCGTCACTTTGAACAATTTACACAGCTCTTTCATAACCCGGGACATAAAGGGTGTACCTTGGTCCGTAAGCAGTTCTTTACAAATACCCACCCGGCTAAAAACAAGAGATAGCTCTTTGGCTATGGTTTTGGCCGAGGTATTTCTGAGAGGGATCGCTTCTGGATAACGGGTGGCATAGTCCATTATAACCAATATGTACTGGTGCCCCCTAGCGGACTTGATTATAGGACCTACCAAATCCATTGCGATTCTCTCAAACGGGACCTCAATGATGGGTAGAGGGACCAGCGGGCTACGGAAATGTGGCATCGGGGCCGACCTCTGACACACAGGGCAGGAGGAACAATAATTTTCTATGTCCTTCATCACCCCAGGCCAATAGAATCTCTGTAATACCCTCTCTCGGGTTTTCTCTGTCCCCAGATGACCTCCAAGAATGTGCCCATGGGCCAACTCCAACACCAACTTCCTGTAAGGTTTGGGCACCACAAGCTGCTCAACGGTTTCTTCTGCCCTTTTTGCCACCCGATACAGTAGGTCCTTCTCTACGCTGAAGTATGGGTAAGTGCCAGTATTATCTGGGTTCACTAACTCGCCATCTATTTTCACTACGTTTTCCCGTGCCTTTATTAGGGCGGGGTCTTTCAACTGTTCTGTGGCAAAGTTTTCCCTGTGAACCTCAAGATCAGAAAACTCCACAGACGGTAGGTTTTCGTCTGAGGAGGTGGGCTCCTCTCCAGTTTCTTGAGTCTCCCCTGCCAATACTGACAAGGGAAATTCCGGAGAGTCCTCACCACTCTCAGGGGAGTTCTGGCTATCACATTCCTGGTACATAGGGGCACCAGTGGGGGGCTCAGGATCATCCCACAGTTCCCAGAACTTCGGAAAATCCCTTCCCACAATGGCGTCATGCGGTAACTGAGATACTAAGCCCACTGGATGAGAGAGGGTACCTTTGGGGGTCTCAAAACACACCGTAGTCACTGGATACTCTCGGGTGTCCCCATGCACACAAATAACGGCTACCTTGCTATTCCCAGAGACCTCTGTTTTAACTAACTCAGCCTTTATCAGGGTCACAAGGCTACCTGAATCCAGCAATACCACAACATTTCTACCATTAATACACATTTTGCATAAATGTTTCTCAGTTCCCCGAATGGCAGTGCATGCGACTGTCGCACACAGCGACTGACGTCTGCCCGTCAGAAAGTCACACTGCATGGGTTCCTCCACAACCGGGCAATTTGCTGCAATATGTCCCGCTTGCCGGCAGCGGTAGCAAACGATCCTTCTTGCGGCCTCTTGAGCCGCTGATTTCCCAGGCTGTTCTCGCCAAACTTGGGGTAGAGCTCCCACCCTCTCACTCTCTCCACCCTCACCCCTTGGAATCCTCTTATCCGCCCCTGGGGATGGTCTGGTCTTAGGGTGGAAAGTCCGAGTGTCTCTGGAAGAGGCCGTCAGGTTCTCTGTAGCCAAGTATTTCTCCACACGATCCACAAGACCATCGGCCGTCTCTGGGTCTCCATGGCTTACCCACCTTTGGATGGCAGTAGGAAGAGCTCTCAAAAACCGATCCATTACAACACGTTCCACAATCTTTGGTGCGGACAAAGTCTCTGGCTGTAGCCACTTTCTGCTCAGGTGAATGAGATCATACATTTGAGACCTGGGGGGTTTTCCAAGCTGGAAAGTCCAGTTATGCACACGCTGAGCCCGGACAGCCAGGGTGACACCCAGCCTTGCCAATATTTCAGCTTTTAGCATCACATAGTCTTTTGCTTGGTTAGGCTCTAGGTCATAGTAAGCTTTCTGCGATTCACCAGTTAACAGAGGAGCCACTAGTCCAGCCCACTGCTCCTCAGGCCACTTTTCTCTTTCAGCGGTCCTTTCAAATGTGGTCAAAAATACCTCTGGATCATCCTCTCCAGTCATTTTTGTCAATAAACGACTCACCCCAAAGGACGCGGTATTAGTGGGACGGCTTTCCTCACTGGTCTGCGGACGTTGCTGCATTACTGCTTCCATCTGTTGTTGTAGTCTCTGCTCTTGCTTCTGCAACAGGTCTATGAAGCGGGCCTCAGATTGCTGTTGGGCTTGTTGCTGAGCCTCCAGACTCTGTTGTAAAGTTGCAAGGCTCTGTTGATGAGCTTGCTGCTGGGCTGCAAGGCTCCTTTGCAAACCTGCATTTGTCTGCTGTTGATTGGCATTTGCTAGAGCCAGCTGTTTCAGTATCTCCTCCATGCTGGCTTAAAAAAAAACTGCCCGCGTTCTCCACCAACTGTGAGGGGGCTAGCTCGGCAGCGGGTATGTGTGACCCCCGGGATGGGCTCCCCACCCAAAACAGGCCCAGCAGACGGAGGTTGTGGTTTTCAAAATCAAAAAGGTGCGGTTTATTTTCTATTTACAGTGACAAAAACACAGCAAGGCAAAAAAAACATAAACAAAATAAATCCTGGTCAACTTGACCTCTGACTAAACTTACAGGTTTCCTAACTAACGACTGGGGTCAGCCTAGTGCTGTCCTAGTCCCTGGTTTTAAATGTCCAAGCAAAATATAGCCACACAGGCTTTCTCTCACCGCACAGGGGTTCACTCTCCCTAGACAGTCCACACAGGTCTGCTTCCAGGCATGAGCTAACATCTAATGAATCTGGGAGTTTTTTATAGAGGCCTAAATGAGCTGACAAGCTTCAGCTGGCCTCATCAACTCCCTGTCTGCACGACGCCCAGCCCTCTCCCTAGAGGTATGAGTCATCAATGAGCCCACTAGTCTCAGCTGGGCTTATACAACTCTCCACCTAGCTGTATAAGTCAGCGTAAAGCCTGAATCTGGGCGAAATATATCTACCCCCCTGGATGCAACCAGGTGACTTTACCTTCCTGCTGTCACAATTGTTATGACGTCTCTTCATTATGGGGTGGAATCTTCCTCTCGGCTCCCCGTCTCCGGACTGATCCATTATTTATGTCCCTGTAATAATGACCATTTTCTGGGAAGATTCATATTTTTCTCCCCCCCCTCCCCCCAATGATGGATATTATCTGCGTCCCTTAAACAATTGTGCCTGCGGGGATATTAATGATTATTTATTAAAGAATAATGCAGATTTTTGTATTATTTTTTTTTCCTGCAGGTTCACATTGAAGAAATAGAAGAAGAGCTGGAGGCAGAGAAGACGGTCACGATGAAGGTATTATACGGAATATAAATGAGATGTTTTAGATTTTAAAATATTCCCCCTCCCGATGGTTTCCGTGTTCTCGGCGTTATTTATATGTATATTTCATGGCGAGCCGTGGATATTGGGATTATAAACTCTTATTTGAAGAAAAATGACATCTGGTTTAATTATAATGATACATTACATATAAGAATACTGCCCCCTAGTGGACGGGACTTCCTCCTCTCTGCTGCTGTCCTCACCTCTTCATCTTACCGTCAGGAATTCTCATTGGTTTCCATTTCCCTCTCCTGTGCTGTCCGGCATTCTCTAATGCTTCAAACCAGACGCAGTCCTAAAACTCGCTTCTGATCTGATTCCAAAAGAGTCTTATGCCGCGTACACACGGGTCGGAATTTCTGACAAGAAAAGTCCGACGTGAGCTTTTGGTCGGAAATTCCGACCGTGTGTAGGCTCCATCGGACTTTTGCTGTCGGAATTTCCGCCAACAAAAGATTGAGAGCTGGTTCTCTATTTTTCCGACGGAAAAAGTTCCTATCGGAAATTCCGATCGTCTGTAGCAATTCCGACGTGCAGAATTTTCAAAGCATGCTCGGAAGCATTGAAGCCGTAACAGGCAGTGAATGGGCGGCTTGCCTCCTGGGATACACACAGTTCCCAGAAGGCAGCGCGGCCCATTCACAAGAAGAGGAAGCGGAAGGAGACCCACCGCGGACGGAGAAGAGGAACGTTAGAGGCAGATTAGGGGACTTCCGCATAGCAACAGGCATTTAGGGTGAGTATAATTTTTTATTTTTTTTTCTATTAATTTTTTTTATTTATTTTTGGGATTTTTAATGTAAACATTTTTTCAGGGTGGACCTCCGCTTTAAAAACCATCCAAGGTTTTTACGACGGAAATTCCGATTGTGTGTACGCGGCATTACCCATTTCTGATCCAGCACTGCTTCCTCCTACACTATCTGATAAGACACACACTGTCACCTTATATACAGTGCCTTAAAGTATTCATACCCCTTGAAATTTTCCACATTCTGTCATGTTACAACCAAAAAACGTAAGAGTATTTTATTGGGATTTTATGTGATGGACCAACACAAAGTGGCACATAATTGTGAAGTGGAAGGAAAATTTATAAATGATTTTCAATTTCTTTTACAAATAAATATGTGAAAAGTGTGGGGGGGGGGCATTTGTATTCAGCCCCCTTTATTCTGATTCCCCTAACTAAAATGTAGTGGAACCAATTGCCTTCAAAAGTCACCTACCATATTTATTGGCGTATAACACGCACTTTTTTCCCCTTAAAATCAGGGGAAATCATGGGTGCGTGTTATACGCTGATCCCCGCTGTCTCTGAGGGGAAGAGGAGCGAGTGCCACCGAAATAGATCGAGCCGAGTGTACTGTGTACTCGGCTAGGCTTGGCTCTGCTCGCAGTCACGCCCAGTCCCGCCTCCTAGCCTTTATGTCCCGCCATTGGACTGGTGTTGTGTCCATCATAGGAGCCGGGCCGGGGGGGGGGGGTGGCGGGACTGCGAGCTGAGCCGAATTCATAGGACATCCGGCTCTGTGTATCTAAAATGTAAAAACCCATCATGCTGCAATTTTGGGCAAGGCTGCAGATGGACGCTGGGAAAGGCTGCAGATGGACGCTGGGCAAGGCTGCAGATGGACGCTGGGAAAGGCTGCAGATGGACACTGGGCAAGGCTGCAGATGGACGCTGGGAAAGGCTGCAGATGGACACTGGGAAAGGCTGCAGATGGACACTGGGAAAGGCTGCAGATGGATGCTGGGAAAGGCTGCAGATGGAAGCTGGGAAAGGCTGCAGATGGACGCTGGGAAAGGCTGCAGATGGACACTGGGAAAGGCTGCAGATGGACGCTGGGAAAGGCTGCAGATGGACGCTGGGAAAGGCTGCAGATGGACACTGGGCAAGGCTGCAGATGGATGCTGGGAAAGGCTGCAGATGGACACTGGGAAAGGCTGCAGATGGACGCTGGGAAAGGCTGCAGATGGATGCTGGGAAAGGCTGCAGACGGACACTGGGCAAGGCTGCAGATGGACACTGGGAAAGGCTGCAGATGGACGCTGGGAAAGGCTGCAGATGGACGCTGGGAAAGGCTGCAGATGGAAACTGGGAAAGGCTGTAGATGGACACTGGGCAAGGCTGCAGATGGACGCTGGGAAAGGCTGCAGATGGATGCTGGGAAAGGCTGCAGATGGATGCTGGGAAAGGCTGCAGACGGACACTGGGCAAGGCTGCAGATGGACGCTGGGAAAGGCTGCAGATGGACGCTGGGAAAGGCTGCAGATGGACGCTGGGAAAGGCTGCAGATGGAAACTGGGAAAGGCTGTAGATGGACACTGGGCAAGGCTGCAGATGGACGCTGGGAAAGGCTGCAGATGGATGCTGGGAAAGGCTGCAGATGGACGCTGGGAAAGGCTGCAGATGGACACTGGGCAAGGCTGCAGATGGACGCTGGGAAAGGCTGCAGATGGACGCTGGGAAAGGCTGCAGATGGACGCTGGGAAAGGCTGCAGATGGACGCTGGGAAAGGCTGCAGATGGACGCTGGGAAGGCTGCAGATGGACACTGGGCAAGGCTGCAGATGGACGCTGGGAAAGGCTGCAGATGGACGCTGGGAAAGGCTGCAGATGGACGCTGGGAAAGGCTGCAGATGGACGCTGGGAAGGCTGCAGATGGACACTGGGAAAGGCTGCAGATGGACGCTGGGAAAGGCTGCAGATGGACACTGGGAAAGGCTGCAGATGGACGCTGGGAAAGGCTGCAGATGGACACTGGGCAAGTGTCACGGATGCCTAACACGGCATCCAGCACAGGGTACGCAGATCAGTGGGCTGCACTAAAGGAACTAGGCACAAGGTAAGTAAATATATATATGAGTTTATTGAAAGGATAATTCCTAAAACAATAAAGGCAACCAGCAAACAACCACAGTGACACACAAAACAACTCCCTACACCAACGTGAATACAGTTTAGAGATTAAAGCGTAAATGTAATCAAGCCAGGGTCATACACGAGAGATCAGTCCGATTGAACAGGGAGCCGGAAGGGACAACAGGAGGAAGGGATGAGTCTGCAAGACAGGGGTCCAGGGATGGATGCAGGGTTCAGGAACACAGGATACAAGGTACAGAGGCAGGGGTCCAGGGATGGATGCAGGGTTCAGGAACACAGGATACAAGGTACAGAGGCAGGGGTCCAGGGATGGATGCAGGGTTCAGGAACACAGGATACAAGGTACAGAGGCAGGGGTCCAGGGATGGATGCAGGGTTCAGGAACACAGGATACAAGGTACAGAGGCAGGGGTCCAGGGATGGATGCAGGGTTCAGGAACACAGGATACAAGGTAACAGATAACAGGTCACAAGGTTCAGGTTCAGGTTCAGGTTCAGGTTCAGGTTCAGGCATACAGGTCTGGGTTCCAAGACAATACCAGAGCAAATGCTTAAGGCCCCTTTCACACGGAGGTCCGTTCAGGTCCGCCTGTCAGTTTTTTAGGCAGACCTGAAATGGATCCTCCATGTAGCCCTATGGAGGCACGGATGTCAGCGGAGACATGTCCGCTGACATCCGCTCCGCTCCGCTCCGCCAAAGTGTGACGGAGGAAAACCCTATTTTTCCTTCCGTCGGCGGAGCGGATCGGATGACAACGGACTCTACGGTCCGTCATCATCCGATTCCCCATAGGGGAGAGAGGCGCTCTGACAGGGCGGTCCCTGCACAGTGTGCAGGGACCGCCCAGTCATCCGTCGGCTCAGCGGGGATCAACGGAGCGATCCCCGCTGAGCAAGCGGAGCTTCACGGGGCGGATCTGCACGGATCCGCCCCGTGTGAAAGAGCCCTTAGTGTCTGCTGGGTATTTATACACACCTCCTGCAATCAGTCTCAGGTGACGCCTGATTGCAGGAGATGATTTCGGCTCCAGACAAATGGGAGACACCCGCTGGTGGCCACCAGAACTGCACCCTTTGGTGCTGAAAGCAATAGCACCACCAGCAGGTGACCCAGGCAATGACACTGATCATGACAGCAAGGCTGCAGATGGACACTGGGCAAGGCTGCAGATGGACACTGGGCAAGGCTGCAGATGGACGCTGGGCAAGGCTGCAGATGGACACTGGGCAAGGCTGCAGATGGACACTGGGCAAGGCTGCAGATGGACGCTGGGAAAGGCTGCAGATAGAAACTGGGCAATGCTGCAGATGGACGATGGGAAAGGCTGCAGATGGACGATGGGAAAGGCTACAGATGGACACTGGGCAAGGCTGCAGATAGACACTGGGCAAGGCTGCAGATGGACGCTGGGAAAGGCTGCAGATGGACGCTGGGAAAGGCTGCAGATGGACACTGGGCAAGGCTGCAGATGGATGCTGGGAAAGGCTGCAGATGGACACTGGGAAAGGCTGCAGATGGACGCTGGGAAAGGCTGCAGATGGACGCTGGGAAAGGCTGCAGATGGACGCTGGGCAAGGCTGCAGATGGACACTGGGAAAAGCTGCAGATGGACGCTGGGAAAGGCTGCAGATGGACGCTGGGAAAGGCTGCAGATGGACGCTGGGAAAGGCTGCAGTTGGACACTGGGCAAGGCTGCAGATGGACGCTGGGAAAGGCTGCAGATGGACGCTGGGCAAGGCTGCAGATGGACACTGGGCAAGGCTGCAGATGGACGCTGGGAAAGGCTGCAGTTGGACGCTGGGCAAGGCTGCAGATGGACGCTGGGAAAGGCTGCAGATGGACGCTGGGAAAGGCTGCAGATGGACACTGGGAAAGGCTGCAGATGGACGCTGGGAAAGGCTGCAGATGGACACTGGGCAAGGCTGCAGATGGACGCTGGGCAAGGCTGCAGATGGACACTGGGCAAGGCTGCAGATGGACACTGGGCAAGGCTGAAGATGGACACTGGGCAAGGCTGCAGATGGACGCTGGGAAAGGCTGCAGATGGACACTGGGCAAGGCTGAAGATGGACACTGGGCAAGGCTGCAGATGGACACTGGGCAAGGCTGCAGATGGACACTGGGCAAGGCTGCAGATGGACGCTGGGAAAGGCTGCAGATAGAAACTGGGCAATGCTGCAGATGGATGATGGGAAAGGCTGCAGATGGACGATGGGAAAGGCTACAGATGGACACTGGGCAAGGCTGCAGATGGACGCTGGGAAAGGCTGCAGATGGACGCTGGGAAAGGCTGCAGATGGACACTGGGAAAGGCTGCAGATGGACGCTGGGAAAGGCTGCAGATGGACGCTGGGAAAGGCTGCAGATGGACACTGGGCAAGGCTGCAGATGGACACTGGGAAAGGCTGCATTGTAAGTTTTTTCCTTAAACTTCCCTTCTAAACTTGGGGTGCGTGTTATACGCCGATAAATACGGTAATTATTAAATAGAGTCCACCTGTGTGTAATTTAATCTCAGTATAAATACAGCTATTCTGTGAAGCCCTCAGAGGTTTGTTAGAGAACCTCAGTGAACAAACAGCATCATGAAGGCCAAGGAACACACCAGACAGGTCAGGGATAAAGTTGTGGACAAGTATAAAGCAGGGTTAGGTTATAAAAAAATATCCCAAGCTTTGAACATCTGACGGAGTTCTGTTCAATCCATCATCTGAAAATGGAAAGAGTATGGCACAACTGCAAACCTACCAAGACATGGCCGTCCACCTAAACTGACCGGGCCGGGCAAGGAGAGCATTCATCAGAGAAGCAGCCAAGAGGCCCATGGTAACTCTGGAGGAGCTGCAGAGATCCACAGCTCAGGTGGGAGAATCTGTCCATAGGAGGGCTTTCACACTGAGGCGATGCGCTGGCGGGAGGAAGAAAAATCTACTGCAAGCCGCATCTTTGGAGCGGTGAAGGAGCGGTGTGTATACCGCTCCTTCCTATTGAAATCAATGGGACACCGCGGCTATACCGCTCGCAAACCGCTGCTGTAGTTCTATTTGTGGGGAAAAAAAGGACGTAAATTTTGTTTGGGAGCCACGTCGCACGACCGCGCAATTGTCAGTTAAAGCGACGCAGTGCCGAGTCGCAAAAAGGGGCGTGGTCTTTGACCAGCGAAATGGTCCGGGGCTGAAGTGGTTAAGCTTTTCAGGTGTTTTTTTTTAGCGTGAAAGCGCCTGAAAAGCGCCTCAGTGTGAAAGTGGTCTTAAGACTGTTATTGGACGGTGAAGGACAGCAGATCTAATCCGATCAGAACTAATAAAGGTATTAAAAAAATTTACAATATTTAATACAGTATCGCTTGCTAGAGGTTGCATATTAATATTCTGCTTTGAACCAATCAGCTGTTTACAATGCTCAGTAGTCTCTAGCTCAGTTGTCTCCAAACTTGCGGCCCGAGGGCCGGAAGCGGCCCTTTGCTTGCCTTTATCCGGCCCTTGGGGCAGTTTCCCTCCCACTGATACGAGACACTATTCTGAAATCTGACACTGACAGTGGAGCACCATTTGTCCCACTGACACCACTAATGGGGCACTATTCCTCCCTATAATACCAACGATGGGGCACTATTTCTCCCCCTAATACCAGATGTTTAGTCCCACTGATGCTAGAAAAATTTCCACCCCCCTGCTGGCCAAAGTCCAGCCCTCCTAGAGTCTGAAGGACAATAAACCCGCCCTTTGTTTAGAATGTTTGGAGACCCCTGTTCTAGCTGAAATGGACACATTCCTTGAGTCAAAGCATTGACCTTCATCCCTTATCAGATGTGTGAAGTCAATCAGACAGAGGGAGCCACAAGGCAGGCAGCGTCTGCTGTTCTCTCTATAGATAACCCATAGTGTTCTAAGGATTCTCTGTCCTTTGTGTGAAAAATATAGATTACATTTAGATACAGATAGAGTAAAATAAGTATTGAACACGTCACCAGTAAATAGACACTATGGGGGTTATTTACGAAAGGCAAATCCACTTTGCACTACAAGTGTACTTGGAAGTGCAGTCGCTGTAGATCTGAGGGGGAGATCTGAAATGAGGGGAAGCTCTGCTGATTTTATCATCCAATCATGTGCAAGCTAAAATGCTGTTTTTTATTTTCCTTGCCTGTCCCTCTCGGATTTACAGCGACTGCACTTTCAGTGCAATTTTAAGTGCACTTTGCACTTGTAGTGCAAAGTGGATTTGCCTTTAGTAAATAACCCCCTTTATTACCAAAAGTATTGGGACACCTGCCTTTACACGCGCATTAACTTTAGCCGCTTGCCGACCTGCTCGCGCAGATATGCTGCGGCAGAATGGCACGGCTGGGCGAAACCCCGTATGGGTACGGCTTCCCCTTTAAGAGCGGCCAGAGGGCTCGCACGCACCACTGCATGGCAGGGAACCCAATGCGCGTGGCTGGCAGGCGCGATCACCGCCTGCCCCGCGCGATCGTGTGCACGAGAGCCAGCGCGGGGATTTGTGTGTGTAAGCACACAAATCCCCATTCTGTCAGCGCAGACGAGACATATCGGTTGTTCCTACTAAGTAGGAACAACCAATATGTCTCCTCCCCCAGTCAGTCCCATACCCATACAGTTAGAAACACCTCCCAGGGAACACACATTTAACCCCTTAATTGCGGCCTAGTGTTAACCCCTTCCCTGCCGGTGACATTTACACAGTAATCAGTGCATTTTTATAGCACTGATCGCTGTATAGATGTCAATGGTCCCAAAAATGTGTCAAAAGTGTCCGATCTGTCTGACACAATGTCGCGGTACAGCTAAAAATCGCCGATCACTGCCAGTACTAGTAAAAAATAAAATAAAAATTATATAAATGCCATAAAAAATAAAAACCGCAGAGGTAATCAAATACCACCAAAAGAAAGTTCTATTTGTGGGGAAAAAAAGGGCGAAAATTTTGTTTGGGTATAACGTCGCACGGCCGCGCAATTGTCAGTTAAAGCGACGCAGTGCCAAATTGTAAAAAGTGCTCTGGTCAGGAAGGGGGTAAAATCTTCCCGGGGCTGAAGTGGTTAATGGCATCCCAGTCTTAGTCTGTAGGGTTCAATATTGGGTTGGCCCACCCTTTGCAGCTATAACAGCTTCAACTCTTCTGGGAAGGCTGTCCACAAGGTTTAGGAGGGTGTCTATGGGAATGTTTGACCATTCTTCCAGAAGCACATTTGTGAGGTCAGGCACTGTTGTTGAATGAGAAGGCCTGGCTCACAGTCTCCACTCTAATTCATCCCAAAAGGTGTTCTATCGGGTTGAGGTCAGGACTCTGTGCAGGCCAGTCAAGTTCCTCCACCCCAAACCCGCTCATCCATGTCTCCATGTCATAAAGTTTTGTATTTGGTAGCCATCGCCTTTTTCACTTTGGAGGCCAGAGCTGTATGTGTTTCTCAGCCATGTCTCTAAAATCAGTATTGATGTTACTCTTCTGCGTGTCTGTCCATCACTGGGCTGATCTCATGCCAGCAGGACACAGGCTTTCCTATGCAGGCTGTGGTTGCTTTTTAAAGAAAGCCAACTATAAGACTTTGTACACCTTCTGTTTTGATGCACCAGGAATGGATTTAAACTGCCCAACAATTATACAATCTGATTGTGTAATCTCCTTTATATCTACCATTATGTATGTAATGGGACATAAAAGTGAATGAATTGTGTAGGTTTGTCCTGATATTCTATAGTTTTGGTAACTCTTAAGCCTCGTACACACGGTCGGACTTCCATCTGACTTTTCCGTAGATTTTAGTCCGAATGGAGTTGGTTGGGAACACCCATAGCATACACACCACAGGACTTTTCTGCAAACTTTCTTAAAACTTCTTACAACATCACGTGGTTTTTCTGATCTTTACCGCCACCCTTTGGTCAACTTCTGCTAGTGTTGGTTGATTTTAACATTATTTGTTTTGTCCATCGGACTAAAGTCCGATGGTTATCTGTACACACGGTCGGACTTTGCTCCATCGGACTTTTGTTGGGCAAAAGTTTGTCCGTTTGCAGACCCAACTTTTGTCTGATGAAATCCAAAACCAAACGAAAAAAGTTTGTCCGATGGAGCGTACACACGGTCGGATTGTTGGTCCAACTTGCTTAAAACTACGTTTGTTGGGCAAAAGTCCGACTGTGTGTACGGGGCTTTAAGCCTCATACACGCGATCGGACTTCCATCTGACTTTTCCGTGGATTTTTGTCCGAAGGGCGTTGTCCGTGATCTTGTTCTGCATACACACGGCAGGACTTTTTCCGCCAACTTTCACCAAATCACGTGGTTTTTCTGCTCTTTACCGCCATCCCTTTGGGTAACTTCTGCTATTGTTGGCTGATCTTTAGCATTGGTTCTGAGCATGCGTGTTTGTACTTTGGACTTTAGTCCGATGGACTTGTGTACACACGATAGGATTTTGCTCCATCGGACATTTGTTGCCGGAAAGTTTGTCTGTTTTCACAGCAAACATTTGTCCGATGAAAAAGCGAAAAAGTTTGTCCGATGGAGCGTACACACGGTCGGATTGTCCGATCAAACAGGTCCGTGGGACATTTGTTGTCAAAAAGTCTGATCGTGTGTATGGACCTTAAAAGAGATTGTACAGAGATTGTAGAATCAGATTGTATTGTCTATGGTCAGCTTTTACTGATTTAAACTGAATATGCATTTGGCCTTTTAACTGTAAGTTGTGTCATCCACCTGGCTGTGCTGTCTGGCAGACATGCACATGGATCAGGATGAACAAAATCAGAAATGATGATGCCATTATCTTCAATGTTATGACACATCCACATTACACAGTGCAATGCAAAGGGCTTCAAACTATAGCCAGGGGGACAACATTCAGCCTGTTACAATATTTTATCCTGCGTGGGGTTTATTCTCAGGGATTCAGGTCCGCGGAGGAACTTTAAGTGATACAATGATATTTTCGTATACTGTCAAATGGTTTGAATTAAATCCTATTCTTTGATATATTTTCCTAGAACCTTAAACCCCCTGAAGAAGACCAGAATGGGTCGAAATGCATTTGGGTGTTTATTTGGATATTAATGTTGCAATATAGTTGACCAATCATGTTCTCCTGGAGGCCTCTTTGTCATGAATGATGTTTTATGCTGTTGATTGTATCATGAACCAGAGTTTGCATTTTAATAAATTTATCCAACTTATTCCCAATTTCTTTATTCAAATTATTCAACATATTTATATAATCTTTCTAATGTTTTGCTGCTTAAAAAACCCCCCTGGGGAAACCTTCCTTTGTTTTGTATGGTCTCCACTTCTTCCTTCCCCCTCTGGGAGTTTCAGGTCCCCGTCAGCATCCTAACAATCAATGATGCGCCCCAACATTCACAGGAGGGTGGAACGTCCTCCATCCTGACCTGCTTCACCTCCCGCCCTGCTGCTGCAGCACACTGTATGTAAGCCTTACTGTGGTAAGCGGGACATTGACGGAGACTCTGATGTAAGAGGGAACTCTGATGGGAACCCGATCATAAAAGGGGACTCTGATGTAAGGAGGTCTTTGATGGAGACCCTGATGTAAGGGGGGGGGGGGGGGGGTTAGGGGACCCTGATGTGGGGGGGTCTCTGTTTAAGACCTTAAAGTAAGAGAGGATTTGGATTGGGATATTATTGTAAGGGGGGGGACCCTGATGTAAGGGGGGCTCTAAAGGTGACCCTAATGTAAGGAAAAGACTATGATGGGGACCCTGATGTAAGGGGGGATGTCTGATGGAGACCCTGATGTAAGTGGGGACTCTATGGGGGGGGGCTTTTGTAAGGGGGGCTGTTGGGGACCCTGATGTAAGGGGGGATGTCTGTTGGGGACCCTGATGTAAGGGGGGATGTCTGTTGGGGACCCTGATGTAAGGGGAGGACTGTGATGGGGATCCTAATGTAAGGGGGGAGTCTGATGGGGACCCTGATGTGAGGCGAGGATTCTGTTGGGGAGTCTGATGTAGGGAGGACTCTGCTGTAAGGGGGGACCCTGATGTAAGGGGGACTCTAGTGGTGACCCTAATGTGAGGAGAGGACTATGATGGGGACCCTGATGTAAGGAAGGACTCTACGGGGAGGCCTATTGTAAGGGGGGGGGCTGATGGGGACCCTGATGTAAGGCTCTGTTGAAGACCCTGGTGTAAGGGAAGGACTGTGATGGGAATCCTAATGTAAGGGGAGGACTCTGATGATGGGGACCCTGATGTGAGGGGAGGACTCTGTTGGAGGGTCTGATGTAAGGGGGGAGTCTGATGTAGGGGGGACTCTGATGGGGACCCTAATGTGAGGAGAGGACTATGATGGGGATCCTGATGTAAGAGGAACTCTGATGTAGTGGGAGTCTCAGATGGGAACCCTGGTATTAGGGGGAAATCTAATGGGGTGCCTGATGTAAGGGTGGGCACTGTTGGGAACCCTGATGTAAGGAGGGGATCTCTGTTGTGCACCCCGTTGTAAGGAGGGTCTCTGCTGGGGACCCTAATGTAAGGGGAGGACTCCAGGGCCGCTATCAGGGGGGTACAGGCAGTACACCTGTAAGGGGCCCCGCTTCTCAATTCAGCCCCCCCGCTTCTCAATTTGCGGCGGCAGCACCCCCCCCCCCGGCCCTCCTCTGCTCCAGGGGGCCCATGCCTGATGCTGTGTAAGGGGCCCCAAAATTCCTGATGGCGGCCCTGGAGGACTCTGATGGTGATCCTGATGCAAGGGAGGGACTCTGTAGGGGACCTTGATGTAAGGAAGGAGTCTGATGTAGGGGGCTCTAATGGGGGCCCTATTTTAAGGGGGGCTGTTGGGGACCCTGATGTAAGGCAGAGGGAGTCTCTGTTCGCGAGACCCCTATATAAGGGGAGGACTATGATAGGGTTCCTAATGTAAGGGGGCAGTCTGATGGGGACCCTAATGTGAGGAGAGGACTCTGTTGGGGAGTCTGATGGGGACCCTAATGTGAGGAGAGGACTCTGTTGGGGAGTCTGATGGGGACCCTAATGTGAGGAGTGGACTCTGTTGGGGAGTCTGATGGGGACCCTAATGTGAGGAGAGGACTATGATGGGGACCCTGATGTAAGAGGAACTCTGATGTACCGGGAGTCTCAGATGGGAACCCTGATTTTAGGGGAAATCTAATGGGGTACCTGATGTAAGGGCGGGCACTGTTGGGAACCCTGATGTAAGGGGGGGGACTCTAATGGGCACCCTGATGTAAGGAGGGGATCTCTGTTGGGCACCCCGTTGTAAGAGGGGGGGCGGTCTCTGCTGGGGACCCCAATGTAAGGGGAGGACTCTTATGGTGATCCCGATGCAAGGGAGGGACTCTGTAGGGGACCTTGATGTAAGGAAGGAGTCTGATGTAAGAGGGACTCTAATGGGGGACTCTGATATAAGGGGAGAATCATTCATTTTAAAACACATTTTTATTGGCCTGAGTGTTTGTAAAATACACAACGTGGTTCTTATAATGAAAAGTCGGAGCTCCTGGTTTGGCGCCGCCTATCGGCATCCTAATTGGTAATGATTGGCTACAAACACTGTGCCTGTCAGAAGGTTCATTTTCTTTAGTACAGGAAGACTTCAAATAAACTAATTAAGTTTTAAAAACTTCCAATTTTTTTTTTTTTTATTTCTTGGCAGTCTGAAATGACACAATAGACGGCTTATAGAAAAAATAATTTTATATAAATAATCTCAAACAATTTGATGAATCCTGCGTGTTAGCGAGCCGCCGTTGTAGAGTGAATAAAGCCTTGTCTGGTGTTTAATTCCTCCTTCATGAATTACCGATGGACAGGAGATCCCACCAGATACCGGCTCTCTCCAAACACAAAAATAAAAAGTAGAGCGCAGCGTTGCCGTAACACGCGTTGTACCGCCCCCCCCCCCCCCCCCCCCCCGGCCTCGGCTCTCGGAAAATGACAATTGAATAATTGATGAGCGGAGATATTGATTCCTTTCTTAACACGACTGTAAAACGAATCATATCATGTATTAGATATGAGAGGCGGCCAATCACCCGACAGCCGCGTCACGTGTAACGAGCGCCTCGCCGACGTCCTGAGAGAATTATTTTCACCGAGTCGTTAATTTTCAGAGTTTATGGCTTCATTGATTGATTGCGGAGAACCCCTTTAAAGCTGAAGTCCGCCCTTTCCCTTCAGTCTTGCACAGTATTCTATTTTTATTTTTTTATTAATTTCTATTTTTTTTTTTATATTTTTATTTATTTTTATTTTTTTATCTATTTTTATTTTTTTATTTATTTTTTATGGTTGAACTGGATGGACTTGTGTCTTTTTTCAACCTGACTAACTATGTAACTATGTCCTGGCTCCTCTCCTGGACTGAAAAAGACTTCAGAGGGCCAAATCTGCTGCAGTTCTGCATGGAAACCAATCAGCTTCCGGGTTTTATTGTCCAAGATGAATTAAACAAGCTGAAGAAAGAAGCTGATTGGCTCCCATGCACGGCTTGCACCAGATTTTTCCACTCCCAGTTTTAGTAAATCAACTCAATAGTGAGCGTTTCTAACAAGGTGCTTTAGAAACGACAGCAAGTCCAAGCCCACTTCCTGGCTGGAGGACATCCAGCATCATCTAGCCCCTTTCCTCCCTAGACTCGTGGTCCCTGGCCCCGCCCCTTTTATTCATTCACTTTCCGTTCTTTCAATCACGGAGGCTCAGCATCACATGTGGGTGTTACCTAGGGTGGTCGTCTGCATGCAGGTCCATCCTGCCTAGGAACACCCAGTCCTCTACACTGACATCCACCCATCAAGGCATTTTGATATTTGCATAACTCCTCCCACTGCCTGCATCAGGACTGAGGGCTCTTTAGAGGGGCACTGAGGCCAAGTGTTGTGATGTTTTCAGGAAGCTATGTACAGCACCCTGCTGGCGCCTCCCACCTGCCGTGATCTGTCTGCATTGCATTGAGAAGCACAGAGGTCCTGTGATGACATCACTGGGTCGAAAAAATATTTCATAAAAGTGGAAAGGTTTTATTTTAAAATGTCCTTAGCTTTTTGATAGGGGGAGGGGAGCTATGGAAAAAAATTTAAAGCAGGATAAACTTCTTATTGTGCCATGTTCTCCATTTTAGGGGTTTTATAATGAATACAAAGTTTGTACATTTCCTTCCTTTCTTTCTTTTCCCTTTCTTCCTTCCTACATACTGTAGGTGGTGCCATTCATAAGCAACCCTTTAATTTGATTGGGCAGTTTCTATCTTGTTCTGAAGGTATCCGTTGCCAGATCCTCAGGGGCGGTGCTAGTCAGAGGGGGCGGTACATCAGTATGCAGAGGCGTGGTCTGCCCAAGCAGGATGGCAGCCTCCTTTATCATCTCTCCTCTCCGCTTTCTGTCTTTTTTTAGGTCAAGATGAACAAGAAACGAGAGTCTTGACTGGCCCGGTTACGGCAAGAACTGGAGGAAGCTCTCCACCAATCGGAGGCCACAGCCTCGCCGCTTAGGAAGAAGCTTGTCGCTTCCCTGCTGGAGGCCGCTGAGCAGAAAGAGAATGCACAGAGGATACAAAAGAGGCTGGAGAAGGAGAAACAAACTGTGATGGGGGAGATTGACGTCCTCTGCAGAACCAAGGTGACCCGTATGTATGACGTCACCTGCTAAAATGTAACACTCCGGGGTCTATTTATATAAAGCTATTTGTTGCAACAATGTCAGAATCATTCATTCAAGTTGAATGACCTTCCTCTGTATTCTTCCTTTTATAGAATAAAATCATGTATCAACAGCACCATCCAGTGGCCAAAATGTGATATATGTTCTCCTTATTTCAGAAAGCTATACTGCATTTTAGCCACTAGATGGCGGCGACAATACAGGAATTAATCTATTGAAAGAATACAGGGAAAATTTGTTTGTTTTTTGTTTTTTTATTGTCAAAGCTTAACACCTTCCTTACTGGGCACATATACCCCCTTCCTGCCCAGGCGAAATTTCAGCTTTCGGCACTGCGTCGCTTTATCTGACAATTGCGCGGTCGTGCGACGTGGCTCCCAAACAAAATTGACGTCCTTTTTTTCCCACAAATAGAGCTTTCTTTTGGTGGTATTTGATCACCTCTGCGGCTTTTATTTTTTGCGCTATAAACCAAAAAAGAGCGACAAGTTTGAAAAAAAACACAATATTTTTTGATTTTTGCTATAATAAATATCCCATTTTTTTTTGAAAAAAACATTTTTTTCTCAGTTTAGGCCGATATGTATTCTTCTACATATTTTTGGTTAAAAAAAATCGCAATAAGCGTATAGTGATTGGTTTGCGCAAAAGTTATAGCGCCTACAAAATAGGGGATAGAATTCTGACTTTTTTTATTATTATTTTTTTTTTACTAGTAATGGCAGCGATCAGCGATTGTTATCATGACTGCGATATTGCGGCGGACACATCGGACACTTTTGACACATTTTTGGGACCATTCACATTTATACAGCGATTAGTGCTATAAATATGCATTGATTACTGTATAAATGTGACTGTCAGGGAAGGGGTTAACACTAGGGGGCGAGGAAGGGGTTAAATGTGTGCCCTATGAGTGATTGCTACTGTGGGGGGAGGGGACTGACTAGGGGAGGTGACCGATCTGTGTCCCTGTGTACAAGGGACACAGCATCAGTCTCCTTTCCCTGACAGGACATGGATCTCTGTGTTTACACACACAGATCCATGTCCTTGTCTGTGTACAGGCCGATCGCGGGTGCCTGGCAGACATCGCGGCCGCCAGGCACGCGCATCGGCATCTCAGTGATGCGCCGGCGGCGCTCGCGCGCCCCCCAGTGGCCGACGGAGCAGCCGGCATTTAAGAACCACTTTGCGGACATCATTAGTCTTATGACGGGCGCGAAGTGGTTAAAGAAGTTGTAAAGTCCCAAGGTTTTTCACCTTAAAGTGGATGTAAACCCACTCTCATCCTTTCTAAACTACTGCCATAGTGCTGATCTATAAGGATATAGACGCCTCCTGCATGTATCCTTACCTGTCAAATGTCTCCCCTCTGTCTGTTATAAGAACTGAAAAACTGCAGATTCTGTGGGTGGGTCTGTTGTCCCGAGCTCAGTGGGTGGAGTCGTGATGTCAGTAGACTCCCCGCCCACCTCTACACTCCCCTTGTCAGCATGCATTTTCTTCTGTGTATTTCTTACACTAAATTTTGCTATGATTACCAACATCCAGTCAAAACCCAGAAAAGTCACCACATGACTTCAGAAAAGGCTAGTGCACACGATATGTAAATCACCTGTCACTCACAGCAGGGGGGAAGAAGTACAAAGTTTTCTCTGTCTGTTTTATCTCAGTGACAAAAGATAAGAGGATTGCTCAGAGCTGGATTAACTCTTTGTGGCAAGACTGGGCACAGATGATAGGAAATCTTATACGTTACATTGTGACAGCAAAAAAGAACTAAAAAATTTCGGGTTTGCATCCACTTTAATACATTGTATGCATTAAAGCGGAGATCCACCCGCGATTTTTTTCTTTTTAAAAGTCAGCAGCTACTAACAGTGTAGCTGCTGACTTTTAATAAGGACACTTACCTGTCCTACTCGCCCACGATGTCGTTCCCCCGGCGGCGATCGATCGCTGCTGGTAGGTCCCGGCTCCTCCATCCTGACTAAGGGAAACAGGCAGTGAAGACTAAGTGTGTCGGGGAGAAGATTGTAGATCTACACAAGGCTGGAATGGGCTACAAGACCATCGCCAAGCAGCTTGGTGAGAGGGTGACAACAGTTGGGGGGATTATTCACAAATGGAAGAAACACAAAATAACTGTCACTCTCCTTCAGTCTGGGGCTCCATGGAAGATCTCACCTCGTGGAGTTTCAATGATCAGGAGAACGGTGAGGAATCCGCCCAGAACTACACGGGAGAATCTCATCAATGATCTCAAGGCAGCTGGGACCATCGTCACCAAGAAAACAATTGGTAACACACTACACCGGGAAGGCCTGAAATCCTGCAAGGTCCCCCCGCCTCTTACTAAGATGTATTTATTTCCTATGATCCTCAGCTCCATCTAGTGGCCATAATACAGTATTTTTCTTAATCAGGTAATTTTATAACAAACATATAGTAAATACCGCATTATGGCCACTGGATGGAGCTGAGAATTGAACTACATCTTAAAGATACAAAGTAATAATCCTAGAGAACGCTGGAAAGAGACTTGCAAAGCCATGGCTACTGCAGGGTGCCTATTTAATTTCTAATTACCTCCAGCGCTCTCTAGAATCGTTATACTGTATCTCTTCTTACTAAGATTTATTTATTTACTATGATACTCACCGCCATCTGGTGGCCATAATGTGGTATTTTTCTGATTAGGTTCATTCATGACAAACATAGGTTGAATATCGGCATTATGGCTGAGGATTATATTACATTTTAGTAAGAAGATGCTCCATCTAGTGGCCAGAATTGGGTATTTCCCCCTTTGTAAATACACCTATTCTTACTATTGCACATAATATTGGAAGAACGTTTGATCAGAAGAGAAAATAGCCTAAGAACATTCGATTTTTGCCCCGTTATTAGAACGGTTGGTCAGTTTGCACAGAAAAATATGTACATGCAGTTTTGTTGGATGAATAGCTATGCATTTTTTTTTTTTAAAACAGACCCTTTACTAATTAATTGTTAGAAATTTTAGTAGCATGATCACGTCTTCTAGAGCAGGGGGTAACCTGGGGCCCTCCGGCTGTTGTGGAACTACATTTCCCATGAGGCATTGCAAGGCTGGCAGTTACAATTACTCCCAGAGGAATGATGGGACTTGTAGTTCTGCAACAGCTGGAGGGCCCCCAGGTTGCCTACCCCTGCACTAGAACCTCTAACAACATTTTAATTGCATAGCTATTTCTTTTTTGGGTGTCACAGGAACGGGAAGTGAGGGAAATCTGTGCAATGGAGTCAAGACAGAAAAAAAAAAAAAACGATTTTTCAATCTGTTCGAAATTTTTATAAGAAAATCATTCTGGCTGCAGTTGAGGTTTAAAGTAAGACGAGGTGTCTGAGAGAGAGAGATGTAAGTGACACCATCCTGACTCCGGGTGTCACTCCAACAAAGAAGGTGAAATCATTGCTATTCAATATTCCTTCAGATCTCAGACGTTTCCATTTAGCACATCACACGTCCCACCGCCGCTCAGATTAATTGCCGTCTCTCTTCTTCTGCTGCAATGTCCAACTTTTCCCAATGATCGTCCTCCACCGCCGCCCTCTGGAGAGATGACATTGTGTCCAACCTCGTCCCCCCCCCCCCCCCCCCCCCGACACATCGCTCAATCACCGCCGCCTCTCCGTCCTCCCCGCATGAAAGATCCGCCATTCATTGGAGGCTGATCAGCATGCCAGACACAAACCCACCGATCACTCAGGTGTATTCTATGTAGAGGAGAGGAAAAAGGATCATATATCTTATATCTGGAGAGCGGTGATGTCACTCCTCTATAATATAACTTATATCTGGAGAGTGGTGATGTCACGCCTGTATAATATAACATATCTGGAGAGAGGTGATGTCACTCCTGTATAATATAACTTATATCTGTAGAGAGGTGATGTCACTCCTGTATAATATAACTTATATCTGGAGGGCGGTGATGTCACTCCTGTATAATATAACTTATATCTGGAGAGTGGTGATGTCACGCCTGTATAATATAACATATCTGGAGGGCGGTGATGTCACTCCTGTATAATATATCTTATATCTGGAGAGAGGTGATGTCACTCCTGTATAATATAACTTATATCTGGAGGGCGGTGATGTCACTCCTGTATAATATAACTTATATCTGGAGAGAGGTGATGTCACTCCTGTATGCTATAACTTATATCTGGAGGGAGGTGATGTCACTCCTGTATAATATATCTTATATCTGGAGAGAGGTGATGTCACTCCTGTATAATATAACTTATATCTGGAGGGCGATGATGTCACTCCTGTATAACATAACTTATATCTGGATGGCGATGATGTCACTCCTGTATAATTTCAAAGAGGAAAAAAGGTTGCGCTACTACAAAACAGTGTGACAAAACCTGTAAACTTATAATAAATGTATCCTCAACCCACAAATTGTGCTATAAATGGGTAATCACATAAAGTACATAGTGTAAATATATATATATATATATAATCTGTGCACACAAAAAAAAGTCCAAATAACATGAACAGTGAGTCCAAATCTTAGATGGAAGAGAAAAATACTTTGAGATGAGCAAAAGTTGAGAAGCAGTTCCACCACCACCAGGGTGATAAAGAGAAGGTCACTCCTTTGAAGAATACACCAGAATAAAAATGGACACCCTTACCAGATGTGGTGGACCTCCTATAGTAGCAAGGTCATTGGTGCCTGCAGATATAACCCTCTGTGGGGTCTTGGTAAATCCCAGATATGGGTGTCTTCCAACTGCTACCGTCTTCCTCGCTCACCACGCCTGTTCTCCGTACCGTAGAGAGAGGATCCTTCCCTCTGATAGAATGTAAAACCCTCTCTCGGACTCGAACACGGCGTGTAGGGGAAAAAAAGGAGTACTCCAGATAGTGTTATCCTTAAAACACTACACGGTTTAGTTGTAAAAAATTGCAGATCACAAAAGTTGATATACAAAAAAAGCACAAGTTAAAAAAGCCAGCAATAAAATACAAGAGTCTGCGAACGCCTGTGCTTCTGGGGTCACGTAGAATGCGGTGACGTCAGTGCGTAGCTCCGTCCTGACATATTTCGTCACACGTGACGTTTTCAAAGGGCACGGGCGATGCACTGAACGTTCACCATTAAATAGTCATGGATACTTTTATTATAATTTTGATACACTGTTCATACTTTTTTAGTAATCTATAACCCTTGAGGTATACAGTTTTGGTGCAAACCCCACTTATTACAAGGTGGCACTATGTACCATATTGCCGTTTTTCTTGATGCCTGTCTTTTCTGTTTCAAATATTAGAACAGGGTTTAGTGCTATCCTAATATCCTGGCACCACCTGGGATTTACAGGAGTGAAGGCCTTTTTGATTGGCCCCTACTGGGGGTGGATCGCGTGGCGGGGAGGGTTTTTGGCCATCCGTTCTTTTGAGCAACCAACCATATGACGTGACTCATTGTCACCGATATGGCCTGTGATGTCACTCCTGTATAATATAACATAAATATAGAGAGCGATGATGTCACTCCTGTATAATATAACTTATATCTGGAGAGCGATGATGTCACTCCTGTATAATATAACTTATATCTGGATAGTGATGATGTCACTCCTGTATAATATAACTTATATCTGGAGAGTGATGATGTCACTCCTGTATAATATAACTTATATCTGGATAGTGATGATGTCACTCCTGTATAATATAACTTATATCTGGAGAGAGATGATGTCACTCCTGTATATTATAACTTATATCTGGAGAGCGGTGATGTCACTCCTGTATAATATAACTTATATCTGGAGAGCGGTGATGTCACTACTGTATAATATAACCTATATCTGGAGAGTGGTGATGTCACTCCTGTATAATATAACTTATATCTGGAGAGCGGTGATGTCACTCCTGTACCCCTCCATGGCCCGTGTTGCAGACATTTCCTGGGATCCGCAGTCTTGTACATTTCCTCTCTGGCGGGGATGAAGTCGGCGTGTCTGATGAATAATCTCGGTGATTTCCCGGCCACCTGTCTCTCCTGTAAATCTCAGTAAAATGATTTTATATTTTAGTGAACAGCCACCTGGTTTTCCTGCATTTAATCACGAGCGCGGCACGCTGTGACATCAGCATATAATGTGATTACGCTCCAATCTTTTTATATAGGGGGATGGGGAGGGGGATGGGCAGGGGGGGTGGTGAGGGGGGGTGGTGAGGGGGATGGGGGTCGCCTCTTCCTCATCTCAGATCCGTCATAGTCAGGCCACTATGGGAAGGGGACTATGATTGGACAGAGATATGTTTGTATATTAAGGTTATAAGTGGACCTGTCACCTACTGTGTGTTTTTCATAATACATGCAGCATGCTTTCCAATGTGTCCGTGTAACACTCCAGGTATTTATTATCACAGGACTCCCCCTGACTATCTACATTTCTCTCCAGAAGGACGGCACAATCTTTATTCAGGCATCACCCAGTACCGCTAACCAGTACCAGGACAGGGTCGTCCAGCGCACAGGGCAAGGATCTAAAATTGCACCCCCTTCCCTCCCTGCTAATACATGCCATAGATTGGGTGTAACACCTTCTGTCTAGTATGTGCCCCCTTGCTCATCTGCGCCCAGGGCAGCTGTCCCTCCTGCCCACCCCTTGTCCCGGCCCCTGTC